>JAVIAB010000051.1:156825842-156847781 GCA_032433765.1 Megaustenia siamemsis | reverse complement strand
TCATTGAGAACGTCATCGTGTAAGACACTACTGCAATAGCCAATTTTTTAGTTGGCTGCGTGGTAGTGTGCCAAGCGTTTCGGCTTCTCGTGGCAAGGCGCGGTGCCACTGAGTACGGGTTCGATCCCACTTCGGACCATATATTGTTCTTCGTTTTTTTCTATTGTTGTTTGTCTGTCAATTTTTCCGAGTGCTAACACATACTTCTTTGTTCTATTATTCCCTATTATCGCCTCGGAAGTTCCCCATATAATAATATTTATGTATTATTATTTGTACCCAGTATATAATCACTGGGAACTACTATTCGTGCTGTTTCGTCCAATAAATGTTTGTCTACAACACAAGTATTCAGCCCTACTGGGAGATACTTGCATTAATAGGAAAGTACAAATATACAATTTATTTCCGGTCTGTGATCGTTACCCTATGCTATAGTCATTGAGAACGTCATCGTGTAAGACACTACTGCAATAGCCAATTTTTTAGTTGGCTGCGTGGTAGTGTGCCAAGCGTTCGGCTTCTCGTGGCAAGGCGCGGTGCCACTGAGTACGGGTTCGATCCCACTTCGGACCATATATTGTTCTTCGTTTTTTTCTATTGTTGTTTGTCTGTCAATTTTTCCGAGTGCTAACACATACTTCTTTGTTCTATTATTCCTATTATCGCCTCGGAAGTTCCCCATATAATAATATTTATGTATTATTATTTGTACCCAGTATATAATCACTGGAACTACTATTCGTGCTGTTTCGTCCAATAAATGTTTGTCTACAACACAAGTATTCAGCCCTACTGGGAGATACTTGCATTAATAGGAAAGTACAAATATACAATTTATTTCCGGTCTGTGATCGTTACCCTATGCTATAGTCATTGAGAACGTCATCGTGTAAGACACTACTGCAATAGCCAATTTTTTAGTTGGCTGCGTGGTAGTGTGCCAAGCGTTCGGCTTCTCGTGGCAAGGCGCGGTGCCACTGAGTACGGGTTCGATCCCACTTCGGACCATATATTGTTCTTCGTTTTTTTCTATTGTTGTTTGTCTGTCAATTTTTCCGAGTGCTAACACATACTTCTTTGTTCTATTATTCCCTATTATCGCCTCGGAAGTTCCCATATAATAATATTTATGTATTATTATTTGTACCCAGTATATAATCACTGGGAACTACTATTCGTGCTGTTTCGTCCAATAAATGTTTGTCTACAACACAAGTATTCAGCCCTACTGGAGATACTTGCATTAATAGGAAAGTACAAATATACAATTTATTTCCGGTCTGTGATCGTTACCCTATGCTATAGTCATTGAGAACGTCATCGTGTAAGACACTACTGCAATAGCCAATTTTTTAGTTGGCTGCGTGGTAGTGTGCCAAGCGTTCGGCTTCTCGTGGCAAGGCGCGGTGCCACTGAGTACGGGTTCGATCCCACTTCGGACCATATATTGTTCTTCGTTTTTTTCTATTGTTGTTTGTCTGTCAATTTTTCCGAGTGCTAACACATACTTCTTTGTTCTATTATTCCCTATTATCGCCTCGGAAGTTCCCCATATAATAATATTTATGTATTATTATTTGTACCCAGTATATAATCACTGGGAACTACTATTCGTGCTGTTTCGTCCAATAAATGTTTGTCTACAACACAAGTATTCAGCCCTACTGGGAGATACTTGCATTAATAGGAAAGTACAAATATACAATTTATTTCCGGTCTGTGATCGTTACCCTATGCTATAGTCATTGAGACGTCATCGTGTAAGACACTACTGCAATAGCCAATTTTTTAGTTGGCTGCGTGGTAGTGTGCCAAGCGTTCGGCTTCTCGTGGCAAGGCGCGGTGCCACTGAGTACGGGTTCGATCCCACTTCGGACCATATATTGTTCTTCGTTTTTTTCTATTGTTGTTTGTCTGTCAATTTTTCCGAGTGCTAACACATACTTCTTTGTTCTATTATTCCCTATTATCGCCTCGGAAGTTCCCCATATAATAATATTTATGTATTATTATTTGTACCCAGTATATAATCACTGGGAACTACTATTCGTGCTGTTTCGTCCAATAAATGTTTGTCTACAACACAAGTATTCAGCCCTACTGGGAGATACTTGCATTAATAGGAAAGTACAAATATACAATTTATTTCCGGTCTGTGATCGTTACCCTATGCTATAGTCATTGAGAACGTCATCGTGTAAGACACTACTGCAATAGCCAATTTTTTAGTTGGCTGCGTGGTAGTGTGCCAAGCGTTCGGCTTCTCGTGGCAAGGCGCGGTGCCACTGAGTACGGGTTCGATCCCACTTCGGACCATATATTGTTCTTCGTTTTTTTCTATTGTTGTTTGTCTGTCAATTTTTCCGAGTGCTAACACATACTTCTTTGTTCTATTATTCCCTATTATCGCCTCGGAAGTTCCCCATATAATAATTTATGTATTATTATTTGTACCCAGTATATAATCACTGGGAACTACTATTCGTGCTGTTTCGTCCAATAAATGTTTGTCTACAACACAAGTATTCAGCCCTACTGGGAGATACTTGCATTAATAGGAAAGTACAAATATACAATTTATTTCCGGTCTGTGATCGTTACCCTATGCTATAGTCATTGAGAACGTCATCGTGTAAGACACTACTGCAATAGCCAATTTTTTAGTTGGCTGCGTGGTAGTGTGCCAAGCGTTCGGCTTCTCGTGGCAAGGCGCGGTGCCACTGAGTACGGGTTCGATCCCACTTCGGACCATATATTGTTCTTCGTTTTTTTCTATTGTTGTTTGTCTGTCAATTTTTCCGAGTGCTAACACATACTTCTTTGTTCTATTATTCCCTATTATCGCCTCGGAAGTTCCCATATAATATATATTTATGTATTATTATTTGTACCAAGTCTAATGAGCCATGTAACCAATATTTTACTAAAAGATATACACGTACAAGGAAGGATTCAGAACAAAATCAATAATGAATTAGAAGAAAAACAATTTGGATATAGGAAAAACAGTGGGACAAAAGAAGTCATATTCTGCAGGAGGACATTAATTAAAAGTACACAGAAGTAAACAAACCAATATATACCTGCTTCATAGACTACACCAAAGCTTTTGATAGAATACACCATAAACAACATATAGAATGCCTAAAAGATATACATCTAGATGACATGGACATATGACTAATATGTAATCTATACTGGGAGCAAACAGCAATAATAAAATATAACAATGAGAACTCTACACCCATAGATATAAAAAGAGGAGTAAGACAGGGATGCATCCTATCACCAAGCTTGTTCAATCTATACACTCAGCAAATCTTTAAAAACATCACAGAGATGTCAGGCCTAATTATTAATGGAACGATAATCAATAACCTAAGATATGCTGATGATACTGTACTACTAGCAGAAAATCCCGATCAACAATAATTACTTATAACAACAATAATTAAACATGACAAGCTAAAAAAAAATATGGATTAGATATCTCTCTCTGCGATCAAGACTCAATCAGAGTAGGATTCCAGACTCTCTCATGCAGGCTGCTGTCTGTTTAAGCGAATCGATTGCCCCATATAGTTTCTCTTCCAGGGAGGTGGGCGTGGACCACATTGCTCTTCTCAGGTCTGTGTACTGGGGGCAATCCTGTAGAACATGTTTTGTAGTCATATTGTCCAGTGTACAGTGGCATAGGCTGGTTGTACCTATTTTGAATTTGGTGAAATATGATTTCTCATTCTATTGTGGCCAGTGCGTAGGCGAAGTATGATGACTCGATCCCTCCTTGATAGTTGGTGGTATCCGTCACTCTCGTTATGCTTTGGGTGTTCTTGTTTCCATTTTTCATGGAACTGACCCTTGATGATGGATTTGGCTTCATCATAACTGAGCGGATGATTCTCTTGTGGTAATCTCCTTCCCTCTTTAGCTAATTTGTCTGCGCGTTCGTTCCCGTGTATAATACAGTGTGATGGTATCCACTGAATGACTACTCTCTGGAAGCTATTGCATAGTTGGTCCAGGATTGTTCTCAAGTCATCTAGTTCATTGTTCTTGGATTTTTTTAAGAGCTGATAATACTGACAGTGCATCAGTCAGAATCACCAATTTATTGTGCATGTTATTTTTATGTTGAGTAGCCAGTGTTGCAGCATCTCTGATGGCCTCAGTTTCTGCTTTAAAGTTGTTTGAGAATTTTCCAGTAGCTATTGACTTGGTGATCTCGTCCTGATTATTCAGCGTCAAGAACACACCTCCCCCTCCATTTCTGGTGTCATTTGTAGCAGGGCCATCTGTGTATATGTGAGACCAAGAGTCCTGTGGGTAGGTATCGTGTATGTATTTTTCTGCTACGTGTTTTCTTTCTGTGTCTGATTGAGTGCCTTTTTTCATGATTCCAGTTATATTTTCCTTAAGTTCCGGTATTTTATGCTTTCCATGAGGAGGCATATCAGATGGGTCAAAGGGTTTCGATATTGTTTGAGAAAGTACTGGGTCTCCCGTAGTTAGTTCATTGGCAATTGAAGCGAAGTTGCTCCTCTTTAGTCGTACAATTCCGGAACCAGATATTCTTAGGTGCATGGGGTGGCTAAGGAGCCTTCTATATTTCTCCGCTTGTTGCAATACTTTAGTGAGCCATCTGTCATCTAAGGGTTGTAAACCTGTTACTGTTTCTAGAGTCTTGATAGGCGTAGATTTCATAGCACCAGTGATGATACCAGCAGCTTGGTTCTGTGTTCTGTTAATTTTGCTAAGGTGTGATTTGGAAGCCATAGCCCAGGCTGTGACTCCATACTCTAGAACTGGTCTGACTTTTCCTGTGTATAGTTTTTTAAAAATATTGCTGTCTGTTCCAGTCCGTTCCTGCCTATTTCTTCATAATATTTGTTTCGTTTTCTGGCTTTTTTCCTGGCTCTGTCTATCTGATTTTTGCAAGTCATTCTGCGATTCATGGTGATGCCAAGATATGTTGGGTTTTGGTCAATAGGAAGTGTATGGTCTTTTATCTTCAAGTTTGCAGAGAGTGTGTTTCTTGATAGGCTGAAAATTGTGTATGCAGTTTTTTTTCGTTGATTGGTAAGAACCAGGTGTTCGTCCATTTTTCAAGTTCACCTAGGGCATCTTGCATCCTGGGTCCAGCCACCGACATACTTTCCTTACGAGCCCATAACGTCAGATCATCTGCGTATATTGCTGAGTGTATTCTGGGTTGAATGTCCATTACTGGATTAGATATGAATATCAACAAGTATTGGAACACTTCTGGGTACGTGACCGGGGACATTTGGGTAAACACTCGCGTGCTAAGACGCCGGTTCAAGTCTCCTACTTTACCTTTATCAAAAAGATTAAAATTAATATCCCAAACAAAGTTAATACTCAAAACATACAAGTGGATATCAAAGTTGAAGGAATAGACCTGGAGCAAGTTCAGAACTACAACTACCTTGTACATACCATAACTGGTGATGGAAAATGTAAACCTGAAATAAACAAAAGAATAGGAATGGCAAAAAGTAATTATAATGCCATGAAAAATATTATTATTATCATCATCATCATCATTATCAAGTACCATGCCTGCTGGCGTAGAAGACATGTTTCTCCACAATTTTCGATCACGACATTTATTTATCATTTCTGTTGTTGACCTTCTGCCAAGCCATTCTCTTAAGCTGTCTGATATCTTTTCTCTTTGCTTCCCTCTATCTCTTCGTCCCTCAATTTTTCCAGTTGTCACAATATATTCCAGTTGTTCTCTTCTCATTACATGGCCAAAAAACTAGTATTGTTTCTTCCTAATATTGGAAATTAGCTCTCTTTTTGCTTTTGCCTCTTTCAGAACGTTTTCATTACTCTTCTTAGCTGTCCATGGTATTCTCAACATTCTTCTGTAAAACCAGATTTTTCCACAGCGTGCAGTGTTTTTCTTGTTTGTTGTCTTATTGTCCATGACTCACATCTATATGTTAAGACTAATTCTACATAACATTTAAAAACTCTTTTCTTGTTTCTGTTGACAAAAATGGATTGCACAGTACCTTCCTCATTTTTTTGGAAAGCTGCATTTGCCTGAGCCATTCTGCATCTCACCTCTATTGTGCATATACCATCTGAGGTTAACATTGTTTCCAGATATTTAAATGCATATACCTGTTTGAATATTGTTCCACTTGTCCTTATTGTGTATTGTGGTGATGTCTTTTTTATGTTGTTACCGTTACTTCTGTCTTTTTGCTACTAAGGCTGAGTCTTTTATTTGTGCTTTCTTTCACTATAATGTCTAACATTTCTTGTAACTCATTTTCATTCTTCATCATCATCGAGTGCCATCTCCGCAACGAAGGTTGGCTACCATGGAACGCCATTCTGTTCTTGCTCTTGCTTTGATGGTGCAGGTTGTCATTAGCTGATTTGTCCATCTTTTGATGTTACTCGTCCATGTTAGTCTTGGTCTGCCTCTTTTACCCGGTATTTTCCCCTCCAAGATTACTTTTTTAGACTGTTGCGTCTTTTAAAATGGCCCAAAAATCTCATTTGTCTTGTTTGAATTGTGTTTAGTAGTTCTCTTTTCATTTTTAGTTGATTTAAAACTTCAAATTTTATTTTCTTTTCTCTCCATCCAAATATAATATTTTTCTATATATCCACATTTCAAAGGCTTCAATTCTCTGTTCTATTTTCTTGTCTAATGTCCATGTTTCTGCACCATGTAGGAATGTTGAGAAGATATAACATTTTCTAACTTTCCTCCTCGGCACAGAAGCTTTCACTCTTAGCGATTAAGAAAGTCTCAATAGCATATCTTAGATTATTTATTTTATGACCTCCAATCTTTATCCCAGGCATGCCGCTTATGGATCTTAAAATAATCTGATTATACGTATCAAATAAATCTGGTGACAGCCCACAAGCATGCATAACACTCTGTTTTATTTGTTGAAACATTTCCTATTAATTTCCAGCTCTCATGTCGCTGTTTGTTGCCAGTACATGTTCTTTATTATTCTTACGTCTTTGCTGTCTATGTTTATGCCTTTTATAATTTTAATTATTTCTTGATGCTTTACTTTGTCAAATTCTTTGGTATAATCTTTGAAACATAGACATAGATCTGTTTTCACTTCTATGTCTCTTTCTACTAAAGATTTTATGATGTATATGGCATTCTTCGTAAGTAACTCCTAATTACGTTAGTGAGTTTTATAGACACCAGAGCACAAACTATAAGTATTATTTCAATAGCTGTCCAGCACTGAATTGGACACCGGGATTGGTCACTGCATTTGATTAGCGCGAAATGTTTCAACCTGGCACGTGACGCCATCAATCTCTGTACCTCACATCTCGATTACGGCGAGTATCGATTAACAATATCTGCCGTCCACAACTCCATCCACCAGTTACTAAAATTCTTCCCACGTTGTACCGATCTGGGCAGCGATTACTATGATCGATGCTGGCTTCTCGCAGCTCAAAATCAATAATCTAAAACACATTAAGGTGTCATAGCCCCATCTGGTCTGTGGTAACGCCCTCGTTATGGCCTTTCACATTAACGGACTCCATCAGTGACTGGGCCAGACAGTTATTTTGTGGTAAACCAAATTGTTATTATGTTGAACATTGAAACAGTCATTTATTTAATGGGTTCATTTGTGCTTGTTATAGGCAAAATGATAACTGCATTTCAGGTAGAAAAAATATGCACAGTTTGTAACGAGGAAAATCGGTTAGTTAGACGTTGAGAAAACAATTGTTTTGTTCAAAATGAGAAAACAAAATAAAATGTTTAAAAGGAAACAGAAAGAAAATGTTTAAAATGAAACACAAAGAAAATGTTCAAAAGAAAACAGAAAGAAAATGTTCAAAACAAACAAATAAAATGTTGAAAATGAAACAGAATTAAACTGTTTTCTTCAAAATGTCTGGCGAGGTTTTCACTGAAGTGTTTGCTTGAGATTTCAACTTAAAAGTTAAATTTGTTCTGTATAGAGAAAAGTAGCGAGACCCTTTAAATAATATGAGAATGTAGTGTCATTATGTGATGACTAGCGTGTCTGTCAGGACTCTGGCAATGACATATATTTTCTTGATCTTCCTAGCCGTACCAACTTACTTAAGTCAGATCATCTTATCAGTTGTCTGCAAAGTCTACTCCTAGCTTGCTGGCGTGATATAATTTTCAACATTGCATACCTCTTTTCATTTGCTATATTTTTTCCTCTGCTATACTCTCTTTTTATTTGCTATATTTTTTTGTTATTTGCTATAATCTCTTTTTATTTGCTATAATCTCTTTTTACCTGCTATAATCTCTTTTTATTTGCCATATTTACTGTTTATTTGCTGTCACCAAAGCAGCTGTTACAAATTTAGCTTTTCTTATTTTCTTACATGAATCAAAATTTATCTGGTTGTTTAATCCCATTGTTAGTCTTTACTTCCGCCTTGTCGTCTCCATGTTTGCTCACCCTTACCTCCTCCATGTTGTCATGGTCAAACAGACAAAACAGCCATTTTCAGATTGTATCAAACCACTAGTGTCTTCTCTTCTCTGGTGGTCATATCTGACGACCTATCTTTAGCCATGACTGGCTATCATCACATCTTGCACAAAGCGGAAGTCCCCACGTAAGCTCAACACAGATGAATGCTGATGACGACGACAATGTAAAAAAAAAAGAACAGAGAAATGTGGTACAGTAAAAGCCTTACGTAGGTAAGTAACAGAACAAAAGTCGACGTTTCGGCCAAGTAGGCCTTCAGCTGGAACAAAAAAACAACAACACATATATATATATATATATATATATATATATATATATATATATATATATATATATATATATATATATATGGAAGGGAGCCGCAATAGCTCAGTGGTTAGTGAACTGGACTACCACGGACAAGGGGTAGGGTTCGATCCCAACCGACGGCTTCCGGGTTCACCCAGCCTTAAATGGGTACCGGATTTTTTTCTGGGAAAGTAAAGCAGCACGGGCGTAATACTGACCACATTACCCCAAAAATCATGTGCTGAAGGTCTGTAAAATATAGGGTCACTAACACCATATTTCCCTATACGCCACTTGGCGTGACGGGGGTACTTTACTTTTTTTTTTTTTATATATATATGGATGTGTACACAATATTGAACTACATGGACATAATAAAAAATGCTAGATACTCAAGAAAGGAAATAAAAAAGGTAACTCCCCTTTGGTCTAGTGCGTGGTCAGCTTCTGAATGAATTAAAATAGGTGGGCGGGATGACCAAATATATATCTCACTGACCAGGCAGTCAGGTGAGAAATAAAAAAGGAAGGGTTCTAACAATATTTGGAATTGGGTACAAGATGCGCATAAACTGTGTATATCTTACTGTGGGTGTGCACAACAAACAAATGTGTAAAAAAGCATGTGTACATAAACCATACATGTGTACAAGCATAAGTGTGTATATATTACCACAAAGCACGCAAAAGAAAACCCGAAGGTGTCCAAATGTGCCAATACGTATGCAGACAAATATACATACATGTATAGGTTCAGTAGCACATGGGGTGAGAAATGTGTAGTGGGTGTCCTATGTGTATGAGAGCGATATTTTCATGCCTTGGGGGACAGTGAACCCAAATGGGCAATGAGGCGATTCTCAAGGGCGAACCGGCTGCGATTGCTGGAGTGACACGAAACAATGCCGGTAACTTGCATGTCAGGTTTACCACTATGGCCACGGAAGTTGAAATGGGCAGACACCGGGCTGCCAGTCTTTTGTTCAACATCACGAAGATGCTCACAAAATATGTTATTCAAGCGTCGTCGACTCACCTACATACGTCATCTGGCAATGCTTACATGTTATGGCGTAGATGATATTCCGTGACACACAAGTGAACACCTCCTTGATGTCGAATCGCCTATTAGGGAACAAGACCGATCAGTGAAAAGCACGTAGTCACAAGTTCTACAAACTCAACGTCCACAGCGAACAGTACCAGGGTGTTTGTGGTTTGAGCGGGGGAGGCGGCTCGTGACAAGAATGTCTCTCAGACTCCTGCCGCATTTGAAGCCGACAAAAGGAGATTAACTGAAAATTAGATGGGTAGTGGGATCTGAGTGGAGAATGGAGCCGTACCGGTTAAGGATCATCACTGCAGCCCAATTGTGAGGGTGGTAGGTTAGGGTAAATATGGTCCTATCGGAGGAACGGCGGGTGGATAGGGTGAGTGCCAGCGGCCGGGAAATGTCGAGAGCTCGTTGGATGGCAGTTTGGAGAACCGAGTCAGGATAGAGACTACGCCTAAAGAAACAACATCAGGTGGACATGTTGGAGAAAATCTTGATCATCCTGGCTGATTTGTCTGCATATGTATTGGCACATTTGACGAACTTCGGGTTTTTTTTTGTGTGTGTTCTGTGGTAATATATACACACTTATGCTTGTACACATGTATGGTTATGTACACATGCTTTTTGAACATTTGTTTGTTGTACACCTACAGTTAGATTTACACAGTTTGATCATGTCGATGCTCAGATGTCGAAGACTAAGATGGCTGTGACACGTCCAGCGAATGGAAGAAAAATGCATCCCGAAGCAAATACTATATGGTGAACTAACACACGGAAAAAGACAAATCGGCAGACCTAAACTACGATATAGAGATATCTGTAAATCATCTCTGAATGACTTCTCCATCTGTGAATATGACTGGGAACATCTGGCAAGTGATAGCACATCATGGAGAACATATATAAGGAATGGTATAACATCATTTGAGACTGTGCTAAGGCAAAACTTAGAAGAGAAAAGACACATGAAAAAGGATGGAAAACCATGTGGATCAGTGGGCCTGACTTGTTCATTCTGTGGCCGTGTGTGTTTGTCAAACATTGATAGAATTAGCCACAAGAGAAGCCGTTCAACAAAAACAAAACCTCAAAAAAAAAATACACAATAGCCTCCACTAGACCGTCTGACAAGACGAAAAGGACCACATATCTTGAGTATCTTGCATATTGTCGCCATGTAGTTCGATTTGTATATATATCCTTATATATATTTTTGTGTTGTTGTTTGTTGTTCCAGCTGAAGGCCTACTTCACCGAAACATCGACCTTTGTTTTGTTACTTAACCACGTAAACCTGTCACCATATCACTTTTTTTTACAAAATTGTCATTAGCATCAGGTTTACAGCATCTTCGGATCTCAATGCATCTTGATGACTTTACTCCTGAATGCTGAAGACCTGCGCCCTCTTTCCGCCCCATTCAGGGGTGCCTAACCTTGGACACACTGAAGGTTGTAATAAGGTTAAAGAGTTCCAGTCACGTGTTGTGACGTAGGAGGAATACAACGCCAGTGCCTATAACTTTTGCACGACCATCAACGCAATAAATGGTGACGTATTAATGATGACATGTTAATGGGTGACGTGTTAATGAATGATGTGCTATTATTGACGTGTTAATGGATGACATGTTAATGGGTGACGTGTAAATGGGTGACATGTTAATGGGTGACATGTTAATGTGTGACGTATTAATGGGTGACGTGTTAATGAGTGACGTGTTAATGAATAACGTGCTATTATTGACGTGTTAATGGGTGAAGTGTTAATGGGTGGAGTGCTAATGAGTGACGTGATTTGTGCCACGGCTAACGGTTTAGAGACGGAGTGAATCTCCACGAGTGTTGGTAAAAAAAAAAAAAATGAAGTTGCCAACTTTGAGAAGTGAACCATCACCAGCAGGGCACCAGATAAGTGCACTAACCATATAGCCGCTAAGGTTTTGTCCCTAAGTCAGTTCTCGTCCAGTGGTACCCTTTAGTCCTCTCTCAGTTTTAACTCGTCCACATTAACAGCATCAAGGGGGATGTTCAAGCAAGACTAGCACCGGCGACACACAGCTAACCAAGACATCACTTCGACCTTACAATCCGTCACGCCGTAAACAGCCTGTATCAAAACAACCTTGGAACAGAGGCACTGATCGCCGTGTTTCCTCTAGTAGTAGCATTTTCTGATATAGAAGACATAGTATTGCAGTATCTCTAGGCAGGACAAGTTCCAACTTCTCCAGTGAAAGCTTGCAATTAAAGAAAGTCGTTGAACCCACAAGATACCATCTAGGATGGAAGAGTTTGTGCTCGTGCAAATTCGCAGCGTTGAGGTAAGGTAACAACAACACCAGGAACGACATTTTGAGGAAACCGGCGCTTCTTTTTCCTTTATTCTTAAATTGTTGCCCATCCAGCAACATATAGTTGGTGTTCGTGACACCCTGTCTCACACATAATCGGAGAAAGTTGAAGGAAAATCGGTGCATCCGACTTTGGTGACATCCTTATCTTGCAAGCTCCAGAATGAAGATTGTTTCCTTTCACGTACGATAATGACGATAACAGTGACGATGACAGTGACGATGACAGTGACGATAACAGTGACAACGAATTTACTTCCATGTTGTCTTGTCCATGTCTATTCATCTTTACTTCTATGTTGTCTTGTCCATATCAGTTCATCTTTACTTCCATGTTGTCTTGTCCATGTCTATTCATCTTTACTTCTATGTTATCTTGTCCATATCTGTTCATATTTACTTCCATGTTGTCTTGTCCATATCTGTTCATCTTTACTTCCATGTTGTCTTGTCCATATCTGTTCATCTTTACTTCCATGTTGTCTTGTCCATATCTGTTCATCTTTACTTCTTTGTTGTCTTGTCCATATCTATTCATCTTTACTTCTATGTTGTCTTGTCCATATCTGTTCATCTTTACTTCCATGTTGTCTTGTCCATATCTGTTCATCTTTACTTCCATGTTGTCTTGTCCATATCTATTCATCTTTACTTATATGTTGTCTTGTCCATATCTGTTCATCTTTACTTATATGTTGTCTTGTCCATATCTGTTCATCTTTACTTATATGTTGTCTTGTCCATATCTGTTCATCTTTACTTCCATGTTGTCTTGTCCATATCTGTTCATCTTTACTTCTATGTTGTCTTGTCCATATCTGTTCATCTTTACTTCCATGTTGTCTTGTCCATACCTGTTCATCTTTACTTCCATGTTGTCTTGTCCATATCTGTTCATTTTTACTTCTATGTTGTCTTGTCCATATCTGTTCATCTTTACTTATATGTTGTCTTGTCCATATCTGTTCATCTTTACTTCTATGTTGTCGTGTCCATATCTGTTCATCTTTACTTCCATGTTGTCTTGTCCATATCTGTTAATCTTTAAATATATGTTGTTTCCATATCTGTTCATCTTTACTTCTATGTTGTCTTGTCCATATCTGTTCATCTTTACTTCTATGTTGTCTTGTCCATATATGTGCATCTTTAGACAACAGTGACAATAGCACTGACGAAGACATTGATGAAGATAGATCTTCCACAATAGATTGCCTTAGACTTGTCCACGTGACGTGAACACCTCACAGCAGCAGTGAACACTTACCGTTTATGTGCTTCATGCCCAGCTATTCATGAGCAATTCTTGATAACAATTTTGTCAAAACGGAAACAGGTCGAGGAAAGTATGTCCAAGATAGAGAGATTGGTGAATTAATGAGAAAAGAGAAACAAGATTGAGAGATTGGTGAATTAATGAGAAAAGATAAACAAGATAGAGAGATTGGTGAATTAATGAGAAAAGAGAAACACGATAGAGAGATTGGTGAATTAATGAGAAAAGAGAAACAAGATAGAGAGATTGGTGAATTAATGAGAAAAGAGAAACAAGATTGAGAGATTGGTGAATTAATGAGAAAAGAGAAACAAGATTGGGAGATTGGTGAATTAATGAGAAAAGAGAAACAAGATTGAGAGATTGGTGAATTAATGAGAAAAGATAAACAAGATAGAGAGATTGGTGAATTAATGAGAAAAGAGAAACAAGATTGAGAGATTGGTGAATTAATGAGAAAAGAGAAAGAAGATTGAGAGATTGGTGAATTAATGAGAAAAGAGAAAGAAGATTGAGAGATTGGTGAATTAATGAGAAAAGAGAAACAAGATAGAGAGATTGGTGAATTAATGAGAAAAGAGAAACAAGATTGAGAGATTGGTGAATTAATGAGAAAAGAGAAAGAAGATTGAGAGATTGGCGAATTAATGAGAAAAGAGAAACAAGATTGAAAGATTGGTGAATTAATGAGAAAAGAGAAAGAAGATTGAGAGATTGGTGAATTAATGAGAAAAAAGAGACAAGATAGAGAGATTGGTGAATTAATGAGAAAAGAGAAACCAGATTGAGAGATTGGTGAATTAATGAGAAAATAGAAAGAAGATTGAGAGATTGGTGAATTAATGAGAAAAGAGAAAGAAGATTGAGAGATTGGTGAATTAATGAGAAAAGAGAAACAAGATAGGGAGATTGCTCAATTGATCAGGATTATGAAAAACATTGTACAAAAGATTGTTGTACAACACTGGACAGGGTTTAACACAAGCCAGAGGCTTGTCACGCCATGTTACCGGAAGTCCAAGTGTCTAAGCACTTTCAGTGTCTGAGAATTAAGATAAGATTTGGTTTATCATCGACTTCAAGTGACATGCTGTGTTATCAATCACGTGTCTTAATGATTTAGACTTAAGAGCGTTGATTGACACATTTAGACAGACATTACCTCGGACGTAAAGTAGAACTACCTGACTCCAGGTTCCTGACCATGTCACGTTTGTCTAAATTAGCCCACAGATAACCTTTCCATTTTCTCCACACTTTTAGGAATGATGGTGTGAGGAATGCGTGTGAGGAGTGTGTGTGAGGGATGTGTGTGAGGGGTGTGTGAGGGATGTGTGTGAGGGATGTTTTATGAGGGGTGTGTGAGGGGTGTGTGTTAGGGATGTTTGTGAGGTATGCGTTCGAGGGATGTGTGTGTGAGGGATGTGTGTGAGGGATGTTTATGAGGGGTGTATGTGAGGGGTGTGTGTGTGTGAGGGATGTGTGTGATGTGTGTGTGTATGAGGGATATGTGTGAGGGGTGTATGTGAGGGATGTATGTGAGGGATGTATGTGTGGGATGTATGTGAGGGGTGTGTATGAGGGGTGTGTGTGAGGGGGGTGTGTGTGTGGGATGTTTGTGAGGGGTTTGTGTGAGGGATGTGTGTGAAGAATGTATATGAGGGGTGTGTGTGACGAATGTGTGTGAGAGGTGTGTGGGAGGGGCGTGTGTGGGGGTGTATGTGAGGGGTTTGTGGGAGGGATGTGCGTGAGTGGTGTGTGTGAGGGGTCTGTATGAGGGAAGTGTGTGAGGGGTGTGTATGAGGGATGTTTGTGAGTCATGTGTGTGAGGGATGTATGTAAGGGGTGTGTGTGAGGGATGTGTGTGAGGGGTGTGTGTGAGGAATGTGTGTGAGGGATGTATGTGAGTCGTGTGTGTGTGGGATGTGTGTGAGGAGTGTGTGTGAGGGATGTGTGTGAGGAGTGTGTGTGAGGAATGTGTGGGAGGAATGTGTGTGAGGGATTTTTGTAAGGGGTTTGTGTGAGGGATGTGCGTGAGGGATTTGTGTGAGGGATGTGTGTGAGGGATGTGTGTGAGTGATTTGTGTGAAGAATTTGTGTGAGGGATGTATGTGAGGGATGTGTGTGTGGGATGTGTGTGAGGGAGTTGTGTGAGAGATGTGTGTGAGGGATGTGCGTGAGGGATGTGTGTGAGGGATTTGTGTGAGGGGTGTATGTGAGGGATGTGTGTGAGGGATTGTGTGAGGGGTGTATGTAAGGGATGAATTTGATTACAAGAAACATCAATGTGACATGTTACACCAGAATGTGATTACAAGAAACATCAATGTGACATCTTACACCAGAATGTGATTACAAGAAACATCAATGTGAAATCTTAAACCATAATTTGCTGACAGGAAACACCAATGTGACATCTTGCACCAGAATTAAAATACAATCAACATCAATGTGACATCTTACACCATAATTTGCTGACAGGAAACATCAATGTGACATCTTGCACCAGAATTAAATTACAAGAAACACCAATGTGACATCTTACACCAGAATTAAATTACAAGAAACATCAATGTGACATCTTACACCAGAATTAAATTACAAGAAACATCAATGTGACATCTTACACCAGAATTAAATTACAAGAAACATCAATGTGAAATCTTAAACCATAATTTGCTGACAGGAAACATCAATGTGACATCTTGCACCAGAATTAAATTACAAGAAACACCAATGTGACATCTTGCACCAGAATTAAATTACAAGAAACACCAATGTGACATCTTACACCAGAATTAAATTACAAGAAACATCAATGTGACATCTTACACCAGAATTAAATTACAAGAAACATCAATGTGACATCTTACACCAGAATTAAATTACAAGAAACATCAATGTGACATCTTACACCAGAATGTGATTACAATCAACATCAATGTGACATCTTACACCAGAATGTGATTACAATCAACATCAATGTGACATCTTACACCATAATGTGATAACAAGAAACATCAATGTGACATCTTACACCATAAATTATTACAAGAAACATCAATGTGACATCTTACACCAGAATTTGATTACAAGAAACATCAATGTGACATCTTACACCAGAATTTGATTACAAGAAACATCAATGTGACATCTTCACCATAAATTTTTACAAGAAACATCAATGTGACATCTTATACTAGAATTTGATTACAAGAAACATAAATGTGACATCTTACACCATAATGTGATTACAAGAAACATCAATGTGACATTTTACACTAGAATTTACTAATAGGAAACACCAATCAATGTGGCATCTTACACCAGCATTTGATTGCAGGCATTATTGAGTGACCTTAATGATATATTTCAATGTAGAGGTTGAATGGTCGTAGAGTGACAAGTTCATCCGCCTAGCTAGACTGCGCCAAGATGTAATAAACAGATGAAACACTAGAGCTTCTAGACACTCCCTCTGCTGATCAGATTCCCACTTTATTGGATCCATACTGAGTATCCTAGTATCATTGATAGTCCGCTGGTGACCGGGATGCCATTCTATGCCCAAAGTGGTTGCCACAACCGATTAGTTATAATAGCAGACGTGTGACGGGTCGAGCCTGCTTACGTATCACATCACGAGCGATATCCAGATCACTAAATGGTATAGGTTCCCTCTCCCTCCCTCTCTCTCTCTCCCGCTCTCTCCTCTCTCTCTCCCTCTCTCTCTCTCTCTCTCTCTCTCTCTCTCTCCAAATGCATGTCAATCTCTGCCTGTCCGTTTGTATGCCTGTTTGTCCACCTATTGCTATATATGTTCGTCCGTATGTGTGCCTGATCGTCTGTCTGTTCGTGTGTCTATCAGTTTGTATTTCCATCGTTCGTGTGGCCGTCTGTTCATCAGTGTGTGCTCCATGGAAAATAAACATAACATTTTATGGAGAGCTAAACTGACAGAAAGACAAGACAAACTAGAATGTTTCGGTAAATGCCTTTATCAGGCAAAACAAACAAATCATACAAATGAAACAAATAAATCCAAGCCAGAAAACACGAAATAGATCTAAAAAAATTGCGGAAAGAAATGGCGGCCTGCAATGTGGAGGATAGGTTTTCAACAAACACTTTCCAAGCCGTTCTGTTTTTAGCCATTCTTTTAAGATCATTCCATGTCTTCCCCAATATCTTTCATCTCTGATTCCATCTGTCTTCTCCAAGAATATTTTTGTCAACCTCTTTGTCTTTTCTCCCGGGGATTACAAAAAAGAGCCTGTAATACTCTCATTTGGCTTTCACAGTGTGTGTCCTATCCAGCGCTACCGTCTTCGCTGTATCCACTATATACTTATATCCACTGTAACTTTATCCACTGGTATTTGACTGGCACATTTCCATAATTCTATGTTAGCGATTTTGTTTTGCCATTCCCATCATTTTATTCTGCACAAGAATCCATTAATGAAGGTCTGTATTTTTGTGATTGACATTATTGCTGCTGTCCACGTTTCACAGCCACATAATAGGATTGATTTTACATTGGAGTTTAAAATTTGTATTTTTGTATTTAACCTTACATCTTTGGATTTCCATGTTTCCTAGTGTTTCCTGTCTGTTCGCTTGTTGAATTGTTTGCGTCTATCCGTTCGTTCATGTGCTGGTCTGTCAGTTACTTTTCTCTTGTCTTATAAATCTTGCTTCTCAACACTGCCACCTAACAAGATGTAGTTAGACAAGTCTTAGAGACATCTCTCCCCACAAGCTGTGACAGTCGATGGCTTGTCGATCACTTGCATCACAAGCCAGAAATGATTTCTTGTCCCATTTATTAACAAGCAACATCGAGCAGAGCTAACAACCCAAAAGACAAGTTTGTTTCGGTTTCTACGGACATTAAGTTCGGTGCTATGGACATTAAGTTCTGTGCTATGGACATTAAGTTCGGTGCTATGGACATTAAGTTCGGTGCTATGGACATTAAGTTCGGTGCTATGGACATTAAGTTCAGTGCTATGGACATTAAGTTCGGTGCTATGGACATTAAGTTCGGTGCTATGGACATTAAGTTCGGTGCTGTGGACATTAAGTTCGGTGCTATGGATATTAAGTTCGGTGCTATGGACATTAAGTTCGGTGCTATGGACATTAAGTTCGTGCTAGACAGGGACATTTAGTTCGGTGCTAGACAGGGATATTTAGATCGGCGCTAGTCAGGGACATATATGTCAGTGCTAGACAGGGACATTTAGTTCGGTGCTAGATAGGGACATTTAGTTCGACGCTAGACAGGGACATTTAGTTCTGAGCTAAATAGGGACATATATGTCAGGGCTAGACAGGGACATTTTGTTCGGTGCTAGACAGGGACATTTAGTTCAGTGCAAGACAGGGACATTTAGTTCGATTCTAGACAGGGACATTTAGTTTGGCGCTAGACAGGGACATACATGTCCGTGCAAGACAGGGACATTTAGTTCGGCGCTATACAGGGAAATATATGTCAGTGCTAGACAGGGACATTTAGTTCGGTGATAGACAGGGACATTTAGTCCGGTGCTAGACAGGGACATTTAGTTCGGTGCTAGACAGGGACATTTAGTTCGGTGATAGACAGGGACATTTAGTCCGGTGCTAGACAGGGACATTTAGTTCGGTGCTAGACAGGGACATTTAGTTCGGTGCTAGACAGGGACATTTAGTCCGGTGCTAGACAGGAACTTTATTGTCGGTGCTAGATATGGAGGTTTCTGTCGGTGGTAGAGTAGAAAGTGTACCGACAGTAACCGAATCAATTAAATGACTTTCAGGTCCTGTGGCGACATGCCAAGGATATCAGTAATTGAACTTAACGTTATCAATTTAAGTTATTCTGATTATACGATATTAACAGCCATGAGAGAACATGAGCTGTAGAAATCGGTTCAAGAAATGGAGTGAGAGTGAAATACTAACTCGAAGTGAAAGAAAATGGAAGCAATATGGTCGTCCCAGCAACAACAAAAATCCACAAAATACAAAATCGAAATAAATAGAGCGGTACTGAAATGATTCATCAATTTTAATAACTTGGCATTGTAATAACTGGCATTGTAATAATTGGCATTGTAATAACTTGGCATTGTAATAACTTGGCATTGTAATAAGTTGGCATTGTAATAACTTGGCATTGTAATAACTTGGCATTGTAATAACTGGCATTGTATTAACTTGACATTGTAATAACTTGGCATTGTAATAACTTGGCATTGTAATAACTGGCATTGTATTAACTTGACATTGTAATAACTTGGCATTGTAATAACTTGGCATTGTAATAACTGGCATTGTAATAACTGGCATTGTTATAACTTGGCATTGTAATAATTTGGCATTGTAATAACTGGCATTGTAACAACGTGGCATTGTAATAACTTGGCATTGTAATAACTTGGCACTGTAATAACAGGGCACTGTAACAAAACTGAAAGCATTTGCTTTGTCTAATCTCTGTTAATGACGAAATAAATGTCTTCAGTATAGCATAGATCCTTGTTGATCTCATAGACTTTAGACATGGACATTTAATGAACGAGGTATGAAGATTGCTGGTAGAAATATTGTTCTGAAGAAAAGAAAACATTGAGAACGCCATGGACTGCTAGCGGGAGTGACGCAATCGCGTTTTGAAAGAAGCAAGAGAAGGGAGATAACTTTTAAAGCATAAACAAGAGTTTCCCATCATTGTTAGTAAATACCAGGGGAAGAAAAGAACATTTTTTGTAAATGGAAGGAAAGACGGATGGAAAACAATGACAGAAGTAACTGCATGACAGGCAGCAGAGAAAGATATCAGCATTTGAGTTGACTAGAAACACTCGAGACAGGTATCAGGTCAGGGATTGTTTATATCCGCGAACTTGACATCAGATTATGGCTCCCAGAGTTGCGGAACTTCCTCGATATTTTGCAGTTTAGGAAAGCAATAAAACATTTATAACTCGGCATATCATTCCCTGACCATCTAAGGTCTAGCAGCACAAACCCACCTGACTTTAGAAGAAAAAAAGAATTACACAAAAGAGAAATAAAGAGCAGGGTGATTTTCCCGTATTTTTGGCGTACAACGTTTACACATGCCTGAGAAGGGAGATACCTCTATATTGATTTCAATATCTCCTGCTACCTTTATTTTTCCATATTGGTAGAATGGTTGCCTGTTTCCAGTCTTCTTGGACTTTCTGTTCGTGCCATACTGCATTGAATATTCTGTGCAGTCATGTAACTCCTGTTTCTCCTGCTGCTGCTATTATTTCTACCGTTATGTTGCCTGTTGCTTTATTTCTTGGCGCATATTTCATTATTTCTTCGATTTCCGCTTTTATGAATTTGGGTTCAATGTTTGGGCATCCCCATAGAAGAGTTAATGTTCCTTATTAGCCCAGGCTGTGTTTTCCTCACACTTGATGGGTCAAGAGTAAAGATAAGAATGCACCCGATGGTACGTGTCCTTCCTGCCTGATGGACAGAATTAGATCAGCCATGAAGCCAGTACAAGGTACCACTATTTGGTCTGGCAGAAGATTCTCTGTAGTTTGCACGTTCGGGATTCTCGGCAGTTTTCTAGGAGGACAGTTTCATTAAAGGTCAATCAGTCAATGCGGAGTTAGTGTCTTAATATGGCTAAAATTAAACGTTTATTTGTTACTTTATTTTTGTGTTTGTTCTTGGTGCAGCAAATATTCTGTAAACCCAAGATCAGCGATGAAACTTTTCTTTACATCGAGAACATGTTTTTTGAACCAGTATGTTGCAAACTCAAGAATGGTTCTGTCAACTCAAGAATGGTTCTGACAACTCAAGAATGGTTCTGTCAACTCAAGAATGGTTCTGTCAACTCAAGAATGGTTCTGTCAACTCAATGAACTTAATGATGGTTCTGTCAACTCAAGGATGATTCTGTCAATCCAAGAATGGTTCTGTCAACTCAATAATGGTTCTGTCAACTCAAGAATGGTACTGTCAACTCAATAATGGTTCTGTCAACTCAAGGATAGTTCTAAAAAAAACTAAAAAATGTGTGTGTGAACTCAGTGATGGTTCTGTCAACTCAAGAATGGTTATGTCAACTCAGTGATGGTTCTGTCATTTCAAGGATGATTCTATCAACTCAAGAATGGTTCTGTCAACTCAAGAATGGTTCTGAAGGTTCAGACACTGTTCTACAAATGGAAGAACTGTTATGTAGAAGTTAGAAAATGTGTATAGAAATTATGGGGAGTTATGAACATTCCAAAAATGTCAGACAGTCAGTAAAGTATAGAATAAGTTCTAGCAATGTTTGATAAGTTCCATCAATGTGTTCTCGGAAACTGACCTCTTCAACCTTTTTGGAGCCTCCATTTTTTACTCAAGAGCAAGTAATTCACCTTTTCATTCGTCTCCACAAAAGTAACTTTCAATGAGTGA
>JAVIAB010000051.1:156688342-156820842 GCA_032433765.1 Megaustenia siamemsis | reverse complement strand
TGCCCATCTCTCTCTCCCCACACTGTCCCTCTATTTTCCAATTGCGTGATAGACAACCTCTATTGTTATACACGAGTAGATTTGTCAAATTCCCCACAGACTAATTGTCAGAAACAAGCATAATACAGAACAGTGTTAGTGCGGACACAGCTCAGAACTAACGCTCTCTTATCTGTTGTTCCATGACTCCGAAGCATAACAGGAACAAATCTCTGACATTAGTTCTGCGCTGACGCATAACTAACGAACTTTTACTGTTCTCCAGTGAATACAGATCTCGCACCTGTTAATTTAGCATAAAGGGAGACTAATAGGGAAAAAGGCGTTTTTATCAGTTAAAAATAAAGTGTAGAAACATTTTTTTTAATCTACTGGTACAGGCACACACACACACACACACACACACACACACACACACACACACACACACACACACACACACACACACACACACACACACACACACACACACACACACACACACACACACACACACACACACACACACACACACACACACACACACACACACACACACACACACACACACACACACACACACACACACACACACACACACACACACACACACACACACACACACACACACACACACACACACACACACACACACACACACACACACACACACACACACACACACACAAGAAAGTTAACATGTTTTTTTTTTATTAGTGAGCAAATCACATACTTCAGTTTTTTGCATTTGCTCATTAGTTACAGGATTACCTACTGAATTTAACGATGTCTCATTAGTTACAAATTAACTACTGAATTTAACATTTTGTCATTTGCTACACGATTACGTACTGAATTTAACATTGTCTCATTAGTTACACAATCACTTACTGAAGTTAACATTTTCACAAAGGATACACGACTACACAGGACAGTAAACATTTGTTACTGATATTCTGCCAAGTATCTAATTTATTTTGTATCAAATAATGTACACGACATCGCCTAGGTCAAACTGGATAGAGAGAGTAGGAAGATGCTCATGATGATGTTCTTGTACTTCGTGTCCAGCCGTTTTCTACATTTGATGGACGGCACGGCTCCCAATGATGGTAGGGTTAAAACGATTTTTTAAAATAATTTGTGAAGAGGGAGTATGAGTGTAAAACACTCACCTCGGGGCGACAGCACTGAGTATGCGGTATTTTATTCTACAGCCCTACATACTCCCCTCCTTCCCCGGCAGATCTAAGAGATTGGACAATGGACGATAGTTACAGCGTACACGGCACTGGATGATAGTTACAGCGTACACGGCACTGGACATGACGCTGAAAGATGGTTACACTTTACATGACGCTGAATGATAGTTACACTGAACAATAGTTACACTTTACATGAGGCTGAATGATAGTTACACTTTACATGACGCTGAACGATAGTTACACTTTACATGACTCTGAATGATAGTTACACTTTACATGAGGCTGAATGATAGTTACACTTTACATGAGGCTGAATGATAGTTACACTTTACATGAGGCTGAATGATAGTTACACTTTACATGACGCTGAATAATAGTTACACTTTACATGACGCTGAATGATAGTTACACTTTACATGATACTGAATGATTGTTACACTTTACATGATACTGAATGATAGTTACACTTTACATGAGGCTGAATGATAGTTACACTTTACATGACGCTGAATAATAGTTACACTTTACATGACGCTGAATGATAGTTACACTTTACATGACGTTGAATGATAGTTACACTTTAAATGAGGCTGAATGATAGTTACACTTTACATGACGCTGAGTGATAGTTACACTTTACATGACGCTGAAAGATAGTTACACTTTACATGACGCTGAATTATAGTTACACTTTACATGACGCTGATTGATAGTTACACTTTACATGACGCTGAATGATAGTTACACTTTACATGACGCTGAATAATACAGTTACACTTTACATGACGCTGAATGATAGTTACACTTTACATGATACTGAATGATAGTTACACTTTACATGATACTGAATGATAGTTACACTTTACATGACGCTGAATGATAGTTACACTTTACATGATACTGAATGATAGTTACACTTTACATGACGCTGAATGATAGTTACACTTTACATGACGTTGAATGATAGTTACACTTTAAATGAGGCTGAATGATAGTTACACTTTACATGACGCTGAGTGATAGTTACACTTTACATGACGCTGAATGATAGTTACACTTTACATGACGCTGAATGATAGTTACACTTTACATGACGCTGAATGTTAGTTACACTTTACATGACGCTGAATAATAGTTACACTTTACATGACGCTGAATGATAGTTACACTTTACATGACGCTGAATAATAGTTACACTTTAAATGAGGCTGAATAATAGTTACACTTTACATGACGCTGAATGATAGTTACACTTTACGTGACGCTAAATAATAGTTACACTTTACATGACGCTGAATAATAGTTACACTTTACATGACGCTGAATGATAGTTACACTTTACATGAGGCTGAATGAAAGTTACACTTTACATGATGCTGAATAATAGTTACATTTTACATGCCGCTGAATGATAGTTACACTTTACATGAGGCTGAATGATAGTTACACTTTACATGACGCTGAATAATAGTTACACTTTACATGACGCTGAATGATAGTTACACTTTACATGACGCTGAATGATAGTTACACTTTACATGACGCTGAATGATAGTTACACTTTACATGACGCTGAATAATAGTTACACTTTACATGACGCTGAATGATAGTTACACTTTACATGACGCTGAATAATAGTTACACTTTACATGACGCTGAATAATAGTTACACTTTACATGACGCTGAATGATAGTTACACTTTACGTGACGCTAAATAATAGTTACACTTTACATGACGCTGAATGATAGTTACACTTTACATGACGCTGAATGATAGTTACACTTTACATGACGCTGAATAATAGTTACACTTTACATGACGCTGAATAATAGTTACACTTTACATGACGCTGAATAATAGTTACACTTTACATGACGCTGAATGATAGTTACACTTTACATGACGCTGAATAATAGTTACACTTTACATGACGCTGATTGATAGTTACACTTTACATGACGCTGAATGATAGTTACACTTTACATGACGCTGAATAATAGTTACACTTTACGTGAAAGACACCAGATCTGAGTTCAATGATTTGCACTAACATGATTCTAAAAGGATATTGTTCTTGAACGACGCATACGAACAATAAAACCGGAATCAAACAGCTCATTAAATTATGTTTATTTCTGCAGCCGTTATGACATCACTGTACTGTCCAACAATAGAGTAACAAAATTCTTGAATGTCAATTTCCTGGCCTATAGAAACAATTTACACCCCCGTATCAGATTTACCATGAGAATCTGTAGCCAGTTTCTTGCTCAACTCAACGTTGATTCGTCGACTCGAACGTTCATCCCCGCCGCCGTACAGACCTACAATTTAGAACCAGACATAATCATCGTATTTCAAAAGACGTTATTAATTCTCAGCGAATACGCTGCTATTACATACGACTTGTAATTTACTTATTATTATAAATTATGACTGTCAATGAATGAAATATGACTATACATTACTGTTGTATCATTTATTTTTTTTACTTTGTAAAATGTATTGTATAAAAAAAATACATTTTGTTAACGTGTGAAAAATGCAACAATCGATTGTGGCTGGCAGCCATCTTGTGACGACAAAAGGTAAACGCGGTTCTACCATCTTGCCTGTGGAGTTGAGTACACAGCTTTCTCTCAATCCACCTCTGGTGTCGTTTCTGTCAGCACTTGCAGGCTGTTAACCGCTCCCGCTTGTTGATTCCCCAGCCGTAAACGTGCTCTCATCTCCTGACAGGATCCAGGCTAAGTGAGACTTTCGCACGTCGTTGCCGAGATATATTTGGCTATTCTTACCTAACCAAGCATGCGAAATGAATCTGTTTGAGTTTAGTACATCCAGTAAATATTGGCTTTAAGAAAGCTCAAATATTTACACATTATAACAGCACACGACACATATTTGTAAAACACGCTTTGTGCAACACAATTGTGGATTGTTGTGTTCCGGTGATGCAAACTGCTGACGTGGATAACTGTAGGCGTGACTCAGGAAATGTCACGTCTAAATTGAGGACGTAAAAAATAGGGCAGCTATGTCAAGCAGTCAACACCCGAACATCGTATTGGGGTTGTAATTCAGCGCTCCAGCGGTGTGTGTTTATTGAGACGTTGCTGAGGTGAGAGACAGTCTTTACAAAAATTGTTGGCCAGAATTTGTCTGCCATTAGCGACCAGAAAAACGGTGTTCTCAATTGAGAAAAGTCTCGTTCCGTTCTTGGAGTTCTTGGGAGTTCACCCTTCAATGGCACGAACTAATCGACACAACTATGGCCCTGTTTGTTTATCTCGCTAGAGTTTTTGATAACATGAACAGATATATAGTATAGCTTTAATCCAAAGATAGTATAATACTCAGCGATAGCTTTAATCCAAAGATAGTATAATACTCAGCTATAGCTTTAATCCAAAGATAGTATAAAACTCAGCGATAGCTTTAATCCAAAGATAGTATAATACTCAGCGATAGCTTTAATCCAAAGATAGTATAATACTCAGCGATAGCTTTAATCCAAAGATAGTATAATACTCAGCGATAGCTTTGATTCTCTCTCTCTCTCTCTCTCTCTCTCTCTCTCTCTCGCTTCTCTTTCACACACACATAATATTAACACTCTATGAAGATAGAAACGCTTTATAAAACTTTCCAACGGAGGCAATCTGATCATCAGAAGTCGAGCAGGTGTATCGTATACAATGTGATATCACAACAGTACTGTATACAAAGTCACGTCAGACCAACAGTACTGTATACAACGTCACGTCAGACGAATAGTATTGTATACAACGTCAAGTCAGACGATTAGTATTGTATACAACGTCACGTCAGACCAACAATATTGTATACAACATCACGTCTTCCCAGTCATAATGTATATACAACGTGACATCCTCCCAACTTTATTGCCAATGTTACCTGCAAGTATTAGCCTACCTCTCTGCCTGGTCTCACAGTTTTACTGGAGACTCTGGCAGGGCTAACACGATGAGCTGCCTGACGATCGCCCTCCTTTCTTCACACTTATCCTCAGTTTCTGTTGTTCTTCTAATCTTTTATCTGCCCAGTCTTTGATGTCAGCGCAAGAAGTACATCGTGTGTGCATTTATAATTGTTGAACATTTTATGAATGTTTTCGTTTGTGATGTGGACTGTTTACGAGTTTCCCAAGATAGTATCGTCAAATCTTACTTTCATGGCTTCCAACTGTTACGTTGTACATGACAGGAAGTAATTTAGTAAGACATTACTTCCATTACAGAAAGTAATAAAGAACAGATGGGAAACAGAGGAGAGGGTGATAGTGGGACGTTGTAAACACCTCACCAAAGAAAGTTTAAGAGAAGGGCAGAGTTATCTGAAGTTTACCAATTTATGCTCCAAGAAACGCTGAAAATAGCATTTGTAGCAAAAAAAATTTGTTTTTGTTTTTTGTTCCAACATTTGGTTCATTATTGATCTTCTTTACATAACTGACGATAGTCATTGCGATCGAGACGTTTCTACTCGTTCTATGATATCTTGCCCGATCTTTACGGCGAACTTCAGCACAGAGCAAGAACTCCATGGCACCAGTGAGAGATCTTGCAGTGTTTCTGAAAATGTGTGAATAGAATGTTAACTGTGATTGTAACGTTTCTGTAACCTCGTAACTTTAGCTCCAACAAAGTTACAAGTCAGAGACTTTCTATTCCCACGTAAACTGTTATCCCACGTGATCAGTTTGCGCTCAGGACTTAGTTTTCTTCTCTGTCCTCGATACGAGAAGGTACACAATACCGCCCGCTCTGTCATCAAGTTTTCTTTAAAGAGAAAAGAAACGGATCGTTCACCTTTTGGATTCAACTTTTAAACGTTTGAAGAGCAAGAAACCCTTAACCTCATCGCTGCAGTGGTCCCAGTAATTTTATTCCTATACACGTACATATGAATCTTGCTTCTTCATCTTTCTGTCTTCAGATACCTTTCAGAGTCAAGGGAGGGGGTCTACAGCTGCGTTTGGTTATAAAGTAAAGATAACACCTTGAAAAGAACAGTTTACATCCACATTTCTCGCTTTACAACCATAACAATACAGCTGTGCTGTTATACTAGTTGGACACAAAGAGAGCAAGCTCCACAGTTGCAGCTGCTTACACGTCCTAGGGTTGAAGATCGTCGTTTTCAATATCTGACACTTGACGTTGGCACGGCAATCGTTTCTCAATGAACACTTTTATTTTCGAAACAAAATAACTCAAATAGCTCATGAACAAACTACAACTTAGCAGAGGTGCCACGAGTAAACAACAACAGAATGTTGCACATTCAACCTATGTACTTCTTGTTACTGGCAGTAACTGCAGCGATGGCCTGGCTCTAAGCACAACCTTCTACTGGTGTGTGTTTTCTGAGTGACTCGATGGACATGCTGATGATGATCGAAGAGGCTGGGTCCAAAGATAGTGGTTGATGTTACTAAAGAACCCAGGACATACTGGGATCTGTTTCATTTTCGTCCGTGGACACTCGGAAGTGACAGGAAAGGAATGGCTGCCATGGATGCCGGACGTGCAATGGACGGGGTTGACTTGTTGAATGCCCTGAGGGAGATAGGACGAGCTAATGATTCAGTTAACGATCATGAATCTACAACTATGTCCAGACTGCGCGAACGTCAGGTCAAAACTGGAAGCGGTAGAAAGGAGCACTACGCTCTGAGACCCAGAAAATAATTAATAAACACTTAACTGGAGTCGTCAGTCTCCACACGCTGAGGGACACACTGGGGAGGAGTTCTGATGGACGTGTTCGATGTGCAAGAAGGATGATCCGTCCACTAAACTAAACCTAACTAAATGTTACAGATTGTCTACACGTAGTCTACCTTCTAGTTCTATTCTCATGGCTCTAATTGCTGACATGTTCTTTCTTCCCGTCCAATTCTTTCTTCCCTTGCAATTCTTTCTTCCAGTTCAATTCTTTTTCCCGTCCAAATCTTTCTTCCCTTCCAATTCTTTCTTCCCGTCCAATTCTTTCTTCCCTTTCAATTCTTTCTTCCCTTCCAATTCTTTCTTCCCGTCCAATTCTTTCTTCCCTTCCAATTCTGTCTTCCCGTTCAATTCTTTCTTCCCTTTCAATTCTTTCTTCCCTTCCAATTCTTTCTTCCCGTCCAATTCTTTCTTCCCTTTCAATTCTTTCTTCCCTTCCAGTTCTTTATTCTTAGAATCTTCATCTGAGAAGCACCTACCAAAAAGTAAAATAAATATTTGTAAAAAAAAAAAGGATGGATCTCGTCTCATCAGAGGTCGTCATATCTACCATCTTGATGCTGCACTGTTTCGTTATAACAAAAAAGCTAAACGTAATCATCCCTTCTTACCAAGGCCTTTCCTATAAAGAAAAAGGCAAAGGTGATGGTCATCTTCAAGAAATGAAATTCTTGGAATTGCTAAATTCGATTAGATGGAGCTTCATTAAAGCAGCAGTATCGATCCCGGAATATGGGAGTTTGTAAACATCCGCTGGGAGAGATAACTCATAAATAAAGAACAGGTCGAGTCGATTTTTTTAAAGAAATGAAAACTTATTACATTAAAAATGTACCGTCTGTACCTGTCTGGTTGGGAGTAACAGGTAAGAGTATATGTTGCTTCCTGAAGCTTATGATACACGGTTACTTCGGGTTACTTCGTTGTTGTGAAATATTCTTGATAAGAGAAAGGACACACACATGTTATCATTTCTTCTTCTTCTGCTTTTCAGCTCCCTGTGGAGCATATGTTTTCAACAAACACTTTCCAAGTCGTTCTGTTTCTTGCCTTTCTTTTAAGATTATTCCATATCTTCCCCATCATTTTCATCTCTGCTTGTGTCTGTCTTCTCCAAGAATGTCTTAGTCTTCCTCTTTGTCTTTTCCCCTGGAGATTCCAAAATAGGGCCTGTTGTGTGATACTCTCAGTTGGCTTCCGCAATGTGTGTCCTATCCAGCGCCATCGTCTTCGCTGAATATCTTTATCCACTGGTATTTGACTGGTGCACTTCCATAATTCTATGTTAGTGATTTTGTCCTGCCATTTCCATCCTTTTATTCTTCGTAAGCATCCATTAATAAAAGTCTGTTTCATCATGATTGTCAATTTTGTTGTTCTCCACGTTTCACAGCCATATAATCAAATTGTATCTAGGCATAATATAATAGTATGACTTACAGAAGAGTGTTAAGAATATTCTTTGTAACAACAGGAAAATTAGAAGGCGGATAGGCAGAGGTAGACAATGAGAAAATATGTTGAATGTTTTGATGGCGCGGTGTAGGAAAATATAACAGTTTGAACTCTAACACAGAGGTCAAGATTAAGGGTTATGAAGGAACATGGTATCCAGCTCTTGTCAGCTTGAACCTTGAGTGAATGTTAAGAATGTTACGGAAAGGTCAGAACAATAATGAGGCTTGAATAGAAACCTTTATTGCAGAGAAATGTCACAGACACTAAAACAGAGACTAGAATAAGAACGTACAAAACTGTTATAATACAACACTCTGGGCAGAGTTGTGATCACCACCGCCTGCACTAGTCTCTCTTTCACTTGGTTTTGATATTGCGTGGGAGAAATGTGTCAGAGATGAGAAGAGGAACCGCTGGTACACGAACCCAGTGTTTGTTTACCTGCGAGACGCGCCCCGTTATACCTTACAAGACGCTCCCCGTTATACCTTACAAGACACGCCCCGTTATACCTTACAAGACGCGCCCCGTTATACCTTACAAGACACGCCCCGTTATACCTTACAAAACACGCCCCGTTATACCTTACAAGAAGCGCCCCGTTATACCTTACAAGACGCGCCCCGTTATACCTTACAAGACGCGCCCCGTTATACCTTACAAGACGCGCCCCGTTATACCTTACAAGACACGCCCCGTTATACCTTACAAGATGCGCCCCGTTATACCTTACAAAACGCGGCCTGTTATACCTAACAAGAAGCGCCCCGTTACAGTTATCAAGATGCGCTCCGTTATACCTTACAAGACACGCCCCGTTATACCTTACAAGACGCGCCCCGTTATACCTTACAAGACGCGCCCGTTACACCTTACAAGACGCACCCTGTTACACCTTACAAGACGCGCCCCGTTATACCTTACAAGACGCGCCCGTTACACCTTACAAGACGCACCCTGTTACACCTTACAAGATGCGCCCCGTTATACCTTACAAAACGCGGTCTGTTATACCTTACAAGACACGTCCCGTTATACCTAACAAGAAGCGCCCCGTTACAGTTATCAAGATGCGCTCCGTTATACCTTACAAGACGCGCCTCGTATACCTTATAAGACACGTCCCGCTATACCTTACAAGACGCGTCCCGTTATACCTTATAAGACGCGTCCCGCTATATATTGTATGCAAAAAAAAGTAAAGTACCCCTGTCACACCAAGTGGCGTATAGGGAATATGGTGTTAGCGACCATACATTTTACAGACCTTCGGCACATGATTTTTGGGGTAATGTGGTCGGTATTACGCCCGTACCGCTTCACTTTCCCAGAAAAAAATTCGGTACCCATTAAAGGCTGGGTGAACCCGGAAGCCGTCGGTTGGGATCGAACCCTACCTCTTGTCCATTGATGTCCTGTTCACTAACCACTGAGCTATCGCGGCTCCCCTATATATTGTATGGTTAAGGCAAATAAATGCATCAAGTTGCGAAGCTGCATTGAAGTTAACAGTGAGGAGAAGTGAACAAAGATATGGAGAACAAAGATATGTGGTGCAAGCTTCACGTAACAAGTGGACAACACAAATAAGAACGACGTTTTGGCGCTAAGGCCTTCTTCAACAGAAACAAACGTACATCACACGTACAAATATGTGCTTAAAATTAAAAAAAAATAATAATAATTAAAAAATCGAACTAGAACGAAAAGTTAGAGGAAAATTAGAATAAAATCGTCCCTGTAAGATCTGATGTGGTAAGAACGGAAGTTTTTCTGTTCACTTAAAAGTATTTGTCGTCACTCAAGAGCGTATCTTCTCACTAGGAAGTCTTTGTGGGCACTCAGAAGCCCATCTTCTCACTAGAAAGTCTTTGTGGGCACTCAGGAGCCCATCTTCTCACTAGAAAGTCTTTGTGGTCACTCAAGAGCCCATCTTCTCACTAGAAGGTCTTTGTGGTCACTCAAGAGCCCATCTTCTCACTAGAAGGTCTTTGTGGTCACTCAAGAGCCCATCTTCTCACTAGAAAGTCTTTATGGTCACTCAAGAGCCCATCTTCTCACTAGAAAGTCTTTATGGTCACTCAAGAGCCCATCTTCTCACTAGAAAGTCTTTATGGTCACTCAAGAGCCCATCTTCTCACTAGAAAGTCTTTATGGTCACTCAAGAGCCCATCTTCTCACTAGAAAGTATTTGTGGTCACTCAAGGGCCCATCTTCTCACTAGAAAGTCTTTATGGTCACTCAAGAGCCCATCTGCTCACTAGAAAGTCTTCATGGTCACTCAAGAGCCCATCTTCTCACAAGAAAGTCTTTATGGTCACTCAAGAGCCCATCTTTTCACTAGAAAGTCTTTGTGGTCACTTAAGAGCCCATCTTCTCACTAGAAAGTCTTTGTGGTCACTCAGGAGCCCATCTTCTCACTAGAAAGTCTTTGTGGTCACTCAAGAGCCTATCTTCTCACTAGAAAGTCTATGGTAACGATAGAGCTGACAGGTGTGTTTGGAATGATATATGAAATACATATTTGTACGTGTGTTGTATGTTTGTTCCTACTGAAGGTCTTTGCGCTGAAACGTCGTTTTGATTTATGTTATCCACTTATTACGTGAAGCTTTCACCATGCCGTTTTTTTCTGTTTTATAAGTATATATATATATATATAAAGCAAAGTACCCCCGTCACGCCAAGTGGCGTATAGGGAATATGGTGTTAGTGACCATAAATCTTACAGACCTTCGGCACATGATTTGATTTTTGGGGTAATGTGGTCGATATTACGTCAGTGCCGCTTCACTTTCCCAGAAAAAAATTCGGTACCAATTAAAGGCTGCGTGAACCCGCGGAGGCCGTCGGTTGGGATCGAACCCCACCCCTATGTCCTTTGTAGTCCAGTTTACTAACCACTGAGCTATCGCGGCTACCTATATATATATATATATATATTTGTTCATTCCTGTAATACCTTACAGGCCGCCTGACTTGTTTCCTTCCCTATTTACCTTGTCAGTGACGAGGGAAGACATATCTGTAGCCTTTTCCTCTCCTGATTCCCGTTCTCTATAATATCCATCAATCAATCTCTCTCATAGTTCTCCCTTGGGTTGCTGTTCTCCAAAAATGTTTATTGAAGGTTTGTGCGGCACTTTGATCTGTCTAACTTATCACATGGTCACAGCATTTTGTCTGTTGTTTCTTTATCTGTTCAATGACGGAAGTTACTCCTAGCTTTTTACGTAATCATCCGAATTAATATTTCATCTACCAAACAAAGAAATGTAACTGTAGTCCTCACCGTAGCAGTCTCAGCACACGCCAAAAGGCAGAAGGTGAAACCGCGCAGAAAGTGAACACGGCCAACTCTTACAGAGACGATTTGCTGATGCAGCCGACAAAAGTTGTGTTGATTTCCTGGAGAGTGTTGTAAGATTGATCTGTTGACCAGACATTGATCTCAGCCACTTGTAGAGTTTGACAGATGTGAAAATGACAAGTGATGCCAGTCTCGCTAGAGAGTTGTAGCTGCAGTCATGTACGTCAGCTAGACGAGCTCATGGCGGATAATGTGATAGGAGAATTAAGAAAGATATGCAATATTAACCAATAAGTTGTCTTTGATTCGATCTATAGAGTGTGGGTGACGTCATCGTTAAGCTTTGATGTTATAGCGATAATCACAACGGTACAGGTAAGGTTTTTAAGGAGGAGAATAACTGGTCGCAACGTCGATCGCCATTATGTAGTCGGGAAATGGCGGGCAGGAGAAGGTAACAATGATGAGAGATGGAGAAGGTAACAATGATGAGAGATGGAGAAGGTAACAATGATGAGAGATGGAGAAGGTAACAATGATGAGAGATGGAGAAGGTAACAATGATGAGAGATGGAGAAGGTAACAATGATGAGAGAAGGAGAAGGTAACAATGATGAGAAGGAGAAGGTAACAATGATGAGAGAAGGAGAAGGTAACAATGATGAGAGAAGGAGAAGGTAACAATGATGAGAGAAGGAGAAGGTAACAATGATGAGAGATGGAGAAGGTAACAATGATGAGAAGGAGAAGGTAACAATGATGAGAGAAGGAGAAGGTAACAATGATGAGAAGGAGAAGGTAACAATGATGAGAGTAGGAGAAGGTAACAATTATGAGAGAAGGAGAAGGTAACAATGATGAGAGAAGGAGAAGGTAACAATGATGTGAGAAGGAGAAGGTAACAATGATGACAGAAGGAGAAGGTAACAATGATAAGAGTAGAAGGTAACAATGATGAGAGTAGAAGGTAACAATGATGAGAGAAGGAGAAGGTAACAATGATGAGAGTAGAAGGTAACAATGATGAGAGAAGAAGAAAGTAACAATGATGAGATCTCAAAGGAGGATTGTAAAGAAAAGAGATGACTGTAGTGAAAGGGAGAGATAAAATTAATGATGAGTAGGATGAGGATTATGAATGTAGTGGTGGTAATAATGGGATGAGTGAAAGGTGGTAATACTGGTAATGACAGTGGGTGGATAGTAATAGCGATGATTGTAAGGTGGTAATAATGGTGGTGATTGTAAGGTGGTAATAATGGTGGTGATTGTAAGGTGGTAATACTGGTGGTGATTTTAAGATGGTAATAATGGTGGTGATTGTAAGGTGGTAATAATGGTGGTGATTGTAAGGTTTTAATAATGGTGGTGTTTGTAAGGTGGTAATAATGGTGGTGATTGTAAGGTGGTAATAATGGTGGCGATTGTAATGTGGTAATAATTGTGGCGATTATAAGGTGGTAATAATGGTGGCGATTGTAAGGTGGTAATAATGGTGATGATTGTAAGGTGATAATAATGATGACGATTGTAAGGTGGTAATAATAGTGGTGATTGTAAGGTGGTAATAATGGTGGTGATTGTAAGGTGGTAATAATGATGACGATTGTAAGGTGGTAATAATGGTGGTGATTGTAAGGTGGTAATACTGGTGGTGATTGTAAGGTGGTAATAATGGTGGTGATTGTAAGGTGGTAATAATGGTGGTGATTGTAAGGTGGTAATAATGATGACGATTGTAAGGTGGTAATAACGGTGGTGATTGTAAGGTGGTAATAATGGTGACGATTGTAAGGTGGTAATAACGGTGGCGATTTTAAGGTGGTATTAATGGTGGCGATTGTAAGGTGGTAATAATGGTGATGATTGTAGGGTGGTAATAATGATGACGATCGTAAGGTGGTAATAATGGTGGTGATTGTAAGGTGGTAATAATGGTGGCGATCGTAAGGTGGTAATAATGGTGATGATTGTAAGGTGGTAATAATGGTGGTGATCATGTGTTTATTGAAGCTTCAGTAAAGTGATATCATGGAAAGTTAATGATTAAACCCATTGTTGAATTGTGTGTAATTCGCTGTGAAGTTACCATACTCTAACTGTACCAGAAACGTCATATTCTCATACACACCGAATGTGCTCTCAATGACATACACAAGTACATGGTGTTTTTAAAGTTGCAGTGCAGTGAATTTCTACTCTCGGAAGAAAAACGTCACCAGAAATGCGGTTAACTAATGCGTCACACAAATTGTAAAATATTCAAATATACTTGACTGCTATCGGCGAGCTTATAATGGGTAATGTTGGTATTAACACAATAAAGTGCCTAAAGCATATGTTAAAAATGTCCACCAACGGGCCTCAAGACATGTCGTGATTCGTCTTTCCATATTTGCGAAAACCTTCAGAATAATGTCTGGTGATATTTGTTTAATCTTGTCTACTATTTCAGTCTTTAGGTCATTAATTGTCTGCGGATTATTTTCATAAACTTTCCCCTTCAATGCCCCACCACAGATAATAATCTGGGGTGTTAGATCTGGTGAACGAGCAGGCCAGATTCCACGTGAAATAATGCGATTTGCAAATATGCTTTCTAAATAATTGAGTGTTGTTGTGGCTGTGTGTGCTGTTGCCCCATCCTGCTGAAACCAGGATTCCATAATTTCCCGTTCTGTAAGGTGTGCTATGAACGGTTCCAGAATTAAAGTACGGTAACGTTCTGCATTTATTGTTTCATTAAAAAATATAGGTCCTATTATCCGCATACGACTTATAGCGCACCACACTCCGACTTTTTGATCGTAAAGCGGCACTTGATGAAATTCATGGGGGTTTTCACTGCTCCACAGCCGATTGTTCTGGCTGTTCGCATAACCGGATAAATGAAACCAGGCCTCATCAGTGAAAAAAGTGATGTCAAGGATGGCAGCGCCATGTTCATAAATAAAATTATGAAACCACATGCAGTAGTTTAAACGGGATTAATAATCTCTTTCTTGGAGTTGAGACACTTCAGTTAATTTGTATGGACGATAGTGTAGTTCACTTCTTAAAACCTTGTGGACAGAACTCTTAGATATTTGCACCTGTTGAGACAAGTGATTTAAAGATGCATTTGGACTCATTGTAATTCTGTCTTGGAGTTCCATAATTTGGTCTTGTGAAATTGAAGGTCTTCCAGATCGGTGGGTGTTTCTTTAATGACTGTGCATTATTTGAAAATCTAGTTGTTCCAATTTATTTATGTAAATCACGCATCATGTGCTGCTGTAGCTTGTTCCTTTTTCGGTAAAGTTAAACATATAACATCACTATTCACAAAAGGTATTCGAAATATCCACCACGTTTTAGTTGGCAAATATTGATACGTTTTTTCATATTGTCAAAAACCTTACGCAGTATGGGCTGTGTAACATTATTAATGTTGTTGGCGATTGAAACCTGCAGCTCATCGAGTGTGTGGGGATTGTTTTCGTACACTTTTCCTTTCAGTTCACCCCAGAGATAGTAGCCCATGGAGTAAGATCAGGAGACCGTGCAGGCCAAATTCCGCGAGAGATTATACGATTAGCAAAAATTTCATATAAAAATTCCAGTGATTTTACAGCAGTGTGAGCAGTTGCGCCATCTTGTTGAAACCAAGCTTTTTCAATTTCTTGCTCAGAAAGTTGGGTTACGAATCGCTCCAGTATGTTAATCCTGTATCTTTCTGAATTTATTGTGTCATAGAAGAAAATTGGGCCGATTATCCGCTGACGACTCATTGCACACCACACTCCTACTTTCTGATCGTGGAGAGGCACTGGGTGCAATGCATGTGGATTTTCATCACTCCAAAGACGATCATTCTGCCTATTCACGTACCCAGACAAATGGAACCATGCTTCATCTGTGAAGAAAGTGAAATCAAGGATTTCCTCACCTTCTTGGGCTAGAAAATTCTCAAACCACATACAATAATTAATTCTGGATTGGTGATCTAATTCTTTTAATTGAGGAACGACGGAAAATTTGTACGGATGTAACTTTAATTTTTTTTTCAGAACTCTATGAACAGTACTGCTTGATTTGTGTACTTGTTGAGCCAGCTTTCTTATTGATTTGCCAGGACTCATTAGAATGATGTCCTGGATGTTGAGAGATGTTACTTCAAGAACAGATGGTCTACCAGGACGGCTAACATCATGTACACTACCGGTGTTTTGAAATTTGATTATTAAATTACTCACAGTATTTCGATGAGGCACTGGTGTATCAGGAAATCTATTCACAAATTGTTCAACAACCCCATTCGAATACTTGCCGCCGTTACGGAACACATGCTCCTCTATAAATACTCTTTCTTCAATCGTTAACACCATTGTAAGCCAGATCTATCATGTAGCAGTGATGTTTAAATGAACACGTAAATGGCGTTTGAACTATTACGTCATACATAGATACAATTTAGGTGCGTAATTATTTCAACAACAAAAAAATGCACAGTCATTAAAGAGACACCCTATAGTACTTAACCTCTACCAAAATGCTTTTATTTTATATATTTTTATACAACGGGTTTTTTTTTATTTTAAGATAAGTTTTATTTCTTCAATTAGGCAGTAATGTGAAAAAAGTTGCCTCGTGTCAGCTGCACTGGCCGTGCACCATTTAGTATCACGACCCCACAGATATCGCATGACCCATCTCTCAAAAATGCTGTAGTTTTTTTGTTTTTTCTTAAATTATTATTTTCATAAAGAAGGCGCCACTGCCTTCCTTAGATTCTGTTGCCCGCTCTCCTTCTATCACATTGTTATCCTTGTTTTGCATTGATTGTTTTCACTGATTTTTGTTGATCGTTCTTTCACATCGTTTTCGATGTTTTCTGTAGATCTTTCTCCATCTATCACATCGTTATCCTTGTTTTCTGTTTGCTCGTTCTCCTTCTCTCACATAGTTTTCTTTGTTTTCTGTCCCGTTCCCCCCCCCCCCCCCACTTCTTTCAGATCGTTTTTTCACCACTTGAATTCTAAACTGTTAAAAAAAAAAAGGCGTTCTCCCACATAAAATCATTTACAGGGTGAAGTAAAGATTCATAACATGAAACTTAGTCCCGTCACTGTTCTCCTATGTGGACCAAAGATCCATGACATGAAACTTAGTCCCGTCACTGTCCTCCTATGTGGACCAAAGATCCATGACATGAAACTTAGTCCCGTCACTGTTCTCCTATGTGGACCAAAGATCCATGACATGAAACTTAGTCCCGTCACTGTCCTCCTATGTGGACCAAAGATCCATGACATGAAACTTAGTCCCGTCACTGTTCTCCTATGTGGACCAAAGATCCATGACATGAAACTTAGTCCCGTCACTGTTCTCCTATGTGGACCAAAGATCCATGACATGAAACTTAGTCTCGTCACTGTTCTCCTATGTGGACCAAAGATCCATGACATGAAACTTAGTCCCGTCACTGTTCTCCTATGTGGACCAAAGATCCATGACATGAAACTTAGTCCCGTCACTGTTCTCCTATGTGGACCAAAGATCCATGACATGAAACTTAGTCCCGTCACTGTCCTCCTATGTGGACCAAAGATCCATGACATGAAACTTAGTCCCGTCACTGTCCTCCTATGTGGACCAAAGATCCATGACATGAAACTTAGTCCCGTCACTGTTCTCCTTTGTGGACCAAAGATCCATGACATGAAACTTAGTCCCGTCACTGTCCTCCTATGTGGACCAAAGATCCATGACATGAAACTTAGTCCCGTCACTGTTCTCCTATGTGGACCAAAGATCCATGACATGAAACTTAGTCCCGTCACTGTTCTCCTATGTGGACCAAAGATCCATGACATGAAACTTAGTCCCGTCACTGTTCTCCTATGTGGACCAAAGATCCATGACATGAAACTTAGTCCCGTCACTGTTCTCCTATGTGGACCAAAGATCCATGACATGAAACTTAGTCTCGTCACTGTTCTCCTATGTGGACCAAAGATCCATGACATGAAACTTAGTCCCGTCACTGTTCTCCTATGTGGACCAAAGATCCATGACATGAAACTTAGTCCCGTCACTGTTCTCCTATGTGGACCAAAGCGACTACAAAGTAAAAATTAAAGAACACAATCCCCAACCACTAGTACAGTGTATCAGCACGGTTGGTCATATGGGGATACATTGGTAAGTCATTTTTGTCAAAATAAATTTTTCCTGCCTCGCCTATGTGACGTTTCTCTGCGAAACATTGCAATATTACTTTGCCGCGGTGAGCGATTCTGCGTAAGTGTTTCCTGGAATATGATATAAGTATTCACAATTCTTATTCATATTTGAAAAAAAAAACAATCTTTAAAATATTTATTTTGTCCGCTGGTTGCTAATTTGATCTTCCTGAGCTCACCGTGCAAAAAGCGTTTTTTTCCGAACGTATTAATCAGAGTTTCGGATATCACGTCCAGATAATCTTATTTCAGAACCATTGCTAATTATAGGAAAACAAAGAGAATATTTATTAGTATCGATAATCCCGCTATTAAAACTGCAACATAGACTCATCGGCCAGAACAGGATAACGGACAACACATCCTCATTGTTAACAAGTGTCTAACGATCAACACATCCTCAATGTTAACAACTGACTAACAATCAACACATCCATCTTCTCTTTACAGAAAACACTTGAGTGATGGTAAAGGCCATCAGCGGCCGCCTAGCGGATAGAATATGTGAACACTTATATAACATCAAACATGATTCTGTCACTCCTGTCTTCTCCCATTCTAGATTGCCAGAACATAATACCTCTGATGATTTCCGTGTTACTGGCACCGTCTCTTGTTCCACTGATGACTTCCGTGTTACTGGCACCGTCTCTTGTTCTACTGATGACTTCCGTGTTACTGGCACCGTCTCTTGTTCCACTGATGACTTCCGTGTTACTGGCACCATCTCTTGTTCTTCTGATGACGTCCGTGTTACTGGCATCATCTTTTGTTCCCTGATGACTTCCATGTTACTGTCATCATCTCTTGTTCCTCTGATGACTTCCGTGCTACTGGTACCATCTCTTGTTCCTCTGATGACTTCCAAGTTACTGGTACCATCTCTTGTTCCTCTGATGACTTCCATGTTACTGGTACCATCTCTTCTTCTTCTGATGACTTCCAAATTACTGGCATCATATCTTGTTCGTCTTATGACTTCCATGTTACTGGTACCATCTCTTCTTCTTCAGATGACTTCCAAATTACTGGCATCATCTCTTGTTCGTCTTATGACTTCCATGTTACTGGTACCATCTCTTGTTCCTCTGATGACTTCCATGTTACTGACATCATCTCTTGTTCCTCTGATGACTTCCATGTTACTGACATCATCTCTTGTTTCTCTGATGACTTCCATGTTACTGGTACCATCTCTTGTTCCTCTGATGACTTACATGTTACTGGTACCATCTCTTGTTCCTCTGATGACTTCCATGTTACTGACATCATCTCTTGTTCCCTGATGACTTCCATGTTACTGACATCATCTCTTGTTCCCCTGATGACTTCCATGTTACTGACATCATCTCTTGTTCCTCTGATGACTTCCATGTTACTGACATCATCTCTTGTTCCTCTGATGACTTCCATGTTACTGGTACCATCTCTTGTTCCTCTGATGACTTCCATGTTACTGGTACCATCTCTTGTTCCTCTGATGACTTCCATGTTACTGACATCATCTCTTGTTCCTCTGATGACTTCCATGTTACTGACATCATCTCTTGTTCCTCTGATGACTTCCATGTTACTGACATCATCTCTTGTTCCTCTGATGACTTCCGTGTTACTGGCATCATCTCTTGTTCCTCTGATGACTTCCATGTTACATACATCATCTCCTGTTCCTCTGATGACTTCCATGTTACATACATCATCTCCTGTTCCTCTGATGACTTCCGTGTTACTGATATCGTCTCTTGTTCCTCTGATGACTTCCATGTTACATACATCATCTCCTGTTCCTCTGATGACTTCCGTGTTACTGATATCGTCTCTTGTTCCTCTGATAACTTTCGTGTTACTGGCACCATCTCTTCCTCCTCTGATGACTTCCATATTTCTGGCACGATCTGTTGTTCCCCTGATGACTTCCGTGTTACTGACATCATCTCTTGTTCCTCTGATGACTTCCATGTTACTGGCACCATCTCTTCCTCCTCTGATGACTTCCATGTTACTGACATCATCTCTTGTTCCTCTGATGGCTTTCATGTTATCGACATCGTCTTTTATTCCTCTAATAACTTTCGCGTTACTGGCACCATCTCTTCCTCCTCTGATGACTTTCTTATTTCTGGCACCATCTCTTCCTCCTCTGATGACTTCCATATTTCTGGCACGATCTCTTGTTCTCCTAATGACTTCCGTGTTACTGACACCATCTCTTCTTCCTCTGATGACTTCAGTGTTACAGACACCATCTCTTGTTCCCCTGATGACTTCCGTGTTACTGACATCATCTCTTGTTCCTCATATGACTTCCATGTTACTGGTACCATCTCTTGTTCCTCTGATGACTTCAGTGTTACAGACACCATCTCTTGTTCCTCTGATGACTTCAGTGTTACAGACACCATCTTTTGTTCCTCTGATGACTTCAGTGTTACAGACACCATCTCTTGTTCCTCTGTTGACTTCAGTGTTACAGACACCATCTTTTGTTCCTCTGATGACTTCAGTGTTACAGACACCATCTCTTGTTCCTCTGATGACTTCAGTGTTACAGACACCATCTTTTGTTCCTCTGATGACTTCAGTGTTACAGACACCATCTTTTGTTCCTCTGATGACTTCAGTGTTACAGACACCATCTTTTGTTCCTCTGATGACTTCAGTGTTACAGACACCATCTCTTGTTCCTCTGATGACTTCAGTGTTACAGACACCATCTTTTGTTCCTCTGATGACTTCAGTGTTACAGACACCATCTTTTGTTCCTCTGATGACTTCAGTGTTACAGACACCATCTCTTGTTCCTCTGATGACTTCAGTGTTACAGACACCATCTTTTGTTCCTCTGATGACTTCAGTGTTACAGACACCATCTCTTGTTCCTCTGATACCCGTAACCGTTTCACGTTGAAGAACCGGCTCATAGCCCTCTCTGGTACTCTCCAACCAAGAGGATTAAACTCTTTTTCACTCTTTTCATTAATCATTGTTCTCTTCTCCTTTCCTTTTCTTCTTGTGTCATATCCATATTTATCTCTGTGTTATCTTTATTATCTCTTTTGATCTTCTTCCCCTTTACCACCCCTATCCTCGCTCTCTTTTACTCTTCTTCTCGTTTTCTTCTTACTCTATCGGATATCTCCTTTCATTTGTCCAATTGTTCATTGTTTGGTTCCTTTGGTCTAATTAAATCCTACCTGCCATATTGTCTAACAAACGTTTACCAGATTCTACATAAATCCTGACCACCGTCTTTTCCGCCATTCTTTCCGTCATTTTATTGAGATTTGTGTCGTGTTTTCTGGCTTGGATTTTTGTGTTTAATTTGTATAGTTTGTTTTATATACTCGACTAAGGCTTTTGTCGAAATGTTCTAGTTTGTCTTGTCTTTCTTTCAAGGGAGCTCATTATCAGCTTATGTTTAATTATGTTTTCTGCAGCTATAATCGTGTCCTCGCTTAGTATTTCATATTCGCTACTTTTTAATATAGTGTACTTATCTCCTATGTGGTCAGGGAATGACGACATTGTAGCCCATATCGTTTACATTAGCCCACATACATCACACACATAGACAGCAGCAGAAACGCAACTACATACAAACACATATATATTGCTATATCCGTATAGAGAGAATGCAACGACATACATACCCGCATAAATGCATATACCTTTACATGCGCACTTACAGATACATAAACACCTACATAAATATACACACACACTTAGAAGAAAATACATTGCTTGCCTCCCCATTGAATGTGTCTGTCAGAAAGCGACGGTGTGGCTGGATGTAATCATAATGATGGCGTTCACCATTACCCAGTTCTTGTTCGACATTAACAGCAGCTTGTGCTGACAAACAGCTTCAGCGGTGAAGCTGACAATGCTTTTGTAATGGTCGGCTTGTGTGACGCCAATGGTGAGGTAATGACGGAGATCAAACATTGGGAAGAACTGAGAATGCCAAGGAAAGCGAACACACGCACCGCCGATTGTGTTTAGATTATCACGTAACACGTAGAATACACTCAGTTGGCATAACATGTTCCTATATTATGCATTCCTCAACTATTTCTTGTACATTTCCAATGCAGGTTTAACTCTCTTTATTGGATTATAATTTCTCTTTGAGTCTGTAAATACAAACTTGATTATGACATATTTTCCCAATCAAGTTATTTAAAAAAAAAAAGATGTAAGATTTACAGAGCTGGGAAAAGATTGATGAAAGTAAACATCAAAGATCACATGACATCTTAAATGAAAACTGTAATATTCTTTAAGCATTGGCTTTTATCGTTGTCTAGAATAAACTATTTCGACTGATAGGAGTATATGTGAATCGTATGTTAGTTTGAGTTAGTCAAATCTTAAAACATAGATCTATTATATGTATACTTTTGACATGAAATTAACATAATCTTCACACAATTTCTAGCTCTCTGCCTCTCTCTCTCTCTCTCTCTCTCTCTCTCTCTCTCTCCTCCTTATCTATTTATTTATTTATCTACAAATTAGTTAGTTTTCATTTTGTAAAATAATAAAATAAAAAAGTAGTCAAAATTATGATAATGTCGAGTACTCATGTTGATGATGTACCTACACAGGGTACTCTGAGATACTTATGATGAAACAGAGGCGTATTTTTTTGCGTGAACGACCAGGTTTATGGAGCACACGAGGCGGAGGGAGGGAACATTAAGGCATATTTACAAGTAAAAGAATAAAATGTTGAGGAGTTGCGGAGTGTTGGTTAAGCGAATCATTCTCAAATATTAGCACATCTACGTTCACTAATAACAGGATCATGTTGCGCTTTATTTTCCTATTTGTATTTGTTCAACATTACTGTATTAGTCTAGCGATATCTTCATGTAACGTAGCATATGTTTGTAGTCAGCGTTGTTTCTCCTTGGAAAGCAGTTTTACCAAGTAGAGAACACCACTGGTGAATGTCGTCCCATGAGTTCTCATAAAACATTAATCAATTGGAAAACACCATTGTTGAATGTCGTCCCATGAGTTATCCTAAAACATTAATCAATTAGAGAACACAACACCACTGGTGAATGTCGTCCCATGAGTTATCATAAAACATTAATCAATTAGAGAACACCACTGGTGAATGTCGTCCCATGAGTTCTCATAAAACATTAATCAATTAGAGAACACCACTGGTGAATGTCGTCCCATGAGTTATCATAAAACATTAATCAATTAGAGAACACCACTGGTGAATGTCGTCCCATGAGTTATCATAAAACATTAATCAATTAGAGAACACCACTGGTGAATGTCGTCCCATGAGTTATCATAAAACATTAATCAATTAGAGAACACCACTGGTGAATGTCGTCCCATGAGTTATCATAAAACATTAATCAATTAGAGAACACCACTGGTGAATGTCGTCCCATGAGTTCTCATAAAACATTAATCAGTTCGAGAAGTATGGTCTCTGACATCTCTTACAGTTTTTTGGGAGAGATGTTATGATTGATGATAATGGAGGGGAAACTCGTCACACCTCGGAACTGAACTCAGGTCATTCCAGTCAACAGTGAGCAACAAACTCACTGTCTTCAAGGGACACATATTTAGCTTTAAATACAAACATTTCTCTGAAACAATGAAATGATCAGGCAATCGGTTAGCCAATCAGTGAGCCAAAAGATCAATTATTTTAGTGCCAAAACAACAAGTCGTCACTCGTGATTCCCCCTACCTCCTTTCCCCTTTATAGTATGTCTTGAGCTGATTACTCAAGCCCAGCCAAATAAAAAAAAGTATTGCTGTTGCAAGTGTGAATTTGACTTACTATGAGAAAATGAGCAAGGATCATGGGAAGATCTCACGTGAAAACTGTAAGGCTGGACCTATCATGGCAACATAAAGGCCGACGAGAAAGAACAACAACCATCCCCAACAACAAGAAATGCGGCCAGTAGAAGTAGCCTCAGAGAGCAACCCACTTGAGAGAAGATAAGTTTGATATCTCGAGTGATATAGATTATTTCTTTATTAGAGTTTAGAAGAACTAGGCCGATTATATTCACCTGTGATATTCTCTAATTCATTAGAGTTTTAGCAGTACTTACCAAACTACATGAACCAGTGCTGTTCTCTAATTCATTAGAGTTTTAGCAGTACTTACCAAACTACATGAACCAGTGCTGTTCTCTAATTCATTAGAGTTTTAGCAGTACTTACCAAACTACATGAACCAGTGCTGTTCTCTAATTCATTAGAGTTTTAGCAGTACTTACCAAACTACATGAACCAGTGCTGTTCTCTAATTCATTAGAGTTTTAGCAGTACTTACCAAACTACATGAACCAGTGCTGTTCTCTAATTCATTAGAGTTTTAGCAGTACTTACCAAACTACATGAACCAGTGCTGTTCTCTAATTCATTAGAGTTTTAGCAGTACTTACCAAACTACATGAACCAGTGCTGTTCTCTAATTCATTAGAGTTTTAGCAGTACTTACCAAACTACATGAACCAGTGCTGTTCTCTAATTCATTAGAGTTTTAGCAGTACTTACCAAACTACATGAACCAGTGCTGTTCTCTAATTTATTAGAGTTTTAGCAGTACTTACCAAACTACATGAACCAGTGCTGTTCTCTAATTCATTAGAGTTTTAGCAGTACTTACCAAACTACATGAACCAGTGCTGTTCTCTAATCTATTAGAGTTTTAGCAGTACTTACCAAACTACATGAACCAGTGCTGTTCTCTAATTCATTAGAGTTTTAGCAGTACTTACCAAACTACATGAACCAGTGCTGTTCTCTAATTTATTAGAGTTTTAGCAGTACTTACCAAGCTACATGAACCAGTGCTGTTCTCTAATTCATTAGAGTTTTAGCAGTACTTACCAAACTACATGAACCAGTGCTGTTCTCTAATTTATTTGAGTTTTAGAATAACTATGTCAAATACATTCATTAATAGGTGAAAGAAGTAAAGAGCCCCGTCACGCCATGTGGCTTATAGGGAACATGGTGTTAGTGACCATAATTTTTTTTAAATATATACCTTCGGATCATGATTTTTGGGGTTATATGGTCGGTATTACGCCCGTGCCGCTTACCTTCTCAGAAAAAATCCGGTACCCATTTAAGGCTGGGTGAACACGGAAGCCGTCGGATGGGGTCAAACCCGATTTCTTGTCCTTTGTAGTCCAGTGCACTAATCACTGAGCTATCGCGGCTCCCTACATTAACTAGTGCTGTTATCTAATTTATTAGTGTTTTAGTTGAGCTAAGCCAGCTACATTAGCCAGTGCTGTTATCCAATTCATTAGTGTTTTAGTTGAACTAAGCCAGCTACATTAGCCAGTGCTGTTATCCAATTCATTAGTGTTTTAGTTGAGCTAAGCCAGCTACATTAACCAGTGCTGTTATCTAATTTATTAGTGTTTTAGTACAACTAAGCCAGCTACATTAACCAGTGCTGTTATCTAATTTATTAGTGTTTTAGTACAACTAAGCCAGCTACATTAACCAGTGCTGATATCTAATTTATTAGTGTTTTAGTTGAACTAAGCCAGCTACATTAACCAGCTTGTTCTCTAATTCATTAGTGTTTTAGTAGAACTAAGCCAGCTACATTAACCAGTGCTGATATCTAATTCATTAGTGTTTTAGTTGAACTTAACAAACTACATTCTCCGACGACGTTCAATGCTTCCAACTGCCTGAATACAAGAAACACTCTCCTGTTTCCACAGACTCCCCGACAGTGCATCTTTCCTATGTTACTTCACTCGTCATACCTACCTTACCCTATCTGATCCCTTATTTATACAGCCCTTAGACTGTCTTGTTTTTATTTCAGATTTTTTGTTCAAATAAATACCTTTGAGGAACATCATTTCTTCATTATATTTTTTTTTTCTCTTACAGAAAAAGATCCTTACTTCTCCACACAAAGATCCCTTTACATTCACATAAAATTAGTTCCTTTAACAAACAGATCCACACGCTGAAGTCGGATGTGTTGGGCCGAAAGGCGCAACTATCACAGTTATACTGCAAACCACAACACAACGCTGAAACGCCCACTTAGCGTCCTTTTAAGGGCGGATGATGAAGAGGTGTACTCCTTTAGTCATCGGGCGAACGCAAGCAAGCAAGCAAACAGATAACTGTTTCTTGCTGTAAACATCCCTACTGCAACGCACAAGCATCCCCATTCTTGAAAGAAAAACCCCTCCCTTCTTCTCTCGACATCAACGTGAATAGATCTCATTTACTGACATATAGCGTAAATAAGTAATGGGGTAACTCAAGTCTGAACAAACACAAATAATACACAACAAGCAGGTGCTGGTATTCAGTTAGCACTCAAGAAATACCTGGAGAGTGTGTTCTATAGGTACGTGAGAGGAGTTGTGGGAACTCGTTGTCTGACATGTTTTACACCATAGTGTGACAGGGGGCAACAATAATGTGACAGTAGAGCGACAATAATGTGACAGTAGAGCAACAAAAATGTGACAGTAGAGCAACAATAATATGACAGTAGAGCAACAATAATGTGACAGTAGAGCAACAAAAATGTGACAGTAGAGCAACAATAATATGACAGTAGAGCAAAAATAATGTAACAGTAGAGCAACAAAAATGTGACAGTAGAGCAACAATAATGTGACAGTAGAGCAACAAAAATGTGACAGTAGAGCAACAATAATATGACAGTAGAGCAACAATAATGTGACAGTAGAACAACAATAATGTGACAGTAGAACAACAATAATGTGACAGTAGAGCAACAATAATGTGACAGTAGAACAACAATAATGTGACAGTAGAACAACAATAATGTGACAGTAGAACAACAATAATGTGACAGTAGAGCAACAATAATGTGACAGTAGAACAACAATAATGTGACAATAGAGTAGTACTTTGTTGAATGATGAACAGAGGTGGACTGAATGGAAAAAAGTTTAAATATCGGTCGAGTTACGTCCCTTCACTTTTATTTCCCCCCCCCCCCCCCTTTTGTGTTCATTGTACAGTTGGTTTTATTCAACACAATATACAATTAGTCGATCTAACGTTGAGAAACCTTGACAAAATAGGGAAATCAGAATGACTAAACACAAAGCTCAAGATTTTCAAATCAAATGTATTATCCACTCTTACTTATGCATGCACAAGTTGGAAAACAAACAACTAAAGAAACACAAAAAAAAATTAAATGGATACATTTTAAAACAAATGTATGAGGAAAATATTTCGTATAGCATAGAATTAGTTAAAGATCTATAGAGAAATAAGAGAAATGCCAAAGCATTCACAAATATCAATTATAATTAAGAGAAGAAGGTGGTCATATGTTGGCCATGTGGTGAGAAGAGATAACATGAGAATTTTAAAGCAGGCCCTCAAATGGGAACCAGATGGTTACAGAAATATAGGCCGACCTAGAGAAACACTAAAAAGAAAATTAAAATGAAAAGCAACAACATACAAACAAGGAAAATTAGAAAATCTAATGGTAGAAGCAGAGCGATTAAACATAGATATCTTAGGCATATCAGAAACAAGATGGAAGGAAAGTGGGTACATACAAGGCGATAAATATACATTTATATATTCAGGTAACACAACAGAACATCAAAGAGGGGTAGGCATACTAATAAAACGAGAGCTACAAAAATATATAAATACCCACTAGATATACAATGATAGGATTATACTATTAAAAATGAAGGCAAAACCATTTGACATAGCAATAATACAGACATGCGCACCTACTCAAGACTATACAGATGAACAAATAGAGGCATACTATGAAGATCTAAACACAGTTATGAAGCAAGTGAAATCTTCAGACATCTTGATTATAATGGGTGATATGAACACTAAAGTAGGACACGGGAAATATAAGACCATTATAGGAAGTCATGGTTTAGGAGAAAGGAATAACAGAGGAGAAAGATTAATACAATTTTGTGAAGAAAACAGACTGATAATTTACAACACCTTCTTTGAGCAAGAGAAAAGGAAATTATACACATGAAAAAGCCCTGGAGACAGGAAGAGGAATCAAAAAGATTACATAATGATAAAAAACAGATTCCGGAACAGCGTCAAGAAAGCCAAAACCTACCCAGGAGCAGATATTAATTCAGATCACAATCCTGTAATGATAAAAATGAAAATCAAATTATAGAGAAACAAACAAAAAACTAATTCAGCAACACCAATAGATATAACAGCGTTAAACCAGAAAGATGTAAAAGAAACTTTTACTGCACAAGTAAAGAGCATATATCAGAAGCTGCAAGAAGAGGGGATTGTGCAGTACAGAAGAGAAAATCCTGAGGAAAAAGTCACAACAAAATGGCAATGCATAAAAAACAGCATGCAAGAATCCTGCAACACCTTGCCCAAAAAGGAAAGTAACAAAAAACAAAAATGGATAACTGACAAAATCTTAGAAAAAATGGAAGAAAGAAGACAAGCGAAAAACACTGCCAGATACAAGGATATGGACAATGAAATACGGAGAATGTGCAAAAAGGCAAAAGAAGACTGGCTCAACCAAAGATGTCTAGAAGTCGAAACTATGGAAAGTAAACAAAACTTAAGAGAGATGCACACAGAAATAAAGAGAATGCTAAATAAAGACAAAAAAGCAGCAGAAAACGGTTGTATTGTAAACAAAGAGGGAAGAATGCTAATAGACAACAAAGATATAATAGATAGATGGCAAGAATATATAACATAATTATTTCATGACGAAAGGGACAAAAAGCCAGACATAAAATGTACATACAACTATAAAATCCTGAAATCTGAAATAGAAAAAGCTATAAAAACAATGAAAAGGGAAAAGCGGCAGGACCTGACAATATACAGATAGAGATGATACAGGCTCTAGAAGATTTTGGCATCGAAGTGATCACAGACATATGCAATGACATATGCCATACAGGATACATATCAAAAGAACTAAAAACATCCTATTTCATTCTTCTTCTTTTTCTACCTTGGTTATTGGTTATTGGTTATGGAAGGCCTCGGTATCACAGCAAACGAATTAAAATCCATAATTGCTCAACCGCCCGTGCCAGTGGAATCATCCGAATTACTAACTCATCTCCCAAACAAAGAAAGGTAACTGTAGTCCCCATCGTAGCAGTCTCAGCACACGCCAAAAGACATAGGCGAAACCGCGCAGAAAGTGAACACAGCCAACTGTTCCCTGTCATACGATATCATCATTCATCGTAAACAAGCGGGATATCGAAGCAGGATCAAAACGGATGAGATACAGCTCACGGTGTGCACAGAGCACTTAACTCAGTAGCTCCTGCAACAAGCCGGACTTGCAATATGAGGAAACTGCAAGAAGGAACACTTTTCAGACATAGCCTTCAATGGTTCCTGCCGCCTATCCACCATATACCATGGGAGTTCACGTCCTCCCGAAAATGATGATCGTCATAGCACTTGATGATGTTAGGCCATCATTGACGACTCCAATTCCAAACATATAGACGCACAGTGGTGGTAGGTTATCATTTCCAATCCAACAGAAGCCACATGACCTGTAGTTAGTAAAACCACAAAGAGAATATGATTTTGTGACCTTCACTGATTCACTCTTAGATGTGAATGTGTAGTTTACACAAGTGGAGAAGTTTTCAACTACAGTGATCCCATTTAAGGCAATTCTGGGATAGCAAGGCAAGTCTCCTTTATAGCAGCAGAACTTGATGTTCTCCGCTCCCTTCTTGTAGCTGCCGCCACTCGATTCTGATGTCTCATTAACTTGGACATCATTCACATCATTCAAGAACAATGTCAGATTAACATTCCATAGATATGGCTCTGCTGATGAAATGCTTGGTGCAAAAGTTGTATCAATCATACTGGAGGCTCCTGGTCTGTGGTTATTAATATCACAGACGGCACATGATGTTGTTATATTCAGTATTTCTTTCTGGGGTGTTTTTCTACCTTTTAGCTCCCAGTGGAGCATAGGTTTTCAACAAACACTTTCCAAGTCGTTCTGTTTTTTACAATTCTTTTAAGATCATTCCATGTCTTCCCCATCATCTTCATCTCTGCTTCGATCTGTCTTCTCCAAGAATTCCTTGGTCTTCCTCTTTGTCTTTTCCCCTGGGGATTCCAAAAAAAGGGCCTGTTGTGTAATACTCTCAGTTGGCTTCCGTAGTGTGTGTCGCCATCGTCTACGCTGTATCTCTTTATCCACTGGTATTTGACCGGTACATTTCCATAATTCCACGTTAGTGACTTTGTCCTGCCATTTCCATCCCTTTATTCTGCGTAAGCATCCATTAATGAAAGTCTGTACCTTCGTGATTGTCAATTTTGTTTTTCTCCATGTTTCACAGCCATATAATAGGACCGACTTAACATTTGAGTTGAAAATTTTTATTTTTGTATTTAACCTAATTTCTTTGGATTTCCATGTTTCCCAGTGCAATGAAAGCTCCTCTTGCTTTTTATATCCTTATTTTGGTATCATTTTCTGTTCCTCCCTCTTTAACTATATTACTGCCCAGATATATGTAAGATTGTACGTCTCGTAGAGGTATTTCTCCTAGTTTTATTTGGTTATTGCAAACTGCATTCATTCTCATAATGTTGGTCTTATCTCTATTAATCTTTAGTCCTAGCTGTTGTGATCTCTCATCTAATATACTCATTTTATCCTGCATCTGTTGATGGCTGTGTGATAGGAGAGCTATGTCATCAGCAAAGTCTAAATCATCAAGTTGTTTGGTCAGTGACCACTGGATACCATTTCTGTTGTTTTGAGTTATTTTCATAATCCAATCTATGGCCAGTAGAAAGAGAAATGGGGACAGAAGGCATCCTTGCCTTACTCCTGTGCTTATTTCAAATGCTTCTGTAAACTGTCCTTCATGCACCACTCTACATTTTGTTCCTTCATACATTGTTCAAACAACAGATAAATTGGTTCGGCCACATAATAAGACAAAAAGAACTAATAATGACTCAAAGAGCCTTAAATAAATGCTACGAAAACGCCAGATTAAGAGGAAGACCGTGAAAGAGATGGATAAAGGGAATACTAGAGTCACTAGGAGGTGTTATAGTGTGACTCAGTCATGGGCGATAATGGAAGAATAGAAGAATATGACGATAGACAGAAGAATAAAAGAATGAGGCGATGACGATGTGAAGTAGGATAGTTTTAGGCGGCGTAGAAAAGACACTCTTCAGAGGATTAGGAAGGAGACGTTAAGTCTACCCAACTCAGTCGCTGAGTCGTAATCAACTTGAAGATTACCAGTGAAATGCGTACAGGTGGTCAGCCTAAAGCCAGACAGATGTTTGCTCTGGTCGACAAAGTTGCGTAACGCAACGACACGGCCGCTGGTTCCTAGGAAACTCTTATATCGGCAGACGCCTTGAAGTCCAGTGAAGACCTGAGATGAAAGCGGACAACTAAACTGCCCCGCGTAATCAAAAGACCAGGTTATCTTTACGTTCAGCAGTGATTACTCTTTGAGTCTCTGAATTGGAAATCGCCTCGAGTTTTAGTTGTTAGGGGACGGACTTAGGAAGATGGACAGGTTCGACAGGACTCCTAAAGTAATAAGACTTTAGAGATAATTAAAAAAGGCGGAGCTAGAGAGATAGTGACGGTCAGGAGACGTAGGTTAGGCCGTATCAGTGGTCGGGGGGGGTGTGGTCACCTGGGACTTAAACCCCGAGACCCTGGGAACTGGGAGATTAGGAGAGGAGAGGCGCAGAATGCTTTTGGGGCGAGGAGCAGTAGCTAGAGAGACATTTAGCTACACTCGGGCAGACTCAGCTACACTCAGCCAGACTCGAGACAATTCGGCCACACTCGGCCAGACTGAGCACGTTCAGATACTAGTTCCTCAGCACTATCAGAAAGAGACAGGCAGATGTACTTAAGAATACTATACGGAGTATACGGTCAACAAGATAGATAGATAACCACAGATAGAACTTTATGAATACGAAACTGCCACACACAAATGTTATTTGACAATTCATCATCGCCGATAGGCTATGTCAAGTAACACCAATAAAGACCTTGTTTATACTTGTACTAAAAAGATTGATGAGTTATATATGTGTGTCAAAAGAAAGAACAAGTAGTAAGGTCAGAAAGAAGTTTGAAAGAAACCCTGCAACATCCCATTACTTTCTGTTGCCGTGACGCAGGATTTTATTTATTTAAAGAAGGACCTGGAAAAAAAAAAAAAAGTAAGAATTTTCTCTTAACCAACTCTGACGTCCATCTACGCACTTCCAGCGTAAACCTACGCACTTCCAGCGTAAACCTACATACTTACAGCAACGAGTGCCACCGAGCAGCCAAGAAATTATAAGAAAAACACTATATTTACTATACAGAACACATTGTGAAAAAAAACACTAGAGAAGCTGTCAGTTCGTGACTTTTTACTATTCCGGAGGTGAAAGATTATTTGTGTTTGAAATAAATGTGAAATGCATCGGACAGCAAAGAGAACCTTATGCCTTATGTGAAAACTGATGTCCACGTTGAGAACCTAAAAAAAAAAAAGACTAAGTAGTTAATTATTGTTTTAAATTAGTATATTATTGTGTAGTTGTTAGGATGTTATAAGGTGTGTTAGGTATTCCATGGACTTCAGAAGCATGTAAGTTGGATTTTTCTTATATATTTTAGAGATGCATATGATATGTTGAACAAGGTTAGTGTGAAGTAAATAAGTTTTTTCTTGAGTGTTAGTGGAAGATCGTAGAAATTCTTTGACCGATCTAAACGTGTGTGTGTGCGTGTGATTTGCTAGCGAACAAATTTATTAATTATTAAGAAAGGCGCAGAGGTACCCAGTCGGTAGGAAGTACAATTTTTTTCTTTACCTTAATTCTTGTTGGTATATATATGTTATAACGATTTAAGTAGAAAGAATAAGTAAGACGAGAAGTTAAGTGGTCAACAAGAATCTATAGTATTAACAACAATATGGAACCTAACGAGACGTTGGAGGCTACTAACGACATGATAAAACAGATAGGAGGGGTGTTAAATAAATGAGCACCGCCATAACCAATCAAGGGGTATACGCGGGTATACAGAACTACAGCGGGGAACAGGCAAACTTCAAAAGATGGATAACTGAGATTGAGAAGTTTGCCTATAGAGGGACAACATTAGAAGAGGCCAACAGAAGAGCAAAGAATCGCAGATTGTTCTTCCCTCGACGCCAACGGCAGCAGAGGAAGGATAGAAGAAGGAGAAGAAGATGCATTGTTCTTAACAGGTTAATAAATTTTATGGGGATTCCATAATGACTCAGCAACTTCCAAAGCATTCCTCTGTCTAAACTATCAAATGCCTTTTCGTAGTCTATGAATCCAATATAAAGTGGGGATTTTAGTTCTAAACTTTGTTCAACTATTATACGTAGAGTAGTTATTTGATCAGCACATGATCTGTTCTTCATAAAACCTGCTTGTTCATCTCTCAAGTGTTTCTCTATAACCTCATTTAGTCTCTCCAGAATGATTCTGCCTAATATTTTTCCTGGCACTGAAAGTAGCATAATTCCCCTATAATTTGTGCACTCCTTTAAACTTCCTTTCTTTGGTAGTTTGATCATATAATCTTCTTTCCAGTCTTTAGGTATTTCTTCCCTCTCCCAAATTTTATCCAATAGATCATGTAACATCTTGGTAGAGGTGTTAATATCTGCTTTGATGGCTTCCGAAGAAATTTCGTCTGGTCCTGTGGCTTTACCATTTTTAATAGTTTGATGGCTTTCATTATTCTTCTTTGCTTGGTTTTCCGCAGTTAACGTGTACCTCTTCTTCTGCTGGTAGTATATCTGGAGGATTATTTGAGCCGGGTCTGTTCAAAAGTTCTTCAAAGTGCTCTTTCCATCTCTCCATTTGTTCCCTTATATTACTAAGCAGATTTCCTTTCTTATCTTTGATAAAGGCGTTGATCTGTTTGTATTTTCCACCTAATTTCTTTGTGCTGTTGTACAGTTCTTTCATATTCCCTTTATTTGCTGCTTCTTCTGGCTCTTTAGCTAGTTCATCTATATATTTCCTCTTATCCCTTTTAATGCATCTTCTCACTTCTTTGTTCACCTCTGTGTAAGCTTCCTGTGTCTTGGCTTTATTACTTCTCGTTTTGCTTTTATTTATGTCTGCTTTCTTGTTCTTTCTTTCTTTAATTGTATCCAGGGTCTCTGCTGTCATCCATGCCTTATTCTGGCGTTCTCTTTTCCCCAGTGTATCTTAGCATGTCTCTTTCCATATATTTTTTACCTGTTTCCAATGATCTTCTATATTTATTGTATTTTCTAGTTGTTGGAGGACTTGGTATTTGTTTGATATTGTGACTGCAAATGTATCTTTAATTCCTTGTTCTTTAAGAAAACCTACATTGAAATACTTTCTACCCTTATTCGTTGTAGTATACCTTTTTAGTTTAATTCCAATTTCATTGCATTGCCTAAAAAGAATGGTGCAGTTGAATGCAGTGACTTCAGAACAATAAGCCTAATGAGCCAGGTAACAACAATTTAACTAAAAGTTATACAGGGAAGGATTCAGAATAAAATCAATACTGAATTAGATTAGCAACAATTTGGATTCAGGAAAAACAGTGGCACAAAAGAAGCCATATTTAGCATGAGAATATTGATTGAAAAGTACATAGAAGTAAACAAACCAATATATGCCTGCTTTATAGACTACACTAAATCTTTCGATAGAATACACCATAACCAACTTATAGACTGCCTAAAGGATATAAATCTAGACGACACAGACATACGACTAATATGTAATTTGTACTGGGAGCAAACAGCAATAATAAGATATAACAAGGAGAACTCTACACCCATGGACATAAAAAGAGGAGTAAGACAAGGATGCATCCTATCACCAAGCTTGTTCAATCTATACACTGAGCAAATCTTTAAAAACATCTCAGAGATACCAGGCCTAAACATTAATGGAAAGATAATCACTAACCTAAGATATGCTGATGATACTGTTCTACTAGCAGAAAATCCTAAAGACCTACAACAATTGCTTAATGTGATAAACATAACAAGCAAAAAATATGTACTAGATATGAATATCAAAAAGACTAAAACTATGATCATAAACAAAGAAAATTCTCAAGACCTACAATTAAATATCACAGTTGAGGGAATACATCTGAAGACTGTCCAGAGCTACAACTATCTGGGACATACTATAACCAATGATGGAAAATGCACAACTGAAATAAACAAAAGAATAGGAATGGCAAAAAGTAATTTTAATGTCATGAAGAACATACTAACAACAAAACAAATATCAGCAGGGCTGAAACTAAAAATGGCAAAATGTTACATCTTCTCAATATTCCTGTATAGTGCAGAAACATGGACATTAGACAAGAAAATATAACAGAAAATTTAAGCCTTTCAAATGTGGATTTATAGAAGAATATGTAGAATTGGATGGAAAGAAAAGAAAACAAACTATGCAGTTTTAAAACAACTTAAAATAAAAAGAGAACTACTAAATACAATTAAAACAAGACAAATTAAATTTTGGGGGCATGTTAAAAGACACAACAGCCTACTAAAAGTAATATTGGGAGGGAAAATACAAGGTAAAAGAGGCAGAGGCAGACCAAGACTAACATGGACGAGTAACATCAAAAGATGGACAAGTCAATCTATGACAGCCTGCACCATCAAAGCAAGAAACAGAGTAGAATGGCGATCCATGGTAGCCAACCTTCGTTGCGGAGAAGGCACTCGATGATGATCATGGTTTTCTGCAATCAGAACTATGTCATGTGTATACCTGAGGGCGTCTATGTTGCTTCTCCACACTTGAATGTCAGTTCTTCAAATATAACAATCTAAATAATTAACAAAACACTTTAGTCAAGTCTTTTTCAGTGTCGGATAGTTGTGTTTGATCATTCCTGGCTAGGAATCTTTTTCACTGAGTAGTAGCGTTTAAAGAAACAATCTTCTTCCTCTTTCCTTCCTCATCTGCCTTTCAGCGTCGAGGGAGATATAACTAGCGGTCTTTTGCTCTTGTATTTGCCACTGCTGCTGTTATGTTTCCTAGTGTTTGTAATATTCCGTCAATCCATCCTTTTCCTGGTCGGCCTTTGCGACTGTCGTTCTCGCAACGTTTATTGAAGGCTCGTTGTGTTGTGTTTTGATCTTTCTGCCTTGTCACGTCGTCAAACAATTTTATATATATATATATATATATATATATATATATATATATATATATATATATATATATATATGTATATATGTATATATTCTGTGGCGGGGCTATTCCTAGTGTTTTTGTCAGTTCTTTTTTCTGGTCATGTCTCTCAGGCTGTTTCCTGTTATTCGTCGAACACATTTAATCTCAGCAGAGGTTATTTTTCTTGCTGTTCTTGCATCTAGGGCCCAGGACTAGCATTGGCAGCACAACGTTGGGATGAAGATTGTATTGTAGATTGGAATTGTGATTAAATTGCCTAGTTGAGTAGATATGCTATAGTTTTCTAACACGGTGTAATTGCAATAAGATGTAAAGAAGCTGTTTTCTTTCCTGTCACTTTAGTAAGTTTCGTTAAAAGCAATATTATTTTTTTATTATTAGCAGCATTTGTGAATACCAGGTGGTTAGATTGTGAGTATACATCTTTAATAACTTGAATGTCACGTGTTGTGGTTTGGTGTTTATCTTATTTCTCATATATTTAAAGTTCGTTAGAAACGTTAATTTGTTTCCCACTTTTTAAAATCTGCCAAGACCACAAATTTGATTAATTGATGCAGCTCAAAGCGTAGTTAACTTGTTTTTTGGTCTTGAATAGGTAAAAACGTTATTTTTTTAATTTATTAGTCAAATCTGTCAAAAAGCATGTGTAGTAAAATATATTAATGTCAAACTGCCGATCATTTTGTATGCTTATAATAGCTCTTTTGTTTTGTTTTAAATGGTCAAAACAGCGTAGACCAAATACTAGAATCACTGTAAGTAAAGAAATATTCAAACTTATTTTGTTGATTTCAATGAGGTGTTTATTTTTTTTTATTGGTTTAAACTTTTCGGAAGAAACACGTTAATTCACGTATCCAGTACGAAGAACTTACTGGCACAGCGAAATTAATTCACGTGACTGGTATAAACAACTTACTGGCACAGCGAAATTAATTCACGTGACTGGTATAAACAACTTACTGGCGCAGCGAAATTAATTCACGTGACTGGTATAAACAACTTACTGGCGCAGCGACGTTAATTCACGTGACTGGTAAAAACAACTTACTGGCACAGCGAAATTAATTCACGTGACTGGTAAAAACAACTTACTGGCACAGCGAAATTAATTCACGTGACTGGTAAAAACAACTTACTGGCACAGCGACGTTAATTCACGTGACTGGTAAAAACAACTAACTGGCGCAGCGAAATTAATTCACGTGACTGGTAAAAACAACTTACTGGCGCAGCGAAAATAATTCTCGTGACTGGTATAAACAACTTACTGGCACAGCGACGTTAATTCACGTGACTGGTATAAACAACTTACTGGCGCAGCGACGTTAATTCACGTGACTGGTATAAACAACTTACTGGCGCAGCGACGTTAATTCACGTGACTGGTATAAACAACTTACTGGCGCAGCGACGTTAATTCACGTGACTGGTATAAACAACTTACTGGCGCAGCGACGTTAATTCACGTGACTGGTATAAACAACTTACTGGCGCAGCGACGTTAATTCACGTGACTGGTATAAACAACTTACTGGCGCAGCGACGTTAATTCTCGTGACTGGTATAAACAACTTACTAGCACAGCGACGTTAATTCTCGTGACTGGTATAAACAACTTACTGGCACAGTGACGTTAATTCTCGTGATTGGTATAAACAACTTACTGGCACATAGTGACAGTACGTTAATTAATGTGGCTCGTGTGAAGAATTTATTGGCACAGCGTGACAGGGCGTAAATTCACGTCGTTGGTATGAATAACGGGTGCCATCAAGTTCATTATAACAAAAAGATAACAACCCACAGTGGTTATAAAGCGCGACTAAAAACACTAACATTTTGTTCTTCCCTTCATTTTGGTGTCGCTAATGAACAATTAAAAATTAATATCAACAATTTATTGGTCAACTTTATATATTGATGAGGTTTCGTGCTTCGTGATCGCTATAGCCAGTAAGGTAAAGAGTGCCCCATAGCATGTAACATGGTGAGGGAGTAGAGTATTATATTTTCCTGTACTAGGCCACAGCATTTGGAGGTGAGAGGGACAGTGGTTTCCCATCATTTATCTCCCTTTTGAGTTTAATATGGCAGGTGACTATTCCTTTCTCTGCAGTTATTGCCCTTGTAAGTTTAATATGCCAGGTGACTATTCCTTTCTCTGCAGTTATTGCCCTTGTAAGTTTAATATGCCAGGTGACTATTCCTTTCTCTGCAGTTATTGCCCTTCTAAATTTAATATGCCAGGTGTCCATTCCTTTCTCTGCAAGTATTGCCGTTCTAAGTTTAATATGCCAGGTGACTATTCCTTTCACAGCCGGATCGAGTGAGAATGGCTAGAATTGAACCCACGTTTACTCTATCGTCAGGCTAGCACGTTAACCATGCTCAATTACTAAAGAAGTTAACTCGTCGAGTACGAACAGAAAGGATGGTACTCACTGACTCAGCAACTAAAATAATGACTAACTATTGAATCATGCACAGATAAAAAATGTGAGAATTCTATTGAAAAATGAAACAATTGAATACTATAGAATGTACCAATTAAATACTATAGAATGTACCAATTAAATACTATAGAATCTACCAATTAAATACTATAGAATCTACCAATTAAATACTATAGAATGTACCAATTAAATACTATAGAATGTACCAATTAAATACTATAGAATGTACCAATTAAATACTATAGAATGTACCAATTAAATACTATCGAATGTAACAATGAAATACTATAGAATGTACCATTTAAATACTATAGAATGTACCAATTAAATACTATAGAATGTACCAATTAAATACTATAGAATGTACCATTTAAATACTATCGAATGTACCGATTAAATACTATAGAATGTACCAATTAAATACTATAGAATGTAACAATTAAATACTATAGAATGTACCATTTAAATACTATCGAATGTACCGATTAAATACTATAGAATGTACCAATTAAATACTATAGAATGTACCTATTAAATATTATAGAATGTACCAATTAAATACTATACAATGTACCAATTAAATACTATAGAATGTACCAATTAAATACTATAGAATGTACCAATTAAATACTATAAAATGTAACAATTAAATACTATCGAATGTACCATTTAAATACTATAGAATGTACCAATTAAATACTATAGAATGTACCAATTAAATACTATAGAATGTACCAATTAAATACTATAGAATGTACCAATTAAATACTATAGAATGTACCAATTAAATACTATAGAATGTACCAATTAAATACTATCGAATGTAACAATGAAATACTATAGAATGTACCAATTAAATACTATAGAATGTACCAATTAAATACTATAGAATGTACCAGTTAAATACTATAGAATGTACCAATTAGTGACTATAGAATGTACCAATTAAATACTATAGAATGTACCAATTAAATACTATAGAATGTACCAATTAAATACTATCGAATGTAACAATGAAATACTATAGAATGTACCATTTAAATACTATAGAATGTACCAATTAAATACTATAGAATGTACCGATTAAATACTATAGAATGTACCAATTAAATACTATAGAATGTAACAATTAAATACTATAGAATGTACCATTTAAATACTATCGAATGTACCGATTAAATACTATAGAATGTACCAATTAAATACTATAGAATGTACCTATTAAATATTATAGAATGTACCAATTAAATACTATACAATGTAAAAAAGTAAATACTATAGAATGTAAAAATTAAATACTATAGAATGTACCAATTAAATACTATAAAATGTAACAATTAAATACTATCGAATGTACCATGTAAATACTATAGAATGTACCAATTAAATACTATAGAATGTACCAATTAAATACTATAGAATGTACCAATTAAATACTATAGAATGTACCAATTAAATACTATAGAATGTACCAATTAAATACTATAGAATGTACCAATTAAATACTATCGAATGTAACAATGAAATACTATAGAATGTACCAATTAAATACTATAGAATGTACCAATTAAATACTATAGAATGTACCAGTTAAATACTATAGAATGTACCAATTAAATACTATAGAATGTACCATTTAAATACTATAGAATGTACCAATTAAATACTATAGAATGTACCAATTAAATACTATCGAATGTACCATTTAAATACTATAGAATGTACCAATTAAATACTATAGAATGTACCAATTAAATACTATCGAATGTAACAATGAAATACTATAGAATGTACCAATTAAATACTATAGAATGTACCAATTAAATACTATCGAATGTAACAATGAAATACTATAGAATGTACCAATTAAATACTATAGAATGCACCAATTAAATACTATCGAATGTAACAATGAAATACTATAGAATGTACCATTCAAATACTATAGAATGTACCAATTAAATGCTATAGAATGTACCAATTAAATACTATCGAATGTAACAATGAAATACTATAGAATGTACCATTTAAATACTATAGAATGTACCAATTAAATACTATAGAATGTACCAATTAAATACTATAGAATGTACCATTTAAATACTATAAAATGTACCAATTAAATACTATAGAATGTACCATTTAAATACTATAGAATGTACCAATTAAATACTATAGAATGTACCAATTAAATACTATCGAATCTACCATTTAAATACTATAGAATGTACCAATTAAATACTATCAATGTAACAATGAAATACTATAGAATGTACCAAATAAATACTATAGAATGTACCAATTAAATACTATCGAATGTAACAATGAAATACTATAGAATGTACCATTCAAATACTATAGAATGTTCCAATTAAATACTATAGAATGTACCAATTAAATACTATCGAATGTAACAATGAAATACTATATAATGTACCATTTAAATACTATAGAATGTACCAATTAAATACTATAGAATGTACCATTTAAATACTATCGAATGTACCGATTAAATACTATAGAATGTACCAATTAAATACTATAGAATGTACCAATTAAATATTATAGAATGTACCAATTAAATACTATACAATGTAAAAAAGTAAATACTATAGAATGTACCAATTAAATACTATAGAATGTACCAATTAAATACTATAAAATGTAACAATTAAATACTATCGAATGTACCATTTAAATACTATAGAATGTACCAATTAAATACTATAGAATGTACCAATTAAATACTATAGAATGTACCAATTAAATACTATAGAATGTACCAATTAAATACTATAGAATGTACCAATTAAATACTATAGAATGTACCAATTAAATACTATCGAATGTAACAATGAAATACTATAGAATGTACCAATTAAATACTATAGAATGTACCAATTAAATACTATAGAATGTACCAGTTAAATACTATAGAATGTACCAATTAAATACTATAGAATGTACCATTTAAATACTATAGAATGTACCAATTAAATACTATAGAATGTACCAATTAAATACTATCGAATGTACCATTTAAATACTATAGAATGTACCAATTAAATACTATAGAATGTACCAATTAAATACTATCGAATGTAACAATGAAATACTATAGAGTGTACCAATTAAATACTATAGAATGTACCAATTAAATACTATCGAATGTAACAATGAAATACTATAGAATGTACCAATTAAATACTATAGAATGCACCAATTAAATACTATCGAATGTAACAATGAAATACTATAGAATGTACCATTCAAATACTATAGAATGTACCAATTAAATGCTATAGAATGTACCAATTAAATACTATCGAATGTAACAATGAAATACTATAGAATGTACCATTTAAATACTATAGAATGTACCAATTAAATACTATAGAATGTACCAATTAAATACTATAGAATGTACCATTTAAATACTATAAAATGTACCAATTAAATACTATAGAATGTACCATTTAAATACTATAGAATGTACCAATTAAATACTATAGAATGTACCAATTAAATACTATCGAATCTACCATTTAAATACTATAGAATGTACCAATTAAATACTATAGAATGTACCAATTAAATACTATCAATGTAACAATGAAATACTATAGAATGTACCAAATAAATACTATAGAATGTACCAATTAAATACTATCGAATGTAACAATGAAATACTATAGAATGTACCATTCAAATACTATAGAATGTTCCAATTAAATACTATAGAATGTACCAATTAAATACTATCGAATGTAACAATGAAATACTATATAATGTACCATTTAAATACTATAGAATGTACCAATTAAATACTATAGAATGTACCAATTAAATACTATCGAATGTACCGATTAAATACTATAGAATGTACCAATTAAATACTATAGAATGTACCGATTAAATACTATAATAAGCACTTGCGACCAACAATTCGACTTTCCTGGAAAACCTTTCACCAAATGCATGCCACTGTCTAACCTTGAGATATTGTCATTATCTTCTACCTACCTAAACGCGATCTAACTTCAATAATTTATTTATCAATTTCAAATGGTTGCAATTATCTCTGTACTGGTTCTATCCACAACCATCTATATTATTAATAATGCCCGCGGGCTGAAAAGAATTACCCAATGTTTGTGCCGCTTTCAACTTTGCGAGCGAACAGGTGGTGTGGATAGAATGACGTCAGCTGTCAATAGCTCGCATAGCTGAAGATGTCACACAGTTTAGGTGATTCCGAGATTTCCCTCTCAGGTTGCAGGCCTTAGTAAAACTATAGATGATGTGTTCTGTCACGTGGTCAAAAGAAAGTCAAGCAATCACATAGAAACATCTTGAAGATCATCATGTGCCATACCGGTTGACGTAGGCGATCGTGTCCTTCAGCAATTCTCTATCCAAATTGGATCGTATCAATTCTGTTGTTGACTGTTTTCCATGCCATGACACCAAGCTCTCTAATATCTTCTCTCTTTGTCGTCCACGATCTCTTTTTCCCTATATTTTGAAGCTGTAACCAAGTATTCCAACTGTTTTTCTTCTCATAATGTGTAAAAATGTCGGTATTATCTTTCTTGTTTCGTTCTTATCGATTGTTTTTTTTTTTTTTTTTGTTTGGAGCTTCCTTTTTGTGTTGGCCTCTTTGAGAATGTCCTCGTTTCCTAAAATTGCCTTCAACAAAACTGTTCCAAAGAAAAAACTCTGCTGCACTAAGAGCATCAATACAGACATCCTAACGAGACGATGGCGCTGGGCCGGCCATGTTCTCAGAATGCCTCAGACATTAACACCTAGAGTAGCTCTTCGCTGGACTTGAGATGATGAGAGAAGAGGAGAAAAAGGAAAAGTGACGAGGCAACAAATAGCTGACAGAGAACTAAAGAGAAGTGGTTTCACGAGGGTCCGATTGAAAGGCTGGCTCCGGACAAACACTGCAGTAGTGATGTTTGGAGGTGGCTTTATATACTCACAATGATCGGACGTTAAATGACGTGGTTGATGTGAGGAGCCTTTACTGGTTCCATGTGATCGTATATTTAATTCGCATGGTTGGAATGTTTATGCACAAATAAAACATGGTTAGAACAGATAAACATAAGTAAATAAAAAAAATATATATTGATGGGAGATGATGTTATAGATGGACAATGTGGAAACCACATGATGGGAGATGATGGTATATATGGACAATATGAAAACCACAGGATGGGAGGTGGTGGTATAGATGGAAAATGTGAAACCCACATGATGGGAGATTGTGGTATCATCATCATCATGTGCCATACCGGTTGATGTAGCGAGCATGTCCTTCCACGATCTTCTATCTACCGGGCGTCAATCGTGGTATAGCTGTACCAAGTAACAACCACATGATGTGAGATCGTGGTATAGCTGTACCAAGTAACAACCACATGATGTGAGATCGTGGTATAGCTGTACCAAGTAACAACCACATGATGTGAGATCGTGGTATAGCTGTACCAAGTAACAACCACATGATGTGAGATCGTGGTATAGCTGTACCAAGTAACAACCACATGATGTGAGATCGTGGTATAGCTGTACCAAGTAACAACCACATGATGTGAGATCGTGGTATAGCTGTACCAAGTAACAACCACATGATGTGAGATCGTGGTATAGCTGTACCAAGTAACAACCACATGATGTGAGATCGTGGTATAGCTGTACCAAGTAACAACCACATGATGTGAGATCGTGGTATAGCTGTACCAAGTAACAACCACATGATGTGAGATCGTGGTATAGCTGTACCAAGTAACAACCACATGATGTGAGATCGTGGTATAGCTGTACCAAGTAACAACCACATGATGTGAGATCGTGGTATAGCTGTACCAAGTAACAACCACATGATGTGAGATCGTGGTATAGCTGTACCAAGTAACAACCACATGATGTGAGATCGTGGTATAGCTGTACCAAGTAACAACCACATGATGTGAGATCGTGGTATAGCTGTACCAAGTAACAACCACATGATGTGAGATCGTGGTATAGCTGTACCAAGTAACAACCACATGATGTGAGATCGTGGTATAGCTGTACCAAGTAACAACCACATGATGTGAGATCGTGGTATAGCTGTACCAAGTAACAACCACATGATGTGAGATCGTGGTATAGCTGTACCAAGTAACAACCACATGATGTGAGATCGTGTATAGCTGTACCAAGTAACAACCACATGATGTGAGATCGTGGTATAGCTGTACCAAGTAACAACCACATGATGTGAGATCGTGGTATAGCTGTACCAAGTAACAACCACATGATGTGAGATCGTGGTATAGCTGTACCAAGTAACAACCACATGATGTGAGATCGTGGTATAGCTGTACCAAGTAACAACCACATGACATTTGTGTCTTACAACTTTAAGGAAATGATACAAGACAAAATCAAAGTTGAGTAAATATGTTTCTTACCATTGTTGTAAAGCTGTAAAATATAAACTTATGAGTTTTGTACAGGAGACAGTTACACTCCCTCTCCGTCGCTCTCTTCTGTCGTCCCTCCTTCAGTCCTAGTAAACCACTGATATCATACACATGCCGTGTGAGGTAAGACAGTCAGAGATATGCTCATATCACATATCCTGTGAGGCCGCTGTCGCACTGGGTGAGGCGTGGAGAAATAACATAAAGTTGTATGTAAGCAGCTTTACTGAAAATAAGATACTAAAGAAATTATAAACGTTTCGACCGCAGAACTTCGTCAGTATTACAAGACAAAAACACGCGCAAGACGATTATATACGAGTAGATAGATTTCTCCTTAGCTGCAGCTAGAGCCTTGTGAAGACATCGCCTTATCGGTAAGATGATCGCAATCAAGTGCCTCGGCCGTGTTCAAGTGTAGCCTTTCTAAAAACATCAGTCGCATTTGTTCTGTGTTTTGTGAATTATGATTGATTCACTGACTACCGCGGAAAGTAATGCTCCAGAATATGATTGATTCAATTATTAATACGCAGAAAGGTATTCTGGTTATAATTGATCTGCCATTAATTGCCTAGCGTATTCCTCGCTGGGGTAATGTGACCGCCACCAATTCACAAACACAATTCCTTCTCATTTATTTTTATTTCTGTTCCAACATGGGAGGCGATGCCCTCTAGCGAATTCAGTTTTTTGTGCTGTGATGATTACATACTTTAGGTGAAATTTCAGAATAATTATACAGCACAAATCTATATCTATAAACGGGCGATACAATTATTAACATGGAATATCACAGCCTAAATATAAGTGGACAAGACATCCTCTATCCTGAGGACAAGTAAATGTCTCTGTAGCGAAACGGAAAATGTCTACACGAATATCGGGACTTCATCACAACATAAACATCTCGCTTGTCGCACTATAATTATCCTTTGTGCGATCAGTTTAGCTGGTTTGTTGGCTTTCACTGCATCCAGTTGCATATATTTTTTTTACCTGTGTGCTTCATACTTTGCTTTCATACCTGTGTTTTTTTTTTTAAAGTCATAATAATTTATTTCTTGCATTACCGAGTTGAGTGTGTGTGTGTGTGTTTTTCTTCTTATGAAAGCGGCGCATGTTTACGATGAATAGATGGGCTGATGGGACTGCATGCAGTTACTGCTGAGATCAGAAAGGGGGAATTACTTGTTTATGGTTCTAACTGTTGTGTATGTTTTTGTGTTACACTTTTATATTCAGTAATTCTCTTCTCTTTGACTCTTTGACTTTCCACAGCTTTATCTCTTTGTGTGATCCAGCTTGTGTGTGATCGAATGTGTGTGTGTGTGTGTGTGAACTGGGATAGGAGGATGATGGAGGGTGGGGAGGGATCGTCTGGTACAGTCGAACATTTCAATATTGCAAACTGCTCCCGAACAGGCAGCCGGTCAGTGGGCGGGAGAAAGAGAGGAGAGAGAGAAAAGAGAGACGGCAGAGAAGAGTGAAATAATAGAGAAAAGAGAAAAGAGAGAGAGAGTGAATAAATAGAAGAGAGAGAAAAGAGAGAGGGGAGAGAGAATTAAGAGAAGGGATAGATAAGAGAAAGAAAAAAGGAGAATGGAAAGAGAGAAGAAAGAGAAGAGAGAGAGAAAAAAAAGAGAGAGAGAGAGAGAGAAAGGTAGAAGAGAGAGAAAAAGATAGGAGAAATAAGAAAGAAAAGAGAGAATAAGAAGAAAGAGAAGAGAGGGGGCGGAAAGAGAAGAGAGAAAGAAGAGAGAAAGAAGAGAGTGTAGAGAGAGAAGAGAGAGCAGAGAGAAAGAGAAGAGCAAGTGGGAGAGGAGAGAGAGATGGAGCGAGCAAACCTGTGTATAAAGGAAGTCAATAAACAAAATAAGAGAAATAACATTTCTGGAGTGGAAGTTATTGCGGATTTACACGAACTTATATATTGTTCGACACGGCACATAATGTTGCTGGCCGTTTAAAACATAGCCAGTTCCCTGTCGCTGGGGTCAAAGGTGAAGAGATAAACTGTGATGTGCTAACGCTGTGTTGGTAGTGGATCAAGGTGGACTGCATACAGATAAAATGTGGGGCCACTAGCTGCGAAATGTTGGAACTATCGTACATGTAGATGATGAAACGATGACGAACAGCAGGTGCCGGAGCGGCACGGCGACGCTGGAGCTTGCATTCATCTGGCACGAAAACAAGAAATAATAGATGAGCCGTCGACACCCGAGCCTTTGTCGTGTTGCCGGTAGGACTCACTGAGGAAACAGCTTGAGTTTCATGGATGACCGGTACATTCACAGACATTTCTGTTTAATTCCTCTCTTCTCCTCTCTCTCTCTCTCTCTCTCTCTCTGTTACTCAGTTTTTTTTAATCACTCTCCTACTTTCTCTAAATCACTCTTCTCTTTCTCTGTTTCTCATCACTTTACATTTTGTCATCCAACTCTCTCGCTCTCTCACCTGTTCTCTCATATGTTCTCTCACCTGTTCTCTCATATGTTCTCTCACCTGTTCTCTCATATGTTCTCTCTCAGTTAATGTTCTCTGCCTCTCTCCACTACTCATTACCTACAATATACACACACACATAAAATGATCAATTAGTAATGAACAGGAAGGAGAGCAACAGTAAAAGGTAAAGAAAGGAACTAAAGAAGATAAGAGAAGCAAACAACTCAAGTGTATTGTGACAACCGGGCAAAGTGTGGGAAGACGCTATTGAAGAAAACAGAACGAAAAGATAATAATTTAGGAGAATTCTTAGACAGGAAGTCTCAACAGAAGTAATAAACAAGGTAGAAAGCACAGATTTGTGGAGAACAATGATCAATAACGGCAAAAAATACGTTACGTGATATTGTTGATATAAGATCACTTTGATGCTCCTTAAGTACAGGTGCCGCATCTCGACCAGCTAGTCAGGATATCAAGCCAGTAGTTTGTCAATTGAGAGGGAGGGACGTAGTAGACACCAGTGTATTGGTTCAGATGTTTATGGCTAGCAACCAAACACCTGTGAAAGGTTAGCGAGGTCTCATCACTAGCGCATAGATTATGCTGTCTTGGGATTGACATAATATTAAATGGAACATGTATATGCGCATATGCTCCACAAAACATTAGGAACCTTACACTATTAAGTATGTAGACAACCCTACAAAACATTAGGGACCTTACACCATTAAGTTTGTAGACAACCCAACAAACCTGACAGACCTTACACTATCAAGTATGTAGACAACCCTACACACATTAGGGACCTTACACTATCAAGTATGTAGACAACCCAACAAACCTGACAGACCTTATACTATCAAGTTTGTAGACAACCCAACAAACCTGACAGACCTTACACTATTAAGTTTGTAGACAACCCTACAAACCTGACATACCTTACACTATCAAGTATGCAGACAACCCAACAAACCTGACATACCTTACACTATCAAGTATGTAGACAACCCAACAAACCTGACAGATCTTACACTATCAAGTATGTAGACAACCCAACAAACCTGACAGACCTTACACTATCAAGTTTGTAGACAACCCAACAAAACCTGACAGACCTTACACTATCAAGTATGTAGACAACCCTACAAACATTAGGGACCTTACACTATCAAGTATGTAGACAACCCAACAAACCTGACAGACCTTACACTATCAAGTATGTAGACAACCCTACAAACATTAGGGACCTTACACTATCAAGTATGTAGACAACCCAACAAACCTGACAGACCTTACACTATCAAGTTGTAGACAACCCACAAACCTGACAGACCTTACACTATCAAGTTTGTAGACAACCCAACAAACCTGACAGACCTTACACTATCAAGACAACTCACCAGTTCTGTCAAGAGGTGATTTCGGTAATAAGTGAGAGAGAAGAGCAATAAAAGACACTAATGAAGAAATTATCATCAGATTTAGATAAAAGAAGAAACCGATAACAGTGACAACTGATAAAGAGACAGTGAGAAATGGAGACAATAAAAGGAAGTAGCAACTGGCGGTGCTAATGTAAAAGTGGTGTCTATAAGAAGAACGAAGTGTTGGTCATGGACGGGGACAGAACTAACGAACAGCGACAGGATCAGCTTAATTCCTATTAGACTAGTTCTGTATACAGAGATAGACTTCCAGTTCTGGCTCGGCCGAACTTCATTAAGTTGAGTACTTCCGCCTAGAATTGAATTGCCTAGTACAAAGTCCATTCTATAGTGTAGCAATCAATTGTGTTCCCGTCTTTTTTCCCTACCAATATTTCCTATTTTTCCTGGATTCTATTTGAACATAATTGCGTTTGTTTCCGTCAATTATTGATAGCTGTCTTGTCAAGCAGTATCACTCGTGAACTATTGTCTCCCTAATGGTATTTGTTGTGATGACGAGTTGGTAATATGGGAAGCAGTTGTAATTGAGGTTGTGGTGATGGTGCTGACTGTTGTCGTAGTTCTTGTACAACCAATAACAACAGGAAATGTTGCCGCAGAGAAATCACTGATATTTAACCGACGTGTGAATTCCACTAAAATTGTTGAAGTCTTTAGAATTATTCGTTTCCACAAAATTATTGTAGACACCATTACCAGCAACATTGTGATCAACATGATTAAGATAACGCTATTGTGATCAACATGATTAAGATAGCTCTGTTGCAATCAGCATGATTAAGATAACGCTGTTAAGATCAACATGATTAAGATAACGCTGTTATGATCAACATGATTAAGATAACGCTGTTATGATCAACATGATTAAGATAACGCTGTTATGACCAACATGATTAAGATAACGCTGTTATGATCAACATGATTAAGATAACGCTGTTATGATCAACATGACAGTTCAATTATTTGTTAAACGATTCAACAATTTATTTCGATCAATTGTTTCTTTAAAAAGCAGAAAAACAACTTTTGTCAACGCTAACAAATCAAGTGTACAACTCTCCTGGTTTCTATAAGTAAAACAATTTATGTCCTCTTTTGCTTTCTTCCCTATTTTGCCTTTCAGCGACGAGGTGAGATACAGGGTGTTTCTAAAGTCGCAGTGCAGTGAATTTCTACTCTCGGAAGAAAAAACGTCACCAGAAATGCGGTTAACTAATGCGTCACACAAATTGTAAAATAAATGGTATTATTCAAATATACTTGACTGCTATCGGCGAGCTTATAATGGGTAATGTTGGTACTAACACAATAAAGTTGTGCCTAAAGCATATGTTGAAAATGTCCACCACGGGCCTCAAGACATGTCGTGATTCGTCTTTCCATATTTGCGAAAACCTTCAGAATAATGTCTGGTGATATTTGTTTAATCTTGTCTACTATTTCAGTCTTTAGGTCATTAATTGTCTGCGGATTATTTTAATAAACTTTCCCCTTCAATGCCCCCCACAGATAATAATCTGGGGGTGTTAAATCTGGTGAACGAGCAGGCCAGATTCCACGTGAAATAATGCGATTTGCAAATATGCTTTCTAAATAATTGAGTGTTGTTGTGGCTGTGTGTGCTGTTGCCCCATCCTGCTGAAACCAGGATTCCATAATTTCCCGTTCTGTAAGGTGTGCTATGAACGGTTCCAGAATTAAAGTACGGTAAAGTTCTGCATTTATTGTTTCATTAAAAAATATAGGTCCTATTATCCGCATACGACTTATAGCGCACCACACTCCGACTTTTTGATCGTAAAGCGGCACTTGATGAAATTCATGGGGGTTTTCACTGCTCCACAGCCGATTGTTCTGGCTGTTCACATAACCGGATAAATGAAACCATGCCTCATCAGTGAAAAAAGTGACGTCAAGGATGGCAGCGCCATGTTCATAAATAAAATTCTGAAACCACATGCAGTAGTTTAAACGGGATTAATAATCTCTTTCTTGGAGTTGAGACACTTCAGTTAATTTGTATGGACGATAGTGTAGTTCACTTCTTAAAACCTTGTGAACAGAACTCTTAGATATTTGTACCTGTTGCGACAAGTGGTTTAAAGATGCATTTGGACTCATTGTAATTCTGTCTTGGAGTTCCATAATTTGGTCTTGTGAAATTGAAGGTCTTCCAGATTGGTGGGTGTTTCTTTAATGACTGTGCATTATTTGAAAATCTAGTTGTTCCAATTTATTTATGTAAATCACGCATCATGTGCTGCTGTAGCTTGTTCCTTTTTTCGGTAAAGTTAAACATATAACATCACTATTCACAAAAGGTATTCGAAATATCCACCACGTTTTAGTTGGCAAATGTTGATACGTTTTTTCATATTGTCAAAAACCTTACGCAGTATGGGCTGTGTAACATTATTAATGTTGTTGGCGATTGAAACCTGCAGCTCATCGAGTGTGTGGGGATTGTTTTCGTACACTTTTCCTTTCAGTTCACCCCAGAGATAGTAGTCCATGGGAGTAAGATCAGGAGACCGTGCAGGCCAAATTCCGCGAGAGATTATACGATTAGCAAAAATTTCATATAAAAATTCCAGTGATTTTACAGCAGTGTGAGCAGTTGCGCCATCTTGTTGAAACCAAGCTTTTTGAATTTCTGGCTCAGAAAGTTGGGTTACGAATCGCTCCAGTATGTTAATCCTGTATCTTTCTGAATTTATTGTGTCATAGAAGAAAATTGGGCCGATTATACGCGGACGACTCATTGCACACCACACTCCTACTTTCTGATCGTGGAGAGGCACTGGGTGCAATGCATGTGGATTTTCATCACTCCAAAGACGATCATTCTGCCTATTCACGTACCCAGACAAATGGAACCATGCTTCATCTGTGAAGAAAGTGAAATCAAGGATTTCCTCACCTTCTTGGGCTAGAAAATTCTCAAACCACATACATAATTAATTCTGGATTGGTGATCTAATTCTTTTAATTGAGGAACGACGGAAAATTTGTACGGATGTAACTTTAATTTTTTTTTCAGAACTCTATAAACAGTACTGCTTGATTTGTGTACTTGTTGAGCCAGCTTTCTTATTGATTTGCCAGGACTCATTAGAATGCTGTCCTGGATGTTGAGAGATGTTACTTCAAGAACAGATGGTCTACCAGGACGGCTAACATCCTGTACACTACCGGTGTTTTGAAATTTGATTATTAAATTACTCACAGTATTTCGATGAGGCACTGATGTATCAGGAAATCTATTCACAAATTGTTCAACAACCCCATTCGAATACTTGCCGCCGTTACGGAACACATGCTCCACTATAAATACTCTTTCTTCAATCGTTAACACCATTGTAAGCCAGATCTATCATGTAGCAGTGATGTTTAAATGAACACGTAAATGGTGCTTGAACTATTACGTCATACATAGATAAAATTTAGGTGCGTAATTATTTCAACAACAAAAATGCACAGTCATTAAAGAGACACCCTATATAACTTGCGGTCTCTTGCTCTTCTGTTAGCCTCTGCTGTTGTTTCCTAGTGTTTCTAATATTCCGTAGATCCATCTTTTCGTGGTCGATCCTTGGGTCTGGTATTCTCGCAACGTTTATTGAGGGCTCGTTGTGTTGTGTTTTGATCGCTCTGCCTTGTCACGTGGCCAAACAATTTTATCAGTTGTTTCTTAATATATTCTATGGCGGGGGTTATTCCTATCCTTGTCCTCGGTTCTTCATGTCTGATCTTCACTCAAGCTGTTTCCGGACTTATGTCAACGCAAAGATATCAAGTGTAGAACTCTCATGTTTTCTGACACACACTTTGATTTAACAAACTATTCGTGTAGACAGGTGTTTCATGTGTTTAAGTGGTTCGGGTGTTTCATGTGTTTATGGTGTTTAATGGGTTTTATGTGTTTTATGTGTTTCAAGCTAGATCAATTGCATCGAGGTGGTTAAACAACTCTTGATCCCGTTAGTTGCGTGAAGTTGAAAGTATTTTTCTGCGTCTGCTAGAAGGTTCCATAACAAATGCCCACAAAAATGTAAAAGGTAGGAAAACATCTCATCATATCTTGGAAGGTCACTGAGGAACTAAAGGAGACAGCAGCTTATCCCGACACCTCCGATAATGAGAATTTAATTAACGCGTGACAAAGTATAAGAAAAAAAAAAAGTTGTACATAATCATGCTGAAAAGGAGACAACTCGCGACAAAAAGAGTTATCATCATCATCATGTACCATGCCGGTTGGCGTAGGCGATCATGTCCTTCCACAAACTTCTATCTACAGTGCATCGTATCAGTTCTGTTGTTGACTGCTTTCCTTGCCATGACACCAAGCTATCCATTTTATTTTCTTTCTTCGTCGTCCGCGATCTCTCTTTCCTTTTATTTTGCCAGTTGTAACCAAATATTCCAACTTTCCTCTTCTCATGATGTGCCCGAAAAATGTTGATTGTTTCTTTCTGTTGTTTTTTAAGAGCTGCCTTTTTGTTTTGGCCTCTTTGAGAACTTCCTCATTGGTCTTTTTAGCTGTCCAGGGAACTTTCAACATTCTTCTGAAATCCCATCTCTGTGGCCTCTAATCGTCTTTTCATTTGTTTGTCTACTGTCCATGATTTGCTTCCGTACGTCAGAATTGGTTCTATGTTGCACCGATGAACTCTCTTTCTCATTTTTATTGACATAGATTTGTTGTATAAGATATTTTTCATTTTCTGAATTGTTATTTTGGCCTGAGCTATTCTACTTTTTATTTCCGTGGTACATCTTACATCCGATGTTATTATTGTGCCCAAGTATTTGACGCGTTGCACTTGTTTCAAATTTGTCCTGTATATTTTTATGCTGCATGCTGGTGATGATTGTTTCTTCGATATGACCATTACTTCTGTTTTATTACTATTCAGACTGAGACCTTTCTTGATGCTTTCTCTTACTATTATGTCTATCATTTCTTGTAGTTCATTCTCTGTCTCTGCTATTAAGAATGGAGTTATAGTCAACAAATACCCAAAGAAATAAATGCCTCTTGCTGTGTATTATCTATGATTTCATTCAATATTTTCACATATTAGTCTGCCAGGGATGCAGGAAAGGTTGTGGTACTGTTAATCATTCCTCTAACAGACAATTATTCTCCAGAATTATCTGGCGCCTCCACACTGTGGTCTCACTTTTCCATTCATTTAGTGTGGCAGTCAGTATAAACGAGCCGGACCTATCAATCTAATCTCTCTCATTTCCTCGGCCAGGACTCGGGGCAGATAAAACCGCACTGACACGAGAACTCCACTACAAACTCTGGCTTAAGTGTCTACAGCGCTGTCAGGACTGAGACGCTTTGGTGTGCAGACTGTAGACAACATGGCGAGCCTGCACGAGGTACAATCAAGTAACAACGACACGGGGGTAATGTGGAGCAAACTGTTGGGAAGACCTGTACACTGGTAGCTTCATCCATTTCGTTAATACAAGGCTCAAATAAGAGCGGGTAAGTCGCACAGTAATTATTTTACTGACGGACAATAACTGAAAATTAATGAAAGAATATCAATGAAATAGTATCTCTCTCTCTCTCTCTCTCTCTCTCTCTCTCTCTCTCTGTGCGATCAGGACTCAATCAGAGTAGGATTCCAGACTCTCACATAAAATCAGCCGTCAGGTTAAGTGTGTTGATCGCCCCCACAGGCAGAACATCACAATTAGAGTCTGCCAGATCTACTCTGATTGAACACCCGTTAAAACGTTGCACTGTGTTCTGCGCCAGTGGTCCAGTGCATCCGATTTCAGCCAACATTTTATTCAGCTTTGCATTCCTTAGCCTTTGATTGTCCCCAATCTTCCTGCAAGGCAGCAGATGATCTTTTCTGTAGGGGGATTCTGCCCTTAGATGGTCGGCCCTCCCAGGTTTACGAGCACCATCTGCCCGAGTCACTAGAGGTAACTAACACAGACATGCACACACAAAGATAGGAGATGTGACCAACACAGACAAGCACACAGCGATACGAGGCATGACTAACACTGACACACATCAAGATACATGACACATGACTAACATAAACATGCACATAAAGATATGAGATATGACTGACATAGACATGCACACACAAAGATATGACACATGTAGCCTTTGCAGCACACACACTGCACAAAACGACCAAGAATGCCCGTCCAGACAATAGGTGTCTGTAAATGTTTGCACCTCACTCACCGTCAGTGCACTGTCGGTGTGCGAAATGGTCGATGAGAACTCAATCTTAATGTGTGCCATTGTCGCTTGTGTGGTGACTATAATAGTGTTCACAGAAATATTTGGGTATGATATATCATTATACTGGAACACTACACCGCCACTGTCAGAGAAAGCCTTTAGAGTGGCATTCTTTACCCGAATCATAGTGCTAGCTCGATGATAAATTCGAATGGTGTGAATCTTCCGGGACGTGGCATAGTTCAGATACCAGTAAACAGAATTGGTTCCACTTCTCAATTGTGTATGTGTGCAGTCATTGTCATAAAGATTGGTCTTTGTTTTGCCATTAACTGCAGCCTCTGGTCCACATCCGTCTCCTGCATAGCAAGCATTAAATGAGTCGGTCTGGTTTGTGTTCTGTTTGAGAGCCACATTCCTACCCCCGCCAATGTAGATGGAGCAGATATTTGCAACTATCGCCCCTTCAATCCGTAACTTATTGATCAGACCAGCCCCAGAGCAAAAGACATCAATCTCGTGCGAACTAACTACAACCCGTGATTCATTATTACATGAGGCAGAGCCATTTAGTTTTACCGTGAAACTGTCTGGATATGTTAAGTCATTCACATAAATCCTAAACCAGGAGAACGGCAAAGATTGATTGAGAGTTGCCTCAACTGATGTAGAATCTGTGTCCGGATTACATGTGGTGTCATTGTTATCAAACAGGAAAGTAGGTTCAGATTTTTGGGCGTATTTGTAAACGAGATCCAAGTACTGACACTGGGGTCCGAAATATTCGTGCTGACAACTGTCATTGTTTGGGCATGTCCCTATAGTTTTGTCACAAACTGAGTAATTATAGCAGTGACATTGTAACGTACAATTCGTCCCAAACCAACCGGCTGCACAAATTAGGTCATAACTTCCAAGGTCTCGAACGAAGCCAGCAGAATAAAGACTTGATCTACAGCGGTGGTTAACGAACTGTTTACAAACATTTATTATTAAACCCGTGGTTACATTTCTAAAAATCCGTCAACTCGCTATGATAACAGATAGCGTGATGTTCAAAGTCAACATTGTTTAAACCATGGTTCGGACGCGGACGGGCTTCCATCTTGGTGCGTCCCATGACGTCATCGAAATAGTACATGAGCAGCATGGATATCATTAGATTGTCACGACGGTCGTGACTATGTCGGTGGTGGTGTCTTATGTCGGTGGCGGTGTCCTATGTCGGTGGTGGTGTCTTATGTCGGTGTCCTATGTCGGTGGTGGTGTCTTATGTCGGTGGCGGTGTCTTATGTCGGTGGTGGTGTCTTATGTCGGTGGTGGTGTACTATGTCGGTGGTTGTGTCTTATGTCGGTGGTGGTGTCTTATGTCGGTGGTAGTGTCTTATGTCGGTGGTTGTTTCTTATGTCGGTGGTTGTTTCTTATGTCGGTGGTGGTGTCTTATGTCGGTGGTTGTGTCTTATGTCGGTGGTGGTCTCTTATGTCGATGGTAGTGTCTTATGTCGGTGGTTGTTTCTTATGTCGGTGGTAATGTCTTATGTCGGTGGTTGTGTCTTATGTCGGTGGTGGTGTCTTATGTCGGTGGTTGTGTCTTATGTCGGTAGCGGTGTCCTTTGTCTGTGGTTGTGTCTTATGTCGGTTGTGGTGTCTTATGTCGGTGGTTGTGTCTTATGTCGGTGGCGGTGTCCTATGTCGGTGGTTGTGTATTATGTCGGTGGTTGTGTCTTATGTCGGTGGCGGTGTCCTATGTCGGTCGGTTGTGTCTTATGTCAGTGGTGGTGTCTTCTGTTGGTGGTGGTGTCTTAATGGTTTCCAAAATGTTCCATTGAAGTAAATGAGATAATATTGAAAAAGATCAATGAAATCCAGCTCAATGATGACGTAATAGGAGGGTAAAAAAACGCCAAGTAGCGTATAGGGAATATGGTGTTAGTGACCCTATATTTGTACAGACCTTCAGCACATGATTTTTGGTTTAATGTGGTCGGTATTACGCCCGTGCTGCCTTACTTCCCCAGAAAAAAATCCGGTACCCAATTAAGGCTGTGTGAACCGGGCCCGTCGGTTGGGATCGAAAGTAGGAGGGTAATGGCCTTAAGATAAGTGGAAAGGTTCCCTCAACGCTTTTCTAGACCTGTATGATGTTAGTGGTATTTTTTCTTGACCTGGGCACAATTTCTAGGTGATGTGGTTGGTAAAACGCCAGGTCGCCTTAATTTCCAGAAATGGCACTGGTATCTGATTATAGAGGCTGGGTGAATCACGAAGTCTTATACCTCCGACACAAAATTTGCCACTTCTTGAAATTAAAGCCGGACTCTTATGATGAAGCGAGCGAGCGCTCTAACCATTCTACCGCCCAGCCTTTCAGGATAAGAATAAAAATAATAGAAACAGAGAAACAACCACTGGAAGTGGTGCTCGGGGGACTGGTAGGTCTCGAGGCAGAACGCCGGCCTCGAGATCGAGAGGTTGTGGGCTCAAATCCCGGTTGCGTCAGCTGGGATTTTTGTTTATGATTTCTCTCTGCGGCAACCACCCTGGTCTCAGCAGCGAGGCCCGGCTTGAAACGTCAATTACTCACGGACGGAAAAAAATATGAGTACTTCCGAAGACGTAGTTATCTGCCTGTGCGGCGAGGGACTCCTGTGCTCACGGCTGTCATGGACAAAACGGATTAACACGCAAAATTCAGTTTATAATCTCTAGGGATTTCGTCAGAGGTCAAAGATGGCGAACGCAAAAAATAAGACTTATCCCGAAAGGTAAGACGGCCTGGCGTGTTGCCTACCACATGACTCATACAATGTGGTGGTGGTGGTGATTAAAATAGATGTGTACTACCACATGACTCATACAATGTGGTGGTGATGATTAAAATAGATGTGTACTACCACAACATACTCTGACACTCTTTGTGGGAAACATTTAACATTTGCAGTGTTAAAGAAAGCCATTAGTGTATTGCTATATATATCGATCATTTACTTTCAGCCGTCACTGCTCACTCAACCAAACTGTTGTGTTGTTTATATGAATCTAATATTTAATTAAATTAATACCCAGAAGAGTTTAACAAATAAATACATTGAACGCTATGGTATCAGCTCCATGATATATTGGTGGACTGTACGGACCACTGGAAAACGCCAATATACACAGGCTCAGAAATGCATAAATATCTTTGAAACGATTGAACGAACCGTTCAAAACTCTTCATCACAACTACCACCACTCTCCACAGATGCAGCTTTTCAGCGTTAGAAATCTTCCTGCAACAACACAAGCCAACGAGGAAGAAACGCTTAATTTGATCTTCGAACAAGAAGAACCTTTCCATTCCAAAAATAAATTCCTGATATTGTTTAACCAGGGCTCACATTTTGATGACATCTCATATTTTTTTCCTGACATGTATTTTTGAAATCCAAGTTAATTCCAACATGTTTTAGAACTTTCTGAACACTCTGACGATGTTTCTGTTGCTCATATAAATGTATGTTTTGACAAAAAATGGGGACATAAATGCATATTTTAAATTTTAGTTGGTTCCATTTGTTGTCATTTTAGGCACGATGAAACTTTCATTGAGACTTTCCGTACGGAAGCTTTTTATCAAAGCAGCGGAAAAGATTTCAGAGATACATTTCTTCATGGTTTTAAGAATCAATCTCCATATTTATATTTATCTGTCATATATCATATTATATATTAATATTTAGATAATTGAACAGGCTATTAGATTTCTCCAATACCAAGATGATACAAGACATGTAAAAAGAATATGGGTTGATAACGGTTCACACTAATCAAATTGAGAGTGACGCACTATGCGGCGAAACGTACGAAACAAATAATTGATTTTGTATTTTTATTGCTAAGAAACACGTAAACGTGCCGGAATAGATATAACGTATCTTATATTATTGTTAATGCTTTGACAAAGTAATTCAAAATAATTATTCATGTGGAAAATTAGAGACAACTTTTAGTTCATTTACCGTATAACAAGAAAAATCTTTGAAGTTCAAATATGAAAGAGACCTTTACGCAAAACACCACACCGAGCAGCAGCGCACAGGTGTTGAGATAGTTGGTTCTGAAGTGAGACTTCAAACAGGAAAACTGTCGCAAGCGGCTGCACTGTTTGAAGCGGAGACAACTCAGTCAGACACTTCTTTAGTGTGAAAATAATTGTAGACACTCCTGGAGTATAAATATGTCCTAATAATGTGACAATTTGGTAAATATTTTTTCACACATATCTTCTCCGATTCTAAAAATTGTTAATTGAACTTTATTTTTCATAGAAAACGAGCAATTAATTTATGTCATATTTTGGTCCAATTATCATATTTAGATCCTATTAAAGCATTGTTTAAATGCGAGTATATTTCGATGATTTTTACGTTTACGTTGACATTTTATAGGCCATAAAAATCCTAGCCCTAGCAATAACCGATGGTGCATCCACGTCACAGGGAGCGACTAAACCACTTGCACGCGGTCTCTCACACAGGAAGTGGATGCAAGAGAAGATGCAAAAGCTACTTCCCCACAATTGACACTATTCTGAAGCGCACACAAAGTAGCGGGCCTTGTTATGTTGGGATCATCATTATTGCACACCGGACTAACCCAAAGGTGCTCTGATTTTCTTCTCGAAATATCGAGAATCTCCTATGTAAACCTCGACACTCGCTCACGAACTCCGCAGCACGGCCTAGGATCCATCGGTGTGGCTAGATTTTTTTTTATTGTTAACACTTTTGCGTGGGCAGCAACCAAATTTATGGTCTGCTCTTTTGATTTTTAACTGCCAATGGTTCTTTAACGTTCGCAATTGCACACGGGTCCTCCTGTTTTTTTTTCTAAATCTTTATTCGGAAAAGCTAGACATCAGATCTCACAAAAGAGAGAGTGCTAGACATAGGATCACACAACCCAGAGAGGGCTAGACATCGGATCTCACAACCCAGAGAGGGCTAGGCATTGGATCTCACAACCCAGAGAGGACTAGACATCGGATCACACAACCCAGAGAGGGCTAGACCGGATCTCACAACCCAGAGAGAACTAGACATCGGATCTCACGACCAGAGAGGGCCAGACATCAGATCTCACACCCAGAGAAGGTTAGACATCGGATCTCACAACCCAGAGAGGGCTAGACATCGGATCTCACAACCCAGAGAGGGCTAGACATCGAATCTCACAACCCAGAGAGAACTAGACATCGGATCTCACGACCCAGAGAGGGCCAGACATCAGATCTCACAACCCAGAGAGGGCTAGACATCGGATCTCACAACCCAGAGAGGGCTAGACATCGGATCTCACAACCCAGAGACCAAGAGAGGGTAAAGCCACGAAGAGACCACGGATTCAATTTCTCTTTATTTTGACAAATGTTCCCACTAGTGAAAATGAACCCGGGACCTTCTTGTCCACAGGCCTACGCCTTATCTCATGAGCCCCCAGTCGCTGACCATGTACCATCAAGCTGGACTACCTTGTACCATAAACTCTCTTGTATGGCCAGTTGCGGAAATAGAAGTGCTTGCAAGATTGACACATGAACCGCTTTAAAGATACGCTCAAGATGTCATTAATGGCCGTTAATAGTAATCTTAATACGCGGGTAGATATGACAGTGGGCAGAACAACCTGGAGCACATCTCTTCGAGGTGACGGCACATCGCGTGAGACATCCAAAAGGGTATCAACCAATCAACGAGGCTGGCCAAAAAGCGAAAAGCACTCTGAAAAGAACCCACAAATAATCAACAGCAAAAATAAAACAATATATAGCCCGAAGCAGGACAGAACGCGTACTCCTTGACGCAGCGCCATGCCACGATAAACCTGCGTTAGAGCACACTGCCAACTAAGCAGCCTAAGCTGCTGGCTGAAAAAGGCTGGTGTAACGGATCCCTCCAGCACTATCGTACATGTCTAAACTGTTCTAGATTATTCCAGGCTCACGCCGGACTTAACAAACAGCCTTGCTTGCACACAAATAGACTAATCTAACAAGTGGATGAAATGAGCGTTTTACGTTATATCTCATGCACTAACAATAACGATAATTGATGCTGTGTCGCTGGAGCAATGCGTCTGACATGTTCCATTGTTATCAGTTTATCATTTATAATTGTTTTGATAATGGAGCGTTTCATGCCTAATGCTTTCCCAGTGAATAATGGCGCCTGCTGTCTCTCCGAACACTGAATAATTTCTACTTTCGTCTCCCTTATAATGACCTCTCTCTCTCTCAGTGCCAGTTCTCTGTAGGTCATATGACGTTTCTACATGGGTAATATCGCGACTCCACATCGAATACAAATGTGAAGACGGCAGGGACGTTGTAAATGAGATAAGTATAAAGAGATACTTCCATAGCGACCGCTCGGGAGCCACGATAGTTCAGTGGTTAATGAACAGGACTACAAAAGAAAAGAGGTCGAGTTCGATCCTGATCGATGGCTTCCATGTTCACCCAGCCTTAAATGAATACCGGACTTTTTGGGAGGAAAGTAAAGGGGCTCGGACAAGAATACTGACCACATTACCCCAAAAATCACGTGCCGAAAGTCTGTAACATGTATGGTCATCATCATGTGCCATACCGGTTGGCGTAGGCGATCATGTCCCTCCACAATCTTCTATCTACAGTGCATCGTATCAGTTCTGTTGTTGACTGTTTTCCATGTCATGACACCAAGCCATCCAGTATGTTCTCTCTTTGTCGCCCGCGATCTCTCTTTCCTTTTATTTTGCCAGTTGTAACCAAGTATTCCAACTTTCCTCTTCTCATGATGTGCCCGAAAAATGTTGATTGCTTCTTTCTGATGTTTTTTAAGAGCTCCCTTTTTGTGTTGGCCTCTTTGAGAACTTCCTCATTGGTCTTTTTAGACTAATGGTCATTAATACCATATTCCCTATACGCCACTTGGCGTGACGGAGCTCTTGACTTTTGTAACCGATTATTTACATGCGTTTGTTTACATGTGTTTGTTTACATGTGTTTGTTTACATGTGTTTGTTTACATGCACAAAAGCAAGTAGTTCCCAAATTATTAATGCCTTTACTTATTGTAAATAATTCAAATGTGCTGCCCTGAAAGCCGGGCACAAATACAAAACGTGGATATATCGGGTCATTTGTAACTTAGATAGGTCTGGAAGTAATAAAATCATCGGTCCTGCTATTATTGTATGCTGCTGTGTAGTGTCCCTACCGAAACAGGCATTTCGAAAAAAAAAAACAAAAAAAACTTCACAACAATAGCACATTAATGTGAGATCTGCTATAGTAGAATATCGACTAGTACATTAATGTGAGATCTGCTATAGTAGAATATCGACTAGCACATTAATGTGAGATCTGCTATAGTAGAATATCGACTAGCACATTAATGTGAGATCTGCTATAGTAGAATATCGACTAGCACATTAATTGTAAGTTATTGAACACAATTGATCGAACTTAGCGAGGATTAGCGAGGGCGACTCGTGCCTTGTACAGGGACCTGCTGAGCACTGGGACTATCTGTCTGTCTGCCTGTCTCTCTGTCGGTCTGCCTGTCTGTCTGTCTGTCTGCTTGGCTATCTGTCTGTCTGTCTGCCTGTCTGCCTATCTGTCTGTCTGCTTGCCTGTCTCTCTGTCTGTCTGCCTGTCTGTCTGTCTGCCTGCCTGCCTATCTGTCTGTCTGTCTGCCTGTATGTCTGTCTGTCTGTCTGTCTATTGACCTTTCGAACTGTAGCCGGTCCACAGGGTATAGACCTAAATTCTTTTCTCTTATCTAAATTTTTATTCTAGCAGTTTTCAATCCTTGTAAAGATGTTTTATCAAATCTCGCCATTTTTCTCTGTGCAAGCAGCTATATCTCATTGAGGGAGCCGATTCCTGCTGCTCTTGCCTCTCTGATCAATATTCTTTTCAGTGTCTCTCTGGGTCGGCCTCTTTTCCTCTTACCTGTTGTTTCCCGCATGATGGCTTGCTTTGCTATTCGGTTATTATCTCTTCTCATCACATGTCCAACATATGACCATCGTCTTTTCTTGATTACTGAAGATATTAGTGGTTGATTGGCGATTTCTCTAATTTCTTCGTTTGTTTTGAATTTGTTCCACGCTATACCAGGTATTTTTCCTTAGACATTTATTTTCGAATGCGTTCATCATTGTTTCTATGTCTCTTGTTTTCCACCTCTCACATGCATACGTAAGGGTTGATAGTACGTTTGTTTTGAATAGTCTAAGTTTTGTGTTTGTGCTGATGAGTTTTGATTTCCACAACTTGTCAAGGCTTCTGAAAGACATTGCTGCTTTAGCTATTCTGATTCTAATTTCTTTACTTGTATCTCCTCTCCCGGTCAATGTGACTTCCAAGATAGATAAAGTGATCGATCTCTTCCATGGGTTTGTTTTCCATGTATATTCTGTTATCTGTTGGAATTGAGCTTTTCATGACTTTAGTCTTTTCATGATTGATCTCAAGCCCAATTTTGCTGGCTGTTGATGATAGTTCATTTGTGTTTTCCTGCATCGTTTTTATCTGACTACTGATGAAAACTATGTCATCAACAAAGTCGAGGTCCTCCAAATGGTCTTCTTGTATCAATTCGATGACTTTATTACCAGTGCAGCATTTCTTCATTATGTAGTCCATAACAACTCCAAATATCAAGGGAGATAAAATACATCCTTGTTTAACCCCAGTTTCCGTGCTGAAGTCGGATGTGTTGGGCCGAAAGGCGAAATATAACAGTTATACTGCAAACCACAACACAACGCAGACACGTCCACTACGTCATTGCAAGGGCGGATGATGAAGAGGAATATTCTAGTCTACCATGACACTCTAGAATACTTTAGTCATCGGGCGAATGCAACCAACCAACCCCAGTTTCTATTGGGAAACATTCGCTCAGTCCTTCCTCTGTTCGAACTGGGAACTGGACGTGGCAAAATAAGTAGAAGAAATAGGAGAAAGCCCCATAGCCTTCACCTTATCGTAACGTTTATGAAGTAAGTTGCACATGGTAAGTGCACGTTTGTGTTTATGAACCACTCATTGAGTTATCTCGCTTGTATTGATAGTGATATATTTCTATATCTGTCGTTGAACTCTCCTGAGGATTCACTAATCATATATCAGTGAGGAGACTGCACCACGTGACACATAAATTTGCATCGTCTTATCAGAATCACTGTCTACACTCGATATTAACTGACCCTCGCTTCAGTCTCATAGGGAGACATATTTCAAACGTACTCCTTCGTTTTTGGTTCCGAGTTATTTGATTACAATTTGAAAGATCCAATTCTATAGCACTGAGGGCAAACCAATAGGTGCTCTGTCCTTAAACATAGATTACAAGAAATGAAGATAGTCGTTGCAGCTCGCATTTACACATTCGCGATCCCTACTTTCAGTAGCCCCCTCCCCCTCCCCCCACCCCACGCAACACTTGAGACCAATTTCTAGACCTCATTTCTCTGAATCTAGGAGCTGGTGACTTGATGATTGGGGATGGGGAAGGGGCTCAATCTTTAACTTTCATTCTTGCATTAAAACAACAAAAAGTAAAAAGACAACTACTAAACACAATACAAACAAGACAAATGATATGTTGGGACATGTTAAAAGACACAGCAGCCTACTAAAAGTAATCATGGAAGGAAAAATACAGGGTAAAAGTGGCAGACCGAGGCCAAGACTAACGTGGAAGAGTAACATCAAAAGATGGACAAGTCAGCCTATGACAACCTGCACCATCAAAGCAAGAGACAGAGCGGAATGGCGTTCCATGGTAGTCAACCTTCGATGCGGAGACGGCACTCAATGATGATGTGGCATAAAATTGCTAAATAAAATTATACTTCATTTCTTTTCTCTTCTTCTCCCTGATCTACTTAAACTTCTTCTATTTTCGTCATTACTAACCCTGATTGTCGTTGGGAAACTACAGACAGATTTCATCAATACTCTCCACAGATTTGATCAGCATTCACAGATTTCATCAATATTCTCCACAGATTTCATCAATATTCTCCACAGATTTCATCAGTATTCTCCACATATTTCATCAATATTCTCCACAGATTTCATCAATATTCTCAACAGATTTCATCAGTATTCTCCACATATTTCATCAATATTCTCCACCAATTTCAATCTCTAGTCACTCTTGTGGACACTGTGAAGTCGAGTCCTTCCATTCTTTCATGTTATCTCTTCCTCTGTAAACCTTTCCCTTTACCGAGCTATATGGCCTTTACCGAGCTATATGGCCTTTACCGAGCTATATGGCCTTTATCGAGCTATATGGCCTTTATCGAGCTATATGGCCTTTATCGAGCTATATGGCCTTTATCGAGCTATATGGCCTTTATCGAGCTATATGGCCTTTATCGAGCTCTATGGCCTTTATCGAGCTATATGGCCTTTATCGAGCTATATGGCCTTTATCGAGCTATATGGCCTTTATCGAGCTCTATGGCCTTTATCGAGCTATATGGCCTTTATCGAGCTATATGGCTGGACCATTTCAATTTGCATTTCTTTGAAACAGCCAAATGACCAACATGAACCTCGATTACTTGTAAACTTTGCGATCTTTTTTGTTCGTGAGACGATATAAGTAAGAGATGATGTACCATTGATGTACTATTGATCAGCTGCAGAATATTCTTACTGCACAATTTCTCTGTCTATTGTACTAAATGTTACATCTCAACTCTTCACGTTTCATCATAAACTATTTTATACCATCAATTACTCACATTTCATCGTAAACTATTTTACACCATCAATTAATCACGTTTCATCATAAATTATTTTACACCATCAATTAATCACATTTTCATCATAAACTATTTTAAACCATCAATTACTCACATTTCATCATAATCTATTTTACACCATCAATTAATCACGTTTCATCATAAACTATTTTACACCATCAATTACTCACATTTCATCATAAACTATTTTACACCATCAATTAATCACATTTCATCATAAACTATTTTACACCATCAATTACTCACATTTCATCATAAACTATTTTACACCATCAATTACTCACATTTCATCATAAACTATTTTACACCATCAATTACTCACATTTCATCATAAACTATTTTACACCATCAATTACTCACATTTTGTCCCTTTTCATCAATTTGTATAAACGCTATAGTTAAATGCGTACAGTAATCACGAACAGGACAAAAACGTAGTGGCAAAAATATATCATCTTCAGCAATAAATAATATAAACATAAACAAGACCAAGCAACAAAATACAAGTGTATATGTTAATTGCTGAACCAAGGTTTTTTCCGTGATTGAGCTAGATCTACAACAATTATCAATCCTTGTACTGATTTCTTCTTTCTATTTATGCTCTTCCTTGTTTCTAGTTACGTAATCTTGCTTAATTTATTTTATCTCTCACTCTATTATTTCCTTGTTCACTCATCTTGTCTACTCATACTCATTCTTCTCTCAATCTATTTTTTTTTCCAATTTACATAATGTCGATGATTAAAAAGAAAAATATAATCCCTTACATTTTAAAGCTGAAGAGTTCACAACACGCTCGCAGATTCAGTCGTCAAGTTTCAGCCTTGTTGGCGCTATAATCCTGAATCTTGACGTCTGTACTTAAACCTTGACGTCTGTACTTGAACCTTGACGTCTGTACTTGAACCTTGACGTCTGTACTTGAAACTTCACGTCTTTACTTAAACCAATACTTCTATACTTGAACCTTGACGTCTCTATTTGAACCTTGACGCCCGTACTTGAACCTTGACGTTTCTTCTTGAACCTTGACTTATGTACTTGAACCTTGACGTTTCTACTTGAACCTTGACGTCTGTACTTGAGCCTTGACGTCTCTACTTGAACCTTGACTTATGTACTTGAACCTTGACGTCTCTATTTGAACCTTTACGTCTCAACTCGAACCTTGACGTCTCAACTTGAACCTTGACGTCTCATCTTGAACCTTGACGTCTCTACTTGAACCTTGACGTCTCAACTTTAACCTTGACGTCTCAACTTTAACCTTGACGTATCTACTTGAACCTTGACGTCTCAACTCGAACCTTGACGTCTCAACTTGAACCTTGGCGTTTCTACTTGAACCTTGACGTCTCTACTTGAATCTAGATTTCTGTACTTTAACCTTGACGTCTCGACTTGAACCTTGACGTCTCTACTTGAACCTTAACGTCTGTACTTGAACCTTGACTTTTCTACTTGAACCTTGACGTCTGTACTTCATCCTTGTGATCTGTACTTGAACCTTGAGTTCTGTACCTTGACGTCTCTACTTTAACCTTGACGTCTGTCCTTGAACCTTGACGTCTGTACTTGAACCTTGATGTCTGTACTTGAGCCTTGACGTCTGTACTTAACCCTTGACGTCTGTACTTGAACCTTGACGTCTGTACTTAAACCTTGACGTCTGTACTTGAAACTTGCCGTCTGTACTTGAACCTTGACGTCTGTACTTGAACCTTGATGTCTGTACTTGAGCCTTGACGTCTGTACTTGAACCTTGACGTCTGTACTTGAGCCTTGACGTCTGTACTTGAACCTTGACGTCTCTACTTGAACCTTGACTTATGTACTTGAACCTTGACGTCTCTATTTGAACCTTTACGTCTCAACTCGAACCTTGACGTCTCAACTTGAACCTTGACGTCTCATCTTGAACCTTGACGTCTCTACTTGAACCTTGACGTCTCAACTTTAACCTTGACGTCTCAACTTGAACCTTGACGTGTCTACTTGAACCTTGACGTCTCAACTTTAACCTTGACGTCTCAACTTGAACCTTGACGTCTCTACTTGAACCTTGACGTCTCTACTTGAATCTAGATTTCTGTACTTTAACCTTGACGTCTCAACTTGAACCTTGACGTCTCTACTTGAACCTTAACGTCTGTACTTGAACCTTGACTTTTCTACTTGAACCTTGACGTCTGTACTTCATCCTTGTGATCTGTACTTGAACCTTGAGTTCTGTACCTCGACGCCTCTACTTTAACCTTGACGTCTGTCCTTGAACCTTGACGTCTGTACTTGAACCTTGATGTCTGTACTTGAGCCTTGACGTCTGTACTTAACCCTTGACGTCTGTACTTGAACCTTGACGTCTGTACTTAAACCTTGACGTCTGTACTTGAAACTTGACGTCTGTACTTGAACCTTGACGTCTGTACTTGAACCTTGATGTCTGCACTTGAGCCTTGACGTCTGTACTTGAACCTTGACGTCTGTACTTGAGCCTTGACGTCTGTACTTGAACCTTGACGTCTGTACTTGAGCCTTGATGTCTGTACTTGAGCCTTGACGTCTGTACTTGAGCTTGACGTCTGTACTTAAGCCTTGACGTCTGTACTTGAACCTTGACGTCTGTACTTGAACCTTGACGTCTCTATTTGAACCTTAACTTCTGTACTTGAATCTTGACGTCTCTACGTGAATCTTGAGGTCTGTACTTGGACCTTGACTTCTGTACTTGAACCTACACTTCTATTCTTGAACCTACACTTCTGTACTTGAGCGTACACTTCTGTACTTGAACCTACACTGCTGTACTTGAACCTTGACGTCTGTACTTGAACCTTGACGTCTGTACTTGAAACTTCACGTCTTTACTTAAACCAATACTTCTATACTTGAACCTTGACGTCTCTATTTGAACCTTGACGTCCGTACTTGAACCTTGACGTTTCTTCTTGAACCTTGACTTATGTACTTGAACCTTGACGTTTCTACTTGAACCTTGACGTCTGTACTTGAACCTTGACGTCTCTACTTGAACCTTGACTTATTTACTTGAACCTTGACGTCTCTATTTGAACCTTTACGTCTCAACTCGAACCTTGACGTCTCAACTTGAACCTTGACGTCTCATCTTGAACCTTGACGTCTCTACTTGAACCTTGACGTCTCAACTTTAACCTTGACGTCTCAACTTTAACCTTGACGTGTCTACTTGAACCTTGACGTCTCAACTCGAACCTTGACGTCTCAACTTGAACCTTGGCGTTTCTACTTTAATCTAGACTTCTGTACTTTAACCTTGACGTCTCAACTTGAACCTTGACGTCTCTACTTGAACCTTGACGTCTCTACTTGAATCTAGATTTCTGTACTTTAACCTTGACGTCTCAACTTGAACCTTGACGTCTCTACTTGAACCTTAACGTCTGTACTTGAACCTTGACTTTTCTACTTGAACCTTGACGTCTGTACTTCATCCTTGTGATCTGTACTTGAACCTTGAGTTCTGTACCTTGACGTCTCTACTTTAACCTTGACGTCTGTCCTTGAACCTAGACTTCTGTACTTGAACCTACTCTTCTGTTCTTGAATTTACACTTCTGTATTTGAACCTACACTTCTATACTTGAACCTTGACGTCTGTACTTGAACCTTGACGTCTGTACTTGAACCTTGACGTCTGTACTTGAACCTTGTCGTCTGTAATTGAAAGAATGACATTTCACTTCTGACATCTGGTCCATGTAAGAGGGACCAGTGATTTCAGCCTGAGATCTCAGCTGTTTGTAGAAACCCAGGAATGTGAGCGGCGCGAGTACACAATAATAAGGTAGCAGCCGACGATGTCAAGGACATGAAGGACATTGCGCGCGCAGTGTCAGTGTTTAAGAGATCTATAAACGAGGTCGATAGTACGCTGGTCGCAATCGTGTAGTTGGCAGCTCTTCCATGTTCCCGGGAAACAATAGTGGCAGTCCCAGGAGAGTTCGCTCTCGAACGGAGCTCACAGTTGAGGTGGACAAATGGATGCTGGGATACAATCTGTGATAACGTTTAGCAGCAAATATAAAAGTAAATGATTCGCCTATTATGTTTTTTGTTGCGAGCACACGCGGGCATGGTCATAATAGTCACCATTACGGTTGTGACAACTGTCAGCGTGACACACCTCATCCTCGATAAAAAGCTGCGGCGCCCCACCTGGGGTCACAGCACACGTAAATCAACGGCTGACGATGAGCTCAAAACATGAGGGGGTCAGGATGTGAGACCAAACTTTATGTTGACCTTTAACCTTATAATTTGCGACAGTACATCAATTTACACAATGTAAAATTGTTCCTTCAATTATTGCCGTAAATTAACATTATTGCAATTAAATCATAAATGGTTAGTTATTTACATTATAAATTCAATCTACGTCTATAACAGCCTTCAATCTGCAACTATTCCATCGTCACTTCCGTGAGAGACAACAATTACATTATCCACCACCTCTTGTTACTCACTGAACCCGGACTGTGAATGACTCAGGCAGAATCCGACCTCCAGCGTTCGAGCCCCCGTGTCAACACGCATGCGTAGAAGCGAATATTGCTGTTTGGTAATAATTTATTGTTGCTGTTATTTTTATTGCGCATGCCAGATTTATATCTCTAGTGAATTCCCGAGGGACTGAATTTTGCATAAAGAGAACTTTTTCCTATTTTTAACATCTGCAGCCATTATTCAAGTGTCCCTCGCCATACATGCAGATATTCTCCGACTTCAAAGATACTTTATTTTTATAATCGAGAGCTTGAATGTTTTTCGGTATTTTTTTTTTCTATTAATTTTGCCCGTGAAGTTGCCATTCTTGGCCTACTATTTTCGTTTCCCAACTGCCAAGTGTTCTTTAACGTGCGCAGAATGCACACAAGACCTTATGTTATCCGAAAGACTAGGTATTCGATCTCCTACCCAGAGAGAGCTAGACATAGGATCTCATTACCCAGAGAGAGTTAGACATCGGATCTGAGTAGCCAGAGAGAGTTAGACATCGGATCTCAGTAGCCAGAGAGAGTTAGACATTGGATCTCAGTACCTAGAGAGAGTTAGACATCGGATCTCAGTAGCCAGAGAGAGTTAGACATTGGATCTCAGTAGCCAGAGAGAGTTAGACATCGGATCTCAGTAGCCAGAGAGAGTTAGACATCGGATCTCAGTAGCCAGAGAGAGCTAGACATCGGATCTCAGTAGCCAGAGAGAGCTAGACATCGGATCTCAGTACCCAGAGAGAGCTAGACATCGGATCTCAGTACCCAGAGAGAGCTAGACATCGAATCTCATTAGCCAGAGAGAGCTAGACATCGGATCTCAGTAGCCAGAGTGAGCTAGACATCGGATCTCAGTACCCAGAGAGAGTTAGACATCGGATCTCAGTAGCCAGAGAGAGCTAGACATCGGATCTCAGTACCCAGAGAGAGCTAGACATCGGATCTCAGTAGCCAGAGAGAGTTAGACATCGGATCTCAGCAGCCAGAGAGAGCTAGACATTGGATCTCAGTAGCCAGAGAGAGCTAGACATCGGATCTCAGTAGCCAGAGAGAGCTAGACATTGGATCTCAGTAGCCAGAGAGAGCTAGACATTGGATCTCAGTAGCCAGAGAGAGCTAGACATCGGATCTCAGTAGCCAGAGAGAGCTAGACATTGGATCTCAGTAGCCAGAGAGAGCTAGACATAGGATCTCAGTACCCAGAGAGAGCTAGACATTGAATCTCAGTAGCCAGAGAGAGCTAGACATTGGATCTCAGTAGCCAGAGAGAGCTAGACATTGGATCTCAGTAGCCAGAGAGAGTTAGACATCGGATCTCAGTAGCCAGAGAGAGCTAGACATTGGATCTCAGTAGCCAGAGAGAGTTAGACATCGGATCTCAGTAGCCAGAGAGAGCTAGACATCGGATCTCAGTAGCCAGAGAGAGCTAGACATCGGATCTCAGTACCCAGAGAGAGCTAGACATCGGATCTCAGTACCCAGAGGGAGCTAGACATTGGATCTCAGTAGCCAGAGAGAGTTAGACATTGGATCTCAGTACCCAGAGAGAGTTAGACATCGGATCACAGTACCCAGAGAGAGTTAGACATCGGATCACAGTACCCAGAGAGAGATAAATATCGGATCTCAGTACCCGTGTTGCTCAATATTTGTTGATAATATATTGCTTGTATTTCTTGTAATTAGTACTTTCATTCCGTAGATGGACAAATAACTCATCATTGTAGTAACAAGATACACCAGTCTTTATTCTTACTCTCCATATTGCATAACAAGACTCTACTAACTCAATCAGCAATGTTCTATAATTCTATACATTCTTATGTTAACTTCAGCGTTACTTTGTAGAGCCAATCGGTGGTATTTATAACAAGTAACTTCTGTGATCGTAATAAAGTTCTTTGACAATCTATAGTGGTTAGCTTCTAATTCTATGTTCAGTTCACACAATCTTTGCTCTTGTGGTCTGTAAGGGCGTTATAGAATCTCTGAGAAAATCTTTCGTGCTAATAAATAATCTATTGTAATAACTCCATTGATCAGTCTCAAAGAATTACTAGTTTCTATCCTCATGTTTCTACTGATGACTTCTCAAAACTATTCTAATTCCTACCTTTATAAGGTATACGCCACAAAATCCGTGAGCGAACTACCTTTTTGCTAGTACGTTTTCCCCTAAGTTTCGAGAGTGAATTCCCCTTAAAGGGTCAGTTTCCTGTTTTTGTGGCCATGTCAACCACTCCCACCTGGCAAAGGATTATGGGAATCTATGGTTATAATCTCTCTTTCATTCGTCAGGGACCATTCACTATCTCATTAACCCCGCATTATAATTATATCTATAATCCTCATTACTTGAGGACTCCTGACGACATATGTCAATCACTCCTATTACAAGCTGCAATTGGCCTCCTAGACCAATCTAAGTTTCCTTTGAACTTACTTTGATCTCTCACTCTGTGGCTCGTTATATTTTGATCTCCCACTCTGTGGCTCGTTATATTTTGATCTCCCACTCTGTGGCTCGTTATATTTTGATCTCTCACTCTGTGGCTCGTTATATTTTGATCTCTCACTCTGTGGCTCGTTATATTTTGATCTCTCACTCTGTGACTCGTTATATTTTGATCTCCCAGACAGAGAGAACTCAAGCGTTTCCTACCACTGGACATCACAAGACGTCTCAGCATCTGTAATCCTCCTGTGCGGCCGTGATTACGTCAGCTTGTCGGCTGCACATCTCTGAATGTTTCAGGGCCCGGCCAGTGATCTCACGCTCACAGGTGTGCATACGTTTAAGTCCATCTAATCTCAAACACCTGTTCGTACGGAGTCCAACGCTATTCTCCGTTACGTGACGTAACCTCTCCAGGCCAATGGAGAACCCGTCGAGGGCTTCGGCACTCAGATTGAACACCTGCTGTCGCCTCCCGCCTAATCTCATAGCTTGTTATGTTAACTAGTTACATCTCATCGCTCTGAGCTCGGTGGACTAATTTACATTCGATAACTCTTAAGTCTCCTTTGTTATTCTACACCAACCCGAACTTATTCTTCCTCTCACGTTCATTAGATTCTTCTTCTATTCTCCCTCTGATTGCCATTTTATCCTTCCTGGATCAGTTACACTGAAACACCCGGAGAGAGAGAGAGAGGTAGACATTGAATCTCAGTACCCAGAGAGAGAGAAAGAGACAGACAGACAGACAGAGAGAGAGAACTAGACATTGGATCTCAGTACCCAGAGAGAGAGAGAGAGCTAGATATTGGATCTCAGTACCTAAAGACTAGGGGAGGCTAAAGCCGCAAAGAAACCGCGGATTCGATTTATTGCTGTTGTTGTTGCGTTCGCCAGCTTTCAACTCTGACGAAATCCCTAGAGACTAGGAACTGAATTTTGCGTGTTAATCAATTTTCCCTGGCAGCCGTGTGCACAGCGGACCCTCGCCGCACAGACAGATAACTCCGACTTCGGAAGTACTCATGTTTTTTCCGTCGATGAGTAAGTGACGTTTCAAGCCGGGCCTCGCTGCTGAGACCAGGGGTGGCTGCCGCAGAGAGAAATCGTAAAATAAAATCCCAACTTGTGTAGCCGAGATTTGAACCTACAACCTCTCTGTTCTGAGGCCGACGTCTTGCCTCGAGACCAACAAGTCCCCCATGGACTGGGAATATGAGGAAACTGCAACAAGGAACAATTTTCATGCATAGCCTTCAATGGTTCCTGCCGCCTATTCACCATATACCCCGAAGCTCACGTCCTCCCGAAAATGATGACCGCCATACTTCTTTAAAAATGTATAGCGCTTGATGATGTTAGGCACCGTTGTTGACTCCATTTCTGAACAAACAAACACACAGTTAGTCGTCAGATCATCCCCGTCGCACATCAAACAACAGACCGTAAGATTAGCGTAAGGCCGGTCTAGATTTTATTTCATTATCACCTCTTCTTGTGAGAATCGAACCACGGACCTTCTTGTCTAGAGGTCGACGCCTTACCTATAGACCACCCAGCCTCCTGTATTAAACTATCGAGATAGACAAAAGACGACACCTGACAATGTCCTCCTATAGTCAAGTGACACGTAGCGTGTAGTGAATATGGTGTTTGTGACCATAATTTTTACAAACCTTCAGCACATGATTTTTGAGGTAATGTGGTCGGTATTACGCCTGTACCGCTTTACTTTCCCTGAAAAAAATACGGTACCTATTTAAGGTTGGGTGAACCCGGAACCCGCCGATCAGGATCGAATCTGACCTCTTGTCCATTGTGGTCAAGTTCACTAGCCACTGAGCTATCGCGGCCTCCATGTCCTCATATAAAAGGTATCAAATCAACCAATATATCTTCTCTTTATTGTATTAATGTAGCCAGTTTCATTGCCACATCAGGAATTCCCCGTATCCGCTCCACAACTTGTCACAGTATTTTCAAAAATGCATCGGTAAGTTCCGTTGATAAGGTCGCTCTGTCAACATGCTACTCGACAGCACAGGCGACAATTCAGAATTTTCTTAGTCGTCTCTTTCAACATTTGTGACAGGTAACAGTGACCCTATTCTTTCTCCCTTCACCGAAGGAAGGGGGTGGGGGTGATGACCGCGATAGCCACACGGGGTAGATCTTCTCCCCCCCCCCCCAGCACATTGATCTCCATTCATACTATTTCGTGCTCCCTCATCTTATGTATATCCCTCATATCAGGAATCTCCCATCAACTCACGAATATCCCGCATCCCACGAATCTATCAACACTCCATGAATCTCCCTTATCACACAAATCTCCCTAATCACACGAATCTACCTAAATCTCTCAACGGTCAACAACGAATAGCTTGTCTGCGCTGTGCAGCACTCACGAGTGCTCGTGTTTCTCGTGCTGCTATCATTAAGCCGTCGATAGCCACGTGGACGGTAGTTGACTCAATGGAATGAAAGAAGGGGGGTGGGTGTGGGAGGCAGGATTATATGGATGAAATTTCTGCCAGATAGCGCGCTTGAACTTATTTATATGAGAGTGAGAGAGAGAGAGAGAGAGAGAGAGAGAGAGAGAGAGAGAGTGAGAGAGAGAGAGAGAGAGAGAGAGTGAGAGAGAGAAAGTGATCGAGAGAATGAGAGAGAGTGAGAGAGAGCGAGTGAGAGAGAGAGAGAGTGAGAGAGAGAGAGAGTGAGAGAGAGAAAGTGATAGAGAGAGTGAGAGAGAGTGAGAGAGAGAAAGTGATAGAGAGAGAAAGTTATAGAGAGAGTGAGAGAGAGTGAGAGAGAGAGAGACAGTGAGAGAGAGAAAGTGATAGAGAGAGTGAGAGAGAGTGAGAGAGAGCGAGTGAGAGAGTGAGAGAGAGAAAGAGTGAGCGAGTGAGAGAGAGTGATAGAGAGAGAGTGAGAGAGTCAGTGAGAGAGTGAGAGAGAGAAAGTGATAGAGAGAGAGTGAGAGAGTGAGTGAGAGAGATGGAAATGAATTAGGTATAGAAATAAAACAGAATAAGTAAGAAACTTCCTATCTTCCAGCATTGCTTGCATTCGCCCGATGACTAAAGGAGTACACCTTTTCATCATCCGCCCTTAAAAGGACGTTAAGTAGGCGTGTGTGCGCTGTGTTGTGGTGCCTTTTGGCCCAACACATCCGACTTCAGCACGACTTCCTGCATTGATAAATAATGTCATCTTATTAATGAGGAAGTTTTTGTAATTTATGTATTTAAAATAACGCACCCCTCACACACACACACACACACACACTCACAAGCTCACACACACACACACACACATACTCACAAGCTCACACACACACTCACATGCACGCTATTACAGTCGACTCCACGCTCATTTTCCGGAAGATAAAATAAAAAGAAGAAAATATGTTGAAGAGAGAGAGAGAGAGACAGAGAGAGAGAGAGAGAGAGAGAAAGAGGAGTGTAGAGAGATGTTGAAACTGACATAAAAGTTTATATTGAGCAATTGTTGACACAAATTAAGCCCCCGCCCCCCCCCCCCCCCGCACCACCGCCACCCCAAGAGGGCACATCATAATTATGGTGTGTGGGGTGGGTGGAGAACAACGCCCAAAACTATATCTTCACTGGACACGCGCTGGCTCCCAAACAAATACACGTCCTTCACCTTCAACATTTCGATCCATCGTTTCTCCAACCACTTGCTCCTGCCAGTTTGAAGTGTCTCGGAGAAAGCCACTTCTGAGTGTAGACATTCCTTTGTCGCCATGTCGGACCGGAGATTGCGACCAGCGTCGACCTTCAGTGCCTAGGCTTTCTCCGTTTCTACAAGCATGACGCTTTCTCCGTTTCTACAAGCATGACACTTTCTCCAGTCACAAACGTTAGAGTCCGTGCATTTTCTTATTTACAAACGGAGGTAGACGGAGAATTGTGATCCATAGATATTTGATGTTGACTGAATGGACATTTGATGTTGACTGAATAGACATTTGATGTTGACTGAATGTGCATTTGATGTTGACTGAATGGACATTTGATGTTGACTGAATGGGCATTTGATGTTGACTGAATGGGCATTTGATGTTGACTGAATGGACATTTGATGTTGACTGAATGTGCATTTGATGTTGACTGAATGGACATTTGATGTTGACTGAATGGGCATTTGATGTTGACTGAATGGACATTTGATGTTGACTGAATGGACATTTGATGTTGACCGAATGGGCATTTGATGTTGACTGAATGGACATTTGATGTTGACTGAATGGACATTTGATGTTGACAGAATGACCATTTGATGTTGACTGAATGGACATTTGATGTTGACAGAATGACCATTTGATGTTGGCTGAATGGACATTTAATGTTGACTGAATGGACATTTGATTTCACTGAATGGACATTTGATGTTGACTGAATGAACATTTGATGTTGACTGAATGGACATTTCATGTTCATTGAATGGTCATTTAATATTTAATGAATGAGCATTTGATGTTGACTGAATGTGATACAGCGTTGTGATGTTCTTTGTTATCTTTTTATCTCGTATAGTGGCTAGTACTTCAATGATCACAACACACAATATGATATATAATAGACTTGCACATAAAGTCTCTCTTCAATGTTCAACTATTAATGTTTATTGGTATGGAACATTGTTCATCAACATCTTCATTTTCTTACAAACTTGTGAGTCTACTTACGACATGCAGAATATATGTAACACAATGGAACACAATTCTTGGACACTTGTAAAACAACTTATGACTGTAACTTGTATATTTCTAACTGTTCTGACTCTAACTGTTAACTGGCTAACTGCCTTTAGCAGTTCGGCCGAAGCCGTTTTAACTGACTCAGTCTACATTCTACTTCTTCTAATTCTCTGGCTTGACTTAACTGTCCTAACTCCTTCGACTTTAAATACTCCTCAACTCTCTTCTACCTGCGAGATGGTGACCAATAAGATCATCGCAATTTGACCACTCGCAACGCAACGTGATCTGGTCACTCAATGTTTACGTGTCCAGTGTCCACCATCTGTGACTCACCTGAACTTTCCCAAATTTGGACAAAGCATCCTGTTTTTCGCCTACTTGGCGACATAATGTTACCTCATGACAATGACCTCTCCTGGAAGTTGGATGACCACTATTTTATCAGCCGGCCAAAGTCATGGGATCAACGCATGCTCATCACAATAACAACCACTAGTTGTTGTGAACATGATGGACACTCGTGGAGATCTGACAATAACACCACGAGGTCGTTGCGTGATGGTCATCCTCACAACCACTGGGCGTATGTGTCGTTCCACTATTCTGGACCTCTCCTTCGGTGCGTGTCACTACCCACCCTCTACAACAGGTGAGTGGGGATCATGGAAAATCCCATCGCTTTGTCCAATTACTCTGAACCTCACTCCTTCCTCCAGGTTACTACCCTTCTCCTATAACCTCTACTGTAACTAAACTTCTGACTCACTAGTGATACTGAAATACCATCATTATAGTTAAATCTGCTGGTCGCCACTATATGATACTGCTATCTGTCTCTTGAGAAGCGGTAACAAGCTCTCAATAGCTCAACTCTATAACAAATGGACATTTGATGTTGACTGAGTGGACAATTGATGTTGATTGAATGGACATTTGATTTGACTGAATAGGCATTTGATTTGACTGAATGGACATTTGATGTGACTGAAAGGACATTTGATGTTGATTGAATGTACATTTGATTTCACTGAATGGACATTTGATTTCACTGATTGGACATTTGATGTTCAGTGAATAGAGACACATTTGATATTGAAAGAATGGACATTTGATTTTATTGAATGGACATTTTGTGTTGATTGAATGGAATTTGATGTTGTTTGAATGGACATTTGATTTGACTGAATGGACATTTGATGTTGACTGAAAGGACATTTGGTTTGACTGAATGGGCATTGATTTACCAGGATATACATTTGATGTTGAATGAATAGAGACATTTGATATTTACAGAATGGACATTTGATATTGATGAATGGACATTTGATGTTGATTGAATGGACATTTTATGTTGAATGAATGTACATTTGGTTTGACTGAATGGACATTTGATTTGACTGAATGGATATTTGACGTTGACTGAATGAACATTTGATGTTGACTGAATGGGCATTTGATGTTGACTGATGAACATTACATGTTGACTGAACGGACATTTGATGTTCATTGAGTTGTTATTTAATATTTAATGAATGAGCATTTGATGTTGACTAAATGGACATTTGATGTTCACTGAATGGACATTTGATGTTGACTGAATGGACATTTGATTTGACTGAATGGACATTTGATTTGACTGAAAAGACATTTAATGTGACTGAATGGACATTTAATGTTGATTGAATGGACATTTGATTTCACTGAATGGACATTTCATTTCACTGATTGGACATTTGATGTTCAGTGAATAGAGACATTTGATATTGACAGAATGTACATTTGATTTATTGAATGGGCATTTTGTGTTTGTTGAATGGACATTTGATGTTGTTTGAATGAACATTTGATTTGACTGAATGGACATTTGATGTTGACTGAAAGGACATTTGGTTTGACTGAATGTGCATTTGATTTGCCTGAATGGACATTTGATGTTGACTGAATACAGACATTGATATTTACAGAATGGACATTTGATATTGATTGAATGGACACTTAATGTTGATTGATTGGACATTTTATGTTGACTGAATGAACATTTGGTTTCACTGAATGGACATTTGATGTTGACTGAATGTACATTTAATGTTGACTGAAAGGACATTTGATGTTGACTGAATGAACATTTCATGTTGACTGGATAGATAATTGATGTGACTGAATGGATATTTAATGTTGACTGAATGGACATTTGATGTTGACTGAATGAACATTTCATGATGACTGAATGGACATTTGATGTTGACTGAATGAACGGTTCATGTTGACTGAATGTACAATTGATGTTCATTGAATGGCCAATTAATATTGAATGAATGAGCATTTGATGTTGACTGAAAGGACATTTGGTTTGACTGAATGGACATTTGATTTGACTGAATGGATATTTGACGTTGACTGAATGGACATTTGATGTTGACTGAATGAACATTTCATGTTGACTGAATGGACAATTGATGTTCATTGAATGGTTATTTCATATTTAATGAATGAGCATTTAATGTTGACTAAATGGACATTTGATGTTCACTCAATGGACATTTGATGTTGACTGAATGGACATTTGATTTGACTGAATAGACATTAGATTTGACTGAATGGACATTTGATGTTGATTGAATGGACATTTGATTTCACTGAATGGACATTTGATTTCACTGATTGGACATTTGATGTTCAGTGAATAGAGACATTTGATATTGACAGAATGGACATTTGATTTTTATTGAGTGGACATTTTGTGTTGATTGAATGGAATTTGATGTTGTTTGAATGGACAATTGATGCTGACTGAATGGACATTTAATGTTGACTAAATGGAAATTTGATGCTGACTGAATGTACAATTGATGTTGACTGAATGTACAATTAATGTTGACCGAATGGAAATTTGATGTTGACTTAATGGGCATTTCACGTTGACTGAATGGATATTTGAATGAACAGACACTTGTGTGAACAGAGATTTGGATGAACAGAGATTTGAATGAACAGAGATTTGGATGAACAGAGATTTGAATGAACAGAGATTTGGATGAACAGAGATTTGGATGAACAGAGATTTGGATGAACAGAGATTTGAATGAACAGAGATTTGGATGAACATAGATTTGAATGAACAGAGATTTGGATGAACAGAGATTTGAATGAACAGAGATTTGGATGAACAGAGATTTCTGTGAACGGATATATCAACGAATAGAAAATTCCCTTTCCACTGAAACCTTTTAATTTGCATAAAACGACAAATTCCTGTAGAGCAGTAGCCAGTGAATTAGTAAATTGTGGACTGGAGATTGAACTTATATCCCTGACCAATCGGCTTCAATGATCATCCTATATATTTATCAATATCGAAGATTTCGGAAAGAAAAACGGCTAAATGCTGACAAGTTTGTCGATAAATATGCCGATGTTAACAAAAGAATGAAATAAATTCTCGGCGCGAACACTATGTTCTCCACGCGCCACACTGCAGACGCGACCGGCCTCTTTATAATGCACACAATAGACTTCAAGTAGTTTACAATACCCAGGCCACTAAAATTGTATGTCAGTCGCGATCTTAATAAAACATTCATTAACATAAGAATAAAACATCGATTTTATACAAATATTGGACCATTTAAGGGTATTTGCAGAACCCTGATAAGAGAGTCTGGACATTGAAATCCGAATATCTGTTTTAAATGATTTCCGGTTGGTGCGACGGGTTAAGATGGCCGCCTAGCCAAATCACGTTGAGGAGTGGCGGCATGTTTTGCTGCAGGGTGTTTTCAAACGATTCTGATCTGGATTTTCGTTTTCGGAATTGCCGATCGTTTCGGAAAAGTCCGGTCGTATTCATTTGATCATTCACGAGTCAACTCTACTGTGGCGCCAGCGCATGGAAATTCGTGCTGCAGGGCGACGACCGTTGGTTGAAGTGAAATGGTATCAGGTCACATTTTTTACCTGGGATAGGATATGTGATCTCTATTTGATTGCAAATTTGTCACCAGCTGGACTAGGTTTCTATCAAGTGTTTCACCGAAATCTAAGTTCAAAGTCATTTGTTGGGACAGCGATTCTTAGGACATACTCGCCGACCACGAATTCTACTCGGATTCGACGCCAGTGAATGTAGAATGTGCCGCCTGCGACGACAGTTACAGTGACCTGACAGGGTGCATTATGAGCTTGTACTCCATTTTTTTAAAAACCTAAAAGATAAAATAGAATAGTATGAACGATAAGAAGGAACATTGTGTTGGTTGCTGGAACGTGGACGCAGCCCAGAATGACGCACCTGCAGTAACACCAATCCGTTCTAATGTCCAAAGTCTCAAGGAAATAACAAAAGATGTGAGCGACCGATCTCTGGACTCCACAAAAATGATCGCATGATTCACATCTTCAGGTGTCGCGGTCTTGTGTACCTTTGATGATGACTTTACAATCTAGCAGGCCATACCCTCATTGGAAAATTGGACACTTGGCTGGCAAGTTAAAAGAAAGTAGAAACACATACACACGCACGTAAGCACAAGGATGGAAACACACGCATGGCATATATACAACAAACTGTCAAAATACACTACAGACAAATACAATACGCACTACATACTACACACAAACACAATACACACTACATAAAAACACAATACACACACAAACACAATACACTACAACACAATACACACTACATACAAACACAATACACACTATATAAAAAACACAATACACACATATACACAATACACTACAACACAATACACACTATATAAAAACACAATACACACAAATACACTACACAAACCACACATCACGCAACCGGACCTAATACACCAAATAAACATACTACACACATCACACACACACACCACACACACAAACAACACGCACAAACATACCATACCTACTGACTAAGACTAAATGAGCACCATCACCCTATGGAGGATGTAAAACCCAGATCTAGATCACCGTCTGACCTGAAATACTCAGAAATAATAACACCGGAAAGGTCAAGTATGACGATAATATAAAGGATTAATTGGCAAGATAATGAGATTGCTCATGATCAGTTGCATGAACAAATGCAATACAGAAACCCGAGCAGTTGCATGAACACAAGAAATACAGAAACCCGAGCTGTTGTATGAACAAATGAAATACAGAAACATGTGCAGTTGTATGAATAAATTAAATACATAAACCCGAGCTGTTGTATGAATAAATGAAATACAGAAACATCTGCAGTTGTATGAATAAATAAAACATAAAGACCCGAACAGTTGCATAAAAAAATAAAATACAGAGACCTGAGCAGTTGTATGAACAAATGAAATACAGAAACATGTGCAGTTGTATGAACAAATGAAAAACAGAAACATGTGCAGTTGTATGAACAAAGGAAATACAGAAACATGTGCAGTTGTATGAACAAATGAAATACAGAAACATGTGCAGTTGTATGAACAAATGAAATACAGAAACATGTGCAGTTGTATGAACAAATGAAATACAGAAACATGTGCAGTTGTATGAACAAATGAAATACAGAAACATGTGCAGTTTTTGAACAAATAAAATACAGAAACATGAGCAGTTGTATGACATCGAACAGAACAGATTCAAGTGCAACATTTACAACATCGTCAGGACAGCCACACGTGATTGGAGGACTTCCTGTCAATATGGCGGATAAGCAGCAGGAACCGTTAAAGGCTGTGTCTGAAAAGTGTTCCTGGTTGCAGTTTCCTCATATTTCAAGTCCGGCTTGTTGCCAGAGCTACTGAGTTAAGTGCTCTGTGCACACAGGAAACTGCATTTTACATACGGATTTTCTTTCGATATTTCGATTGCTTACGATGAATGATGATATCGTATGACGGGAACAGATGGCTGTGTCTACTTTCGGTCCGGTTTCGCCTTATGTCTTTTGACGTGTGCTGAGACTGTTATGATGGGGACTGCAGCTACCTTTCTTTGTTTGGATCCTTCAGTGAGATGAGATGTTAATTTGGATGATTCCACTGGCACGGGTGGTTGAGCAGTTATGGATTTGAATTCGTTTGCAGTGAGACCGCTGTATTTCATAACCATAACATAACCACAACACATGGTTATGTCACGTGACTACCCGATATCTGCTCTACAGTATTGTCTCATGCATGACGAATGGGGGAGATGTGTGTGGTCATCGTGTGAGCCATGTCTGGTAGCGCTATAAATGTGACGTCAGTAAACTTGAGCTAATCAGTGGTCTCATTTAGTGACTGTCGAAGAAGATAAAGCTTGCTAGACGTTACCGACATCTTGTAGCATACAGCGCTAACAACGACCTCTCCAACACACTTAGCTCACAATAAGGAATCAGGAAGAGATCACCAAGTCAATAGCTAATGGGAAATTCTCAAACAAATATAAAGCAGTAACTGAAGCCATCAAAGACGCTGCAAAACTGGCTATCCAACACAAAAATAACATGCACAGGAAATTGGTGATACTGACTGATGCACTGTCATCCTGACAACTCTGAAAAAAAAACACCCAGGAACAGTGAACTAGATGACTTGAGAACAACCCTAGACCAACTGTGCAAACACTTTCAGGGAGTGGTCATCCAGTGGATACTATCACACTGCAATTTACACGGAAATGAACGCGCATACAAATTAGCTAAGGAGGGAGGGAGATTACCACAAGAGAACCATCTGGTCAGCTACGATGAAGCTAAATCCATCATCAAAGGCCAGTATCATGAAAAATGGAAACAAGAACACCCAAAGTAGAACGAGAGGGACGGATATCTCCAACTATCAAGGAGGGATCAAGTCATCATACTTCGCCTACGCACTGGCCACAACAGAATGAGAAATCACATGTTCACCAAATTCAAAATAGGAACTACCAGCCAGTGCCACTGTAACCTGGACAACATGACAACAAAACATGTTCTACAGGATTGTCCCTAGTACACAGACCTGAGAAGGACAATGTGGTCCACACCCACCTCCCTGGAAGAGAAACTATACGGGGCAACCGAATCACTTAAACAGACAGCTGTCTCCATAAGAAAGTCCGGAGTTCTAGTCTGAATGAGCCATGATTGCAGAAGAAGAAGAATAACAAAGAATCGTTTCAAGGGAAGAAGTATGTTCACAACACTCGGAAAAATCCACAAATAATCAACAACAGAAAAAAACAAAGAACAATAAGCAGTCTAAAGCAGAATCGAACCCGAAATTCTGGACACAGAAACAAACGCTAGAGCGCACTGCCTATAGGTTCGCTCCTGTTAGGGATTGTCTGTTCTTTTTATTTTGTTTCTGTTGTTGATCATTTGTGGATTTTTCCGAGTGTTGTAAACATACCTCTTCACCTGAAATGATTCGTTAGTAGTATAGTATGGTGTATCTGTTAGCATTGAGGCGCTAAATTAACAAAGATATATAGGGAGGCGCGCGGCGCGCCTCTCGCGCGAAATGTACACGAGAATCAAGGGGAGTTAATCGGTCGTGCGGCGGCGTGACCCCTCGTGCGGCGGGCGCGTGGTGACCCCTCGGTGCTCCGGCGGTCGGCATGACCCCTCGACGCTCCGCGTGCCCCTCGTGATCGGTGACACGTAGTTGTTTCATTCGTTTATTGTTGAGGAATGTCGGTGTTCAATGGTTTACTGATCGTCTCGTGATGTATCGCTTATCGTTGTTAAGTTAATCGCTTATTGTTGTCAAGAATGTGGACTAATGTATTGAAAGTGGTTAAAATGTTTATGATGTGTCGATGTGGTATTTGTTGATGGTCAATTTTAGGAAATCCGCGTGGGGTATCGCTTATTGTTGTGAAGTTAAGCGCTTATTGTTGTCAAGAATGTGGTATTTTTAAAATGTTGAATGAATAATTAAAGGAGGTTATTTTAAATGTTGGAGAACCGCGTGTTGCAGTAAAGATAAATAGTAATAAAACTGAATTTACACTAAAAAATACGAAATGTTTCAAAACGTTAAGAAATATAGTTAAATGTGATAAAACTGATTTTTAAAAAATGCGAAATAATAAAAACTATAAAAAAATAAGTTAACTGTAAATGCTGACGGAAAACTGCATGTTAAGTAAAGAAATTGGAATGACACGGCAGCTTTTGTTGACTGGGCGGCTAGTGGTACTTGATGATGGCTATTGTTAGGAAAAATCGCTTATTATTGTCAAGGAATCGTGGTGGTATTGTTGTCGACGAATATTGGTCATTGTTAGGAAAAATATGCTGACGGTCATTGTTAGGCATGTGACTGAAACTGCGTGTTTAGACTTAAAGTGACTGGGCGGCTAGTGGTACTTGATGATGGCTATTGTTAGGAAAAATCGCTTATTATTGTCAAGGAATCGTGGTGGTATTGTTGTCGACGAATATTGGTCATTGTTAGGAAAAATATGCTGACGGTCATTGTTTGGCATGTGACTGAAACTGCGTGTTTAGACTTAAAGTTAGGTAGAGGCATGTGACTAGGGGTGGTATTGTTGTTATTTTAAATACTGGTAAAGTAACTAAAGAATTTGGTTAAATGATGGTGTATTGTTGTGAAGTTGATAGTCGCGCTGGACTACGGTATTGTTGTCAAGAATATGCTGACTGAAAATATAGTAAAGTTAGATGACGCGGTAGGTTATTTTAAATGTTGGAAAACCACGTGTTATAATAAAGTTAAATAGTAATAAAACTGCATTTACATTAAAATATACGAAAATTTTCATTTTCAAAAATGAAATGCTCGCGGTATAATAAAATATTACTCTAAATTAAATTTGAATGAACGCGAAATAATAAAATATTATACTTAAAAAACTTTAAGAAATTATGTTTCAAAACGAAAAAATTAAAGTTGAATGAGTGCGAAATAATAAAATATTCTTAAATAAAAAGAAATGTTAAGAAATTATATTTCAAAACGATAAAATTAAAGTTCATCTTAAATACTTAAATGAAGGGGAAATTATTTACATTTAAAATGAACGCGAAACTTATTTTAAATGAAAGAACATTTAAAATATAGGTGAAACGATACGAATTATAATAAAATTGAAACGTATAAGAAAATTTGTGAAATATTAATGTTAAAAATCGCAAATATTTAAAGTTAAATACTTAAATAAGGGGAAATTTAAAAATATAGGCGAATGTATTTATTTTAAAAAAATTGTTTCAAAACGTTAAGAAGTTAAATGTGATAAAATTGATTTTTAAAAAATACGAAACAAAAGCTATGAAAAAATTAAAGGTGAATGAACGTGAAATAATAATATATTCTTAAATAAACGGCGGGGATTAAAGGACGACACGCAAATGCCTACGCTATGTTGTTAGTGAATGTTATTTTAAAAGTTTGTTTATTATAAAAAATGTAGGTCATTGTTAGCCATGTGACACCACGTGCTCAGTTTATTTTAGTTGCTGATAGAAAACCGCATACTAAAGTTTGGGTTATATTATGGTATAATAAAATATTTAAGAAACATTAAGAAATACGTAAAGTTAAATTAACGCGAATTAATAAAACTAAAATTTATTTACACAAAAAAAAAATAATAATACAACTAAAATACGAATTTATTTACATAAAAAAATAAAAAAAATAAAATTGGAATTTATTTACACTAAAAATACGAAATTTGTAAAAATCACAAAATTAAATGTGGATGAACGCGAAATATTATTCTTAAGAATTACTTAAAGTCAAAAGGTTCGCGAATTAATAAAACCTATTTAAAAAAAAAAAAAAATAAGCGTCCGAATCTGAGAAATTTATTTACATTTTAAAATATTATTCTTAAAAAATACTTTAAGTTTAAGGTTCGCAAATTAATCAACCTAAAAATACGCGTCCGACCGACTCTGAGCTCTCTACCTAAGTAAGTGTCCGAAATCAGGCAACCAGATTTTTAACACACGGCCAGATTTTTCTACTAGTCAATAGTACGATAGTAGATTCATCTGCGCGTTACCTACCAAAATTTGGTCATGAAACTTGTACCTACCCAAATTTGGGCATGAAACTTGTACCTACCCAAAGTTGCGCATGCGGCTTGATACCACGTGACCATGTCGCATGAATAGTGCTAACCGGCCACAGCCAACGCGCACTTGTGACCGATCACATGACATGGCTTCTACCTGGCTAGTAGTCGTTCGTTAGTAGACACCTGTGATCACGAAAATTAGTTGCTGCCGAGACGTACCCAATATTAAAGTTAATTAAAGATGGTTGAACAAGTGTATTTCTATAACACATCGACGTCAAATCGTGAGTAGAAATATTTAAACAGGGAAATATAAGAAAGTAATATATATATATATATATATTTAATTATTTTTTTTTTGTAAAGTTGTGAAATGTTAAGAAATTATATTTCAAAACGATAAAATTAAAGTTCATCTTAAATGAAGGGGAAATTTATTTACATTTAAAATGAACGCGAAACTTATTTTAAATGAAAGAACATTTAAAATATAGGTGAAACGATACGAATTATAATAAAATTGAAATGTATAAGAAAATTTGCGAAATATGTTAAAAATCGCAAATATTTAAAGTTAAATACTTAAATAAAAGGAAATTAAAAAATATAGGCGAATGTATTTATTTTTAAAAAATTGTTTCAAAACGTTAAGAAGTTAAATGTGATAAAACTGTTTTTAAAAAATACGAAATAAAAACTATGAAAAAATTAAAGGTGAATGAACGTGAAATAATAATATATTCTTAAATAAACGGCGGGGATTAAAGGACGACACGTAAATGCCTATGCTATCTTGTTAGTGAATGTTATTTTAAAAGTTTGTTTATTATAAAAAAATGTAGGTCATTGTTAGGCATGTGACACCACGTGCTCAGTTTATTTTAGTTGCTGATAGAAAACCGCATACTAAAGTTTGGGTTATATTACGGTATAATAAAATATTTAAGAAACATTAAGAAATACGTAAAGTTAAATTAACGCGAATTAATAAAACTAAAATTTATTTACCCCAAAAAAAAAATAATACAACTAAAATACGAATTTATTTACATTAAAAAATAATAAAACTAAAATTGGAATTTATTTACACTAAAAATACGAAAATGTGTCAAAACCACAAAATTAAATGTGGATGAATGCGAAATATTATTCTTAAGAATTACTTAAAGTCAAAAGGTTCGCGAATTAATCTCTCTCTCGCTCTTTCACATTCAAGGTAAATCGAGTCAAATAAAGACAAATTTCATAAAAGTTAGTTCGATAGTCAAAAAGTTAGTACCATAATCAAACCAGTTAGAGCCAACTTGCTTTTATCTTCCTATCTTATAATCGGTTTGCTTTATGTTAAGGGACACAACAACACCCTCTATATTTTATCGACTTTTTTTCTAACACAGGTTCCTAGGTTTATACCCTTCCCTCCTAGGTTTCTGTCCTTGTTTCCTAACACTACTTCCTAGGTTTCTGACCTTCCTCCTAAATTTCTGACCTCCCCTCCTTGATTTCTGTCCTGTCTCGTAGGTTTCTGGCCTTCCTCCTTGTTTTCTAACACAGCTTCAGCCTTTGCTATCTAGTTTTCTGTCCTTGCCTCTTGGGTTTCTGCCCTTGCCTCCTAAGTTTCTGCCCTTGCCTCCTAGGTTTCTACCCTTGCCTCCTAGGTTTCTACCCTCGCCTCCTAGGTTTCTGCCCTTGCCTCCTAGGTTTCTGCCCTTGCCTCCTAGGTTTCTGCCCTTGCCTCCTAAGTTTCTGCCCTTGCCTCCTAGGTTTCTACCCTCGCCTCCTAGGTTTCTACCCTCGCCTCCTAGGTTTCTGCCCTTGCCTCCTAGGTTTCTGCCCTTGCCTCCTAGGTTTCTACCCTTGCCTCCTAGGTTTCTACCCTCGCCTCCTAGGTTTCTGCCCTTGCCTCCTAGGTTTCTGACCTTGCCTCCTAGGTTTCTGCCCTTACCTCCTAAGTTTCTGCCTTGCCTACTAGGTTTCTGCCCTTACCTCCTAAGTTTCTGACCTTACCTCCTAAGTTTCTGCCCTTACCCCCCTAAGTTTCTGCCCTTACCTCCTAGGTTTCTACCCTTCCCTCTTAGGTTTCTACCCTTGCCTACTAGGTTTCTACCCTTGCCTCTTAGGTTTCTGCCCTTGCCTCTTAGGTTTCTACCCTTGCCTACTAGGTTTATGCCCTTGCCTCTTAGGTTTCTGCCCTTGCCTCTTAGGTTTCTGTCCTTGCCTCTTAGGTTTCTGCCCTTGACTCTTAGGTTTCTGCCCTTGCCTCATTGGTTTCTGACCTTCCCTCTTTGGTTTCTGCTTTTCCCTCCTCTTTGGTTTCTGACCTTCCCTCCTTGGTTTCTGACCTTCCCGCCTTGTTTTCTGCCGTACAGAAGAAGACTTTTAAATTGACAAAGACAACTTTTGAATTGCCAAAGACAACTTTTGAATTGACAAAGACAACTTTTGAAATAGCATATGAGGGACAAAAGTTCCGATAGGTGACCATGTCCTTTGACAATCCATCGTATCAGTTCTGTTGTAATCGGAAGCGAATTTGGAGAGTGGTTACTAAAAAAAAAAAAATTGGTTCGGAAATTTTTTTTTTCTAGACCTCTCTTGACGGGTAATGTGTCTCGCGCCTTCAAACACATAAAAAGTAAGTGGTATTTTAGTTCTTCTTTAATATTATAGTGTGATACTTAGTAACCTAATTTGTGAATCTCGTTGATCACATTTACTGGTTTTATTTCCTTGTAATGTTTATTGTTCGTTATTCTTTAGTTGCAATGTTTCAATTTTATTTTCTATAGATGCCTAACACTTGTCATCTGTGCTCCAAAACTTTCAACCGGAGCCGAGACATAAAGCGACATGTTGTTAGTGTACATAGGCGTCATGAATACAAATGTGATGTTTGTGAACGAGTTTATAATAGAGCAGACAACCTTGGCAGACATATTAAGACCGAACATACTACATGGGTATTTCCTGCATCACCAACCCCTGTGTCACCCGATCATGTAGCTTCTAAAGAGACCCGTGCTACCCCCATATCTGTCACATCTGTCAACAAAGCTTTACTGGAGCAAGTCATCTGCAAGTACATCTCGATAGTCATGATACAGTCGTGGACAACTCGACACCATCAACGCTAGCAGGGTCAGTGGTATCGACAACCTCACGAAAGCGACCAGTAAAGAGTTTGACTCAAGAACCCTCAAAGAGACCAAGATTTATTAATGAAGCAGACTCTTTAAATAAGTTACCCCAAGATATTAGGAAGCTATATAAGACAAACTGGTTAGCTATTAGAACACATGAACGTAGGAACAAATACATGGACACGTACACTATATTTCATAAGCCTGATACTCCTATAGATTGGAAGACCCTTGTAAACCCAATTTTCCTAGCCCAGAAAAACCGATTCAAGGTGAATTATAGTCATCATCTAATCTTAAGACATAGGGAGACAAAGGGTCTGCGTTATTTCCACGCCAGCTCAAATAACGCGAGGGGGTTAGACAAACCTTTGTTAGTTAACAACATAAATAATTTTGAAACGTTTATAGATTTATTAAATCAAAGTAATATATTAGAGAATGCAGACAAAAATAGGGAGACAACCAAATATACATTGGAGGCGTTAGTCAGTACGAGTGTTTATATATATAAACTGCAAGATTATCCTATAGGGTGTCTGCTTGATATCCCACCCTACATTGCATCCAACTACGGCATTAATATCATTCAATATGATTCCCATTCTAAAGTTTACAATGATAATCTCTGCTTCTTCCGTTGTCTAGCTGTCCATCGAGGAACTTCAAATACTGATGTTAAGAAGGCTTCGAGACAACTTTTCAAACAGTTAACCCGTCTCTAATGATAAGTAACTTTCATGTGTAACTCTTGCCGAAATGTCTCTCTTAGAAAGTTGTTTTTCAATAAATATAGATATTTTTGAGTTTGATTCTGAGCAAGCCTTGCGTATTGTTCTGAGAAGCGCCAGTAGTTATAGCGAAACTCTCCGTCTTTTACTTTACAAAAACCACTTCTTTTATATAAACGATCTTTCCAGGGCTAGTAAAAGCTTTTCTTGTGGAAAATGTGGGAAATTGTGGAAAGAGTTTTGGCGTATGGATAGGCACGAAAAAACTTGTAATGGGGATGTTACTGTGGAGACATATAAGGGCGGGGTTTACTCTTCACCTGAAAGTGTATGGGACGCGATCAGCGCTGAAGGGATAAGTACTCCAGAGTCTTTTATTTACCCGTTCAGGGCGACATTCGATTATGAATGTTACTTTGATAGTAGGAATGTTCCCCAAGAGACGCACTCGACTACCTTTGTAGCTAAACACGTACCCCTCTCCTGTTCTATAGCGTCAAATGTCCCAGGGTGGGAGGCACCAAAATGCTTCATAACAAAGGGTGACCCACAGGTTCTAGTTAGTCAGATGGTTGATTATCTTACTAGTATAGCTGATAAGGCAGACTCGTTGTTGCGAGATCGGTTTGAAAGTATTTTTTACTCAACTCCATGATCTAAATAAAGACAAGATAATAGTTAGGTTTGATGAGTATTTAAAAGAGCTTCCAGTGATAGGGTTTAACTCAGGGAAATATGACGTCAACGTCATTAAACCTTATTTAATAAGACACTTCACGGATGCCGCTGCACAAATGGGCGAAGAAGGTGATAGTATGGAAGAAGAAGAAGCCGATGTTAACGAAGAAGAGGAAGATAAAATGGAAGTGGACTACAAAGTACCAAAAACCGTTCAAGTTTATAGTTAAAAGAAACAATAACTTTATGTGTATTGCAACGCAGAAGCTAAAGTTCCTAGATATCATAAATTATCTAGCCCCAGGGTTTAGTTATAGTAAATATCTGGCCGCTTATAAAGTAGAGGAGACCAAAGGTTTTTTCTGCTACGAGTATGTAACCGATTTAAACAAGTTGAATGAGACGCAGTTACCCTCACACGAAGCGTTCTTTTCCAAACTAAAAAATGCCAACATTTCCAAGGAGGAGTACGCTCTGTGTAAAGAGGTCTGGAAGGACAATAACATGACCACCCTTAAGGACTTTTTGATTTGGTATAATAACAAAGATGTAGTCCCCTTCTTAGAAGCCTTGGAGCAGCAGGTTCGCTTTTATGGGGAGCGGGGTGTGGACTGTTTTAAAGACGCCATTTCGGTTCCGGGTGTTTGTTTAAAGTATCTTTTAAGACCGTTGATAGGGGTGTAATGTTTAGTTTATGTTCGAGCAAACAGGCTAGTCTACACACAATGATTAGGGATAATATCGTCGGGGGTCCCTCTATAATTTTCCATAGGTATCACGAGGTGGGCAAAACGCTTATTAGTGGCGGAAAGGTAGTCAAATCCATCCAAGGATACGATGCCAACGCGTTGTATCTTTGGGCTCTGATGAACCCAATGCCAACAGATTACCCAATTATTAGAAGAATGGAGACCGGGTTTAGGGTTGAAAAAGATAACTATTATGTCCAACAAAGTAGAGAGTGGTTAACGTGGGTCGCCCACCAAAAAGGGGTGGACTTGAAAACTCAGTTTAATGGGAGGGAGTTTCGGTTAGGTGATAGAAATATCCCTGTGGATGGGTGGGATAAATCCAATAGAAGAGGCTATAATTTTCATGGTTGTCTGTACCATGGTCACAAAGACTGCCCCCTTACCAAAGATAAAGATAGAACCCTGTTAATAATAAGCCCTTGTTCGAGCTGTTTGAAAAAACATGCGAGATACACACCTACCTAACCGAGGAGGTCAAAGTTCCAGTAGAAGTTATGTGGGAATGTGAGTGGCAGGCTCTGAAAAAGTCTGACCCAACCATTAGGGTTTTCCTTTCTAAAGCCATCCCTCGAGCTAGACCCTCTTACTCTAAAGAAGGACTCCCTCTCAGTGATAAACATATCCTGACTTCTGTTTCAGATGGGACATGTTTTGGATTAGTGGAATGTGATCTACACGTCCCCGACCGCCTGAAGGAACATTTCAGTGAGATGACTCCTATTTTCAAAAATATTGACGTCACGCGTAATGATATTGGACCTTTTATGGGTGAATATGCCCTCAAACATAACTTGTTGTCAACCCCTCGTCGCACACTAATCGGTAGTTATGTCGGGAAAAAAATTTTGTTGGCAACACCACTGTTAAAATGGTATTTAGACCACGGATTGGCGGTAACAAAGATTTATCAAGTGATAGAATATCAACCGTCTAGTTGTTTTAAAAAGTTTGGCGATATGGTCACAGAGGCACGTCGGGCCGGTGATTTAGACGAAAATCAATCTATAGTTAGCGATACTATGAAACTCCTGGGAAACTCGGCATACGGGAAGACTCTAACCAATAAGGCCAATTATAGCACTGTCTCGTATGTTCAGGGGGATGAGATATCGAAAATGATAAATAATTCCCGGTTTAAAAAGATGACTGAACTAGGGGAGGATCTTTTTGAAATTGAGATGGAGAAAAAGAAAACTGTTTGGGATTTGCCCCTACAAATCGGTTTCTTCGTCTATCAATATGCGAAACTTCGTATGTCAGATTTTTATTTCGAGTTCTTAGATAAGTTTGTAGCCAGGTCCGACTTTCAGTTATGTGAAACAGATACCGATAGTTTATACTTGGCTTTAAGTGCACCTAAGTTGGAGGACATAGTTAAGTCAGGTGTGCGGGATGAGTTTAATAGAGAATATAAAGACTGGTTTCCTGTCGAGTTTTGTGATGAGCATGTTAGCAAGACAGACTGTATAAACTGTAAGGGTGTTAAAGCATACACTAAACGAACACCCGGTCTTTTTAAATTAGAGTACGAAGGGACAGCTCTTGTTAGCTTATGTAGTAAGACGTATCATTGTAGTGGGGATTATGATAAAGTCAGTTGTAAAGGGTTAAGCAAGCAACACAACAAATTAGATAAAGATATGTTTTTAGAGGTTCTCGCTACGCAAACGGCCAAGGGTGGGAAAAATGTAGGTTTCAAGGTCTTAAATAATTCCATATTTTCCTACAGTCAAACAAGAAATGCTCTTTCTTATTTCTATATAAAAAGAAAGGTAGCTGATGATAACATCTCGACTACGCCTCTAGATATCTAACTCTTTACACTACCAGCTTGGACTGACCAGCAATCTCTAACAGTTTCACCCCTTATGATTCATTTATGATATAGAGCTAATCAGCGACCCAACTACATAGCTATAAATAAATGTTATCTTTGTGCTATATATTTACTCAGTGTACTAAATATTTTTTTATGTTATATAATATCCATTGTATGTTATATATCTACTGAGATAATAAAAGAATAAAATATATCTTTTGTTTTCTGTTTTATATTTAATGTTATTGTTTTTCCTTGATGTTGTATAATCTACTAAACTGTCACTATCGAGCCAGTATATAAAGAACTCCAAAGTCAGCACACACCAGACATAAACAGGCACACACCAGACATAAACAGGTCACTTCCGGGGTCACTGATACGCGAGGTCACCACGCGCCCGCCGCACGAGGGGTCACACCGCCGCACGACCGATTAACTCCCCTTGATTCTCGTGTACATTTCGCGCGAGAGGCGCGCCGCGCGCCTCCCTATATATCTTTGTTAATTTAGCGCCTCAATGCTAATCAGATACACCATACTATACTACTTTCGTTGATCAGAAAGTGTCATTTCATTCATTTATTATTTGTCTCCTTGGTTTAGAACAGAAAGTTGCATCTCCCCACGACCCTTCTTACACTGTATATGACAGAATAGGATAAACAAAAATCACAAGAAGCAAAAATCGCGCCTGATCTGGCAGTTAGTATCAGCTGGGAACAATCTCCGATAACTTGTCCTTTCTGTGTCCTGCGACACCTTGACAAACAATTGACCCGTATCCTGCCACACCTTGACAAAACAATTGACCCGTGTCCTGTCACACCTTGACAAACAATTGACCCGTGTCCTGCCACACCTTGACAAACAATTGACCCGTGTCCTGCCACACTTTGACAAACAATTGACGAAACAAATTCAATGATTTGATAAAATCTTCTGTTCCGCAACAATCCAGTACCTTCCAGGTCATGTTCAATCAAGATTGATATGCCAAGCAATGAGTGTTATATTGTCCTCACTTGTACCTTGTTCTTCATTTAGTCTGTGAAAGTAGACATAACGTAGAACAATATTAACTTCATTTTGACAAAAATACCTGTCAACTCTATAATTAGCCATGACCTATCCAACGATGACACAAATTGACATATTTTGTCTGAGTCACAACTGCGTACAAAACGTTAACACCGTGTATATTAAATCGTGTTATCTACTCGCTGTGTCTACTGACAATGAGTCGTCACAAAACTTGATTCGCATTTACTTTAATTCTTACTTGTCGGACACCATTGTACCTCTAGATGAGAACTAATGCAACACAATTCTGATATAGAACAGCTGCCGTGTCCATTCTTGTGTTGGACGCTAGTACCCGATAAACAAGATGGAGAACCTTGTAGAAACGGTGCATGATTGCTCCACTGAAATGCCAAGCTGAGACTTGTGTGGTTGGAATTACATTAGAGAAAGGGAGATTCGGTGGTCTGCAGGTAAGACCTTGGCATTTGGATAAGAAGGTCTAGAGTTCGGTCTTCACCACAGGCGGTGAGAATTTAAAAAAAAATAGAATCCGCAGTGTCTTCGTGGCTTTGCCTTCCCCTGGTCTCTGTGCTGTGAGAGATCCCATGTCTAGCCCTCTCTGTGCTGTGAGAGATCCCATGTTTAGCCCTCTCTGTGCTGTGAGAGATCCCATGTTTAGCCCTCTCTGTGCTGTGAGAGATCCCATGTCTAGCCCTCTCTGTGTTGTGAGAGATCCCATGTTTAGCCCTCTCTGTGCTGTGAGAGATCCCATGTTTAGCCTCTCTGTGCTGTGAGAGATCCCATGTCTAGCCCTCTCTGTGCTGTGAGAGATCCCATGTCTAGCCCTCTCTGTGCTGTGAGAGATCCCATGTTTAGCCCTCTCTGTGCAGTGAGAGATCCCATGTCTAGCCCTCTCTGTGCAGTGAGAGATCCCATGTCTAGCCCTCTCTGTGCTGTGAGAGATCCCATGTTTAGCCCTCTCTGTGCAGTGAGAGATCCCATGTTTAGCCCTCTCTGTGCTGTGAGAGATCCCATGTCTAGCCCTCTCTGTGCAGTGAGAGATCCCATGTCTAGCCCTGTCTGTGCAGTGAGAGATCCCATGTCTAGCCCTCTCGGGAAACGGCGAAAAACAGTAGGTCCTATGTGCACTGTGTGCATTAAAGAACAACTAGCAGTTTAAATTAAAAAAAGAAGTAGACAATAAAAATGGCTCTTGTGTGGGCAAATATTTTAAATCAAATCTACTCATCCAAGGTCAAGACGGATGTGTCGGGATGAACAGCGCAGATATGGCGGCGTTGCTATAAACTAACGACACAACACATCCCTGCCTACTTAACGGGGGAAAACTAGAAAGTAGAAGAAGACACTAGAGAATCAGTTGAAGGACCAGGTTAGCAACATGAACAGAACAACTTTCTCATCTACTACAAACAGTTGGTAAGCACTGAAGTCTTATTCGTGAAACGTAAACTTCCTTCTTGATAATAAACGAAAAGACAAAACATAAATAAACATGACCTTATTGGAGTCTGACCGCCAGCACGTGTGTACATTTATTTGTAGAAGTATGGTGCGGAACAGAATGTGTGTCCAGGGCGTGCGTAACCAACTTTTTGTTTTGTGGTGAGATCTCGTGATGATGACGCATGCATTCTCTCGCCTGCTATGTGTGGTAGATAGAATCTGAATACCACCATCGTTTACACGTCCCCGTCACTAAAAGCCGCAGCAAGATGTGCTACTTCCGGTGTGATATCAGCAAGCGGAAGTTACAATCGCTCCACAATGGTCGCATTTGGCAGCTGTTTCTTCCAAACTTCACTTAGTTTATTAAGTGTTTTTTTCCCCTAAGTTATATACGGCATCAACGTAGTGTCATAGCAATGTCTCCACGCAACAATGATTATTTTAAAAAAAAAAAACATAAAATTGTATTAAGCAGCTAAATTATGAGAAAGACAAGACAAATTACGACGTTTCGTCAAAAGCCTTCATCAGGTGCAAAACAAACAAGAAATATAAAGATCAACGCGATAGGCAAATACTATTCTAAAATAAACCAAAAAAATATAAACACGAAAGCCAAACACTGATCTGAAAAGTGGTGGAAAAAAACGGTGGTCAGGTTTTATGTAGCCCTTGGTTACATGATTAATAAACGATAGCACAGAACCTAAGACGATACAGACTTCTTCCAGAAGTCATTAGAGGTATGATGACCTGGGATCTGAAATGGGAGAATGCACTAGTGCCGGAATCATGTTCAATGTTATGTAAGTGTTCACGGACACCTTCTTTGAAGACTGGTTAGTCTAGTGGTACCACGTCGGTCATAGGACAGGAATGACCTGGGTTCAGAGCCCACCAGAAGAGGTTGTACACAAATTTGAAGAATGAATCCGTGGTTTCTTTATAACGTTACCCTCCCTTGATCTCTTGGGTAGCCGATGTTTAGCCCTCTCGGATAACGGCACTAAACAGAGGTCCCGTGTGGACTCGTGCACATTAAAGAACACTTCGCAGGTAAAATGAAAACGAGTAGGTCATAAATATGACCGCTTCCCGGGCAAAATTATCAGTACAATCCACCCACACAGTGGATTCCAATCCGTGCTACGGAGTTCGTACACCTGGGCCAGGATTCCCCTCGTATTCTCTCGAGGATGATATTAGAGCATCTATTGATTCGTCCGGTGTGCATTGATCGGACCCACTCCCCTCAATACCAGCCTGTTTCACCATCAAACGGTTTCCCATGTCTACTTTATTTCTACTTTACCACTGGTTTTAAGCATTTTTTTTCATTTTCACCTGTTTCAAATCTTCATTTTTCTCTTTCATGTTTACCCTATTTTTCCCATTCTTCTATAGTTTGATCGTATTTCTTCCCATAATTATATATGTTTCAGCATCGTTCTTAATGATTTATTGATCTGACATGCGCACTACAAGTTCCTGGCATGATCGGAACATACCGTGGATAACAGCAACATGACATGTCGGTGATTTCTCTTCAGAGCTTAATTTGTCCCAGGATTTATTAGTTTGTGTTCGGAACTTGTGTGGAGCCAACGGTTATTAACAGCTACCTGGTGGTCGGGTTGGTTTGTTGCGCTACTTCCAACCAGAGACTAAACTTGTCGATAAGAAAGTCTTTATCAGAAAGCTTCACATCTCAACTGAAGTGCCTGCCTCTCGGGTTTTGTTATTTTTTAAATATAATTTAGCGATCGATTTTTGTGCAAATATTTTTTTTAATTTTACTTTGCGATTTATCAAACTAGAGGAGAGCAAAGACAACAGGCGAAACTGTGCTACGAGCTCAGAGCTGAATGTGTGCGTCAGGATCGGAGAATGACACAGCTGACCAATGCACTACTACACCTCCATGCAGTGCCCCTGGAAACATAGTAACCAATCTAGCAAAGAAGTTTGGGTAGAAGAGGAAGGTAACCCCGGTACTCAAAAATACTGAGCAGAAGTCGGATGTGTTAGACCGACAAGTGCATATATGATAGTACTGCAGCAAACAATAACTTAATATATCTACCTCAACTTAACATGCTCTAAGGCGGACGATGAAAAGCAGTAGTCGTTCGGTGAACGTCAGAAAAGAAAGGAAAGATATTAATAATAAAAAGACATCGTACTCACATCCTGATGTATTGTTACTATCTGAACGTGCTTCAACGTTCTCACTTTCATGTTGTCTCCTTTTCTGTCCTTTATTAAACCTTTCAGTATTGATATATTAATTTTTTAAAATAGAGAAATCTGGATTATAAGACTCGTACACGAGTTGTTATTGTGTAATAGATGGTAGTACATGAGTTGTTATTGTGTAATAGATGGTCGTACATAAGTTGTTATTGTGTAATAGATGGTAGTACATGAGTTGTTATTGTGTAATAGATGGTCGTACATAAGTTGTTATTGTGTAATAGATGGTCGTACATAAGTTGTTATTGTGTAATAGATGGTAGTACATGAGTTGTTATTGTGTAATAGATGGTAGTACATGAGTTGTTATTGTGTAATAGATGGTAGTACATGAGTTGTTATTGTGTAATAGATGGTCGTACATAAGTTGTTATTGTGTAATAGATGGTAGTACATGAGTTGTTATTGTGTAATAGATGGTCGTACATAAGATGTTATTGTGTAATAGATGGTCGTACATAAGTTGTTATTGTGTAATAGATGGTAGTACATGAGTTGTTATTGTGTAATAGATGGTAGTACATGAGTTGTTATTGTGTAATAGATGGTAGTACATGAGTTGTTATTGTGTAATAGATGGTCGTACATAAGTTGTTATTGTGTAATAGATGGTCGTACATAAGTTGTTATTGTGTAATAGATGGTAGTACATAAGTTGTTATTGTGTAATAGATGGTAGTACATAAGTTGTTATTGTGTAATAGATGGTAGTACATAAGTTGTTATTGTGTAATAGATGGTAGTACATAAGATGTTATTGTGTAATATATGGTCGTACATAAGTTGTTATTGTGTAATAGATGGTAGTACATAAGTTGTTATTGTGTAATAGATGGTAGTACATAAGATGTTATTGTGTAATATATGGTCGTACATAAGTTGTTATTGTGTAATAGATGGTCGTACATAAGTTGTTATTGTGTAATAGATGATAGTACATAAGTTGTTATTGTGTAATAGATGGTAGTACATAAGTTGTTATTGTGTAATAGATGGTAGTACATAAGTTGTTATTGTGTAATAGATGGTCGTACATAAGTTGTTATTGTGTAATAGATGGTAGTACATAAGTTGTTATTGTGTAATAGATGGTCGTACATAAGTTGTCATTGTGCAATAGATGGTCGTACATAAGTTGTTATTGTGTAATAGATGGTCGTACATAAGTTGTTATTGTGTAATAGATGGTAGTACATGAGTTGTTATTGTGTAATAGATGGTCGTACATAAGTTGCTATTGTGTAATAGATGATAGTACATGAGTTGTTATTGTGTAATAGATGGTAGTACATAAGTTGTTATTGTGTAATAGATGGCAGCACCAGAGTTGTTATTGTGTAATAGATGGTCGTACATAAGTTGTTATTGTGTAATAGATGGTCGTACATAAGTTGTTATTGTGTAATAGATGGCAGTACCAGAGTTGTTATTGTGTAATAGATGGTCGTACATAAGTTGTTATTGTGTAATAGATGGTAGTACATAAGTTGTTATTGTGTAATAGATGGCAGCACCAGAGTTGTTATTGTGTAATAGATGGTCGTAAATAAGTTGTTATTGTGTAATAGATGGTCGTACATAAGTTGTTATTGTGTAATAGATGGCAGTACATAAGTTGTTATTGTGTAATAGATGGTCGTACATGAGTTGTTATTGTGTAATAGATGGTAGTACATAAGTTGTTATTGTGTAATAGATGGTCGTACATAAGTTGCTATTGTGTAATAGATGAAGGTACATGAGTTGTTATTGTGCAATAGATGGTAGTACATAAGTTGTTATTGTGCAATAGATGGAGGTACATAAGTTGTTATTGTCTAATAGATGGAGGTACATGAGTTGTTATTGTCTAATAGATGGTCATACATGAGTTGTTATTGTCTAATAGATGGTCATACATGAGTTGTTATTGTCTAATAGATGGTCATACATGAGTTGTTATTGTCTAATAGATGGTCGTACATGAGTTGTTATTGTCTAATAGATGGTCATACATGAGTTGTTATTGTGTAATAGATGGAGGTACATAAGTTCCTCACCATAAATGGGTATAGCGAACTCAACATAAATTAACATAGCGCCTCACCATAAATTAGTCTAGCGTCCTCAGAATAAACTAGTATAGCACCCTCACCATAAATTAGCATAGCGACCTCACTTTAAATTAATATAGCGCCCTCACTATAAACTAGTATAGCGCCCTCAATATAAATTAGTAAAGCGCCCCCGAAAATCTGACATACATTAACATATTACATATGTCCCTTCATACTATACTAATCCCTAATGTTCATTATTATTTCCAGATGTTGTTTTCTTTCGCACATAGTAGTCATATACCATGTTAGTAGTCATATACCATGTTAGTAGTCATATACCATGTTAGTCATCCGATGAGTTGTATTAAATGGAGATAAGAAAAATGTGGGGAAAATAGTAGTATTTCATGTAATGGATCATGTCTAGAAACATCTAGAAATCTGCGATCAAATTTTCATATTGGTACACATAATTGCCACACATATCCCGCTGGCTGCAGATTTGATACGCTGAAAGGACTGGATAAACCACGGAAGTGTCACATCTGGCGGTAAGACACATTTCTCTAACAGAATTATCAACCGCTCCCCGAGGTAAGGTTACTCCCTGGCACATCTGCTAGACAGATCATCTTTCCGCCCCGAGCTGCGGATTACGGACTCACAAGTGTGGTTGGTACTAACATTCGCTGTGCATTCTGGGATGAATCTGATCCAACGCCTTCTGACAGCAGAATTACGCCATCATCTTAGCGCCCTCTGACAGCAGAATTACGCCCTCATCTTAGCGCCCTCTGACAGCAGAATTACGCCCTCATCTTAGCGCCCTCTGACAGCAGAATTACGCCCTCATCTTAGCGCCCTCTGACAGCAGAATTGCGCCCTCATCTTAGCGCCTTCTGACAGCAGAATTACCCCCCCCCCCCCCTCTTCTTAAGAGGTTAAATTCAAAATCATAAATCTACAGTTGTCCGCACATTTTAAAATATCGATTTCTGGGCAGAATGAAACACTCCAGAACATTCACCATCTTAAAGAACATGACTTCTATTGATCGTCTCTGTACATTCCTCACTGACCTAATTTCACACACACACATTGTCACCCCCTTCTCTACAACAACGCTTTCATCTGAAATATGTCCGTTCCAATAGTCTCATCTTCTCTACGTCACTGTTTCATATCTTTAATTGTCGTGTTCGGTGCTTCTTAGAACGAAGATGATCATCGTCGTTGCCATTATTTCTGTCTTCTTCGGCTCTTCTCCTTTAGTCCTGAATTACACCAATCTTTCCGTGGATATTCGTGTGCCCCACACCCTTAATTATCGTTTGTACGTCTCCCCACCTCTTTTGTTCATGAATTTCAAAAATCATGTCCATGAAAAAAGAAATGGCATGCACAACACATAAAGGGACGTATATAAACTCAGTCATACTGGGGGAAATCTATGATCGACAAATTGATGGAGCAAAGAGGAAATCAACTGTTGAAGTCATTTTATATAAGACTCGGTCTAGATGTAGAGACAAATAATTGCTGTACAGTGTAATGCCTTTTTTTAAACTTGAAGACTATTAAACGAAACAACAACTGAAGGTAATTGATACTGGGGAGATAGGGACTTTGACAGAGGTGATAGGGATAATGTCTGGACCATGTTAGAATGTTGTGAAATGTGGTAGCAATTATTGGAAAATATATCAGCGGATAGAAAGTGTTAACGTTTGATAGGAGCAAATGTTGGCTTGATTAATACTTCCGTTTTACTGTGTTAGTTGCGCATTATCATGTTTGTTATTTAATGCATTTAGAGACGGGTTGCGCACTATCGTCTTTGTTATTTAACGCATTTAGAGACGGGTTGTGCACTATAGTCTTTGTTATTTAACGCATTTAGAGACGGGTTGTGCACTGTCGTCTTTGTTATTTAACTCATTTAGAGACGAGTTGTGCACTGTCGTCTTTGTTATTTAAGGCATTTAGAGACGAGTTGTGCACTGTCGTCTTTGTTATTTAACTCATTTAGAGACGGGTTGCACACTATCGTCTTTGTTATTTAATACATTTAGAGACGGGCTGTGCACTATAGTCCTTGTTATTTAACGCATTTAGAGACGAGTTGTGCACTATAGTCTTTGTTATTTAACTCATTTAGAGACGGGTTGCACACTATCGTCTTTGTTATTTAATACATTTAGAGACGGGCTGTGCACTATAGTCCTTGTTATTTAACGCATTTAGAGACGAGTTGTGCACTATAGTCTTTGTTATTTAACTCATTTAGAGACGGGTTTTGCACTATCGTCTTTGTTATTTATCTCATTTAGAGACGGGTTTTGCACTATCGTCTTTGTTATTTATCTCATTTAGAGACGGGTTTTGCACTATCGTCTTTGTTATTTATCTCATTTAGAGACGGGTTTTGCACTATCGTGTTTGTTATTTATCTCATTTAGAGACGGGTTGTGCACTATCGTCTTTGTTATTTATCTCATTTAGAGACGGGTTGTGCACTATCGTCTTTGTTATTTATCTCATTTAGAGACGGGTTGTACACTATCGTCTTTGTTATTTATCTCATTTAGAGACGGGTTTTGCACTATCGTGTTTGTTATTTATCTCATTTAGAGACGGGTTGTGCACTATCGTCTTTGTTATTTAACTCATTTAGAGACGGGTTGTGCACTATAGTCTTTGTTATTTAACGCATTTAGAGACGGGTTGTGCACTATAGTCTTTGTTATTAATGCATTTAGAGACGGGTTGTGCACTATAGTCTTTGTTTTTTAATGCATTTAGAGACGGGTTGTGCACTATAGTCTTTGTTATTTAATGCATTTAGAGACGAATTGTGCACTATAGTCTTTGTTATTTAACTCATTTAGAGACGGGTTGCATACTATCGTCTTTGTTTTTTAAAGCATTTAGAGACGGGCTGTGCACTATAGTCTTTGTTATGTAACGCAATTAGAGACTGGTTGTGCACTATAGTCTTTGTTATTTAACTCATTTAGAGACGGGTTGCACACTATCGTCTTTGTTATGTAACACATTTAGAGACGGGTTGTGCACTATAGTCTTTGTTATTTAACTCATTTAGAGACGGGTTGCACACTATCGTCTTTGTTATTTAAAGCATTTAGAGACGGGTTGTGCACTATAGTCTTTGTTATTTAACGCATTTAGAGACGGGTTGTGCACTATAGTCTTTGTTATTAATGCATTTAGAGACGGGTTGTGCATTATAGTCTTTGTTTTTTAATGCATTTAGAGACGGGTTGTGCACTATAGTCTTTGTTATTTAATGCATTTAGGGACGGGTTGTGCACTATAGTCTTTGTTATTTATCTCATTTAGAGACGGGTTGCACACTATCGTCTTTGTTATTTAAAGCATTTAGAGACGGGCTGTGCACTATAGTCTTTGTTATTTAACGCAATTAGAGACGGGTTGTGCACTATCGTCTTTGTTATTTAACTCATTTAGAGACGGGTTGTGCACTATCGTCTTTGTTATTTAACGCATTTAGAGACGGGTTGTGCACAATATCATCTTTGTTGTCTAACGGATTTAGAGACGGGTTGTGCACTATTGTCTTTGTTATTTAACACAAATAGAGACGGGTTGTGCAGTATCATCTTTGTTATTTAACACATTTAGAGACGGGTTGTGCCCTATCGTCTTTGTTATTTAACGCATACTAAGACGGGTTGTGCACTGTCATCGTTGTTATTTCACGCATTGGGAGATACACTAATGTTAGAAATTTAAATAAAAATCCAGGAACTAAGCAATGTGTAGATGGCAGACACCTTTGAACATGGCAAAATTAGGGAATAATCAACAACAGAAAAAATAAACAAAGAATAGAAAACAGCCCTAAGGAGGATCGATCCCTTACTCCTCACCACAGCGTCTTGCCACCAGAGACAGTGCATTACGGTACACTTCCAACTAAGCAGCATAAAAGTGTTGCTATCATTGGCGATGTCTTTCACGTATTTGTACTCATGAGTATTGCATTGGGTTATGAACACAACTTGAGAACAAATAGTCTATCTGTATTTTCCTATTGAGTCAAGTATCTCCTGGGTAGAGTAGGTAGGACTGAATACTTGAGGTGTAGACAAATAGTTAAAGGACAAACAGCACAAATAGTAGTTTCCTGTCATTTAGACTGGAGACAAATAATGGAGGAATACGGGTTAGATCTTGCTTCTGGCTGTCTCTTGTTCTTTTTCTGTTCTTGATTATTTGTTATGTATACAATATTATAAAATGTTGGGCACAATAATAACATCGGATGGAAGATGCACCACGGAAATTAAAAGCAGAATAGCTCAGGCCAAAATAGCATTTCTGAAAATGAAAAATATCTTATACAACAAATCTATGTCAATAGAAATGAGAAAGAGAGTTCATCAGTGCTATATAGAAACAATTCTGACCTATGGAAGCGAATCATGGACAGTAGACAAACAAATGAAAAAACTATTAGAGGCCACAGAGATGGGATTTCTCATAAGAATGTTGAAAGTTTCCTGGACAGCTAAAAAGACCAATGAGGAAGTTATCAAAGAGGCCAACACAAAAAGGGAGCTCTTAAAAAACATCAGAAAGAAACAATCACCATTTTTCGGGCACATCATGAGAAGAGGAAAGTTGGAATATTTGGTTACAACTGGCAAAATAAAAGGAAAGAGAGATCGCGGGCGACAAAGAGAGAAAATACTGGATAGCTTGGTGTCATGGCATGGAAAACAGTCAACAACAGAACTGATACGATGCGCTATGGACAGAAGATTGTGGAAGGACATGATCGCCTACGCCAACCGATATGGCACATGATGATGATGAGTGATGTAAATAAATGTCTTCCTCTGAACTAAACCGCTGATCTGTATCCTCTGATGTTTCCCTCAACAATTTTATTCACTGATTTTTGTCTCCACAGAGAGGGGGCTGCACTTTCCGAGGTCAAAACAAAAACAAACATAGAAACTGCAACATTACACACCTGCACGCTCTTGTGCTGGTGACATCTTGTACTGGTGACATCTTGTGCTGGTGACATCTTGTGCTGTTGACATCTTGTGCTTTTGACATCTTGTGCTGGTGACATCTTGTGCTGGTGACATCTTGTGCTGGTGACATCTTGTGCTGGTGACATCTTGTGCTGGTGACATCTTGTGCTTTTGACATCTTGTGCTGGTGACATCTTGTGCTGGTGACATCTTGTGCTGGTGACATCTTGTGCTGGTGACATCTTGTGCTTTTGACATCTTTTGCTGGTGACATCTTGTGCTGGTGACATCTTGTGCTGGTGACATCTTGTGCTTTTGACATCTTGTGCTGGTGAAATCTTGTACTTTTGACATCTTGTGCTGGTGACATCTTGTACTTTTGACATCTTGTGCTGGTGACATATTGTGCTGGTGACATCTTGTATTTTTGACATCTTGTGCTGGTGACATCTTGTACTTTTGACATCTTACGCTGGTGACATCTTCTTTTGACATCTTGTGCTGGTGACATCTTGTACTGGTGACATCTTGTGCTGGTGACATCCTGTGCTGGTGACATCTTGTGCTGGTGACATCTTGTGCTGTGACATCTTGTACTGGTGACAGGTACATGGAGATGAGCACATCCAAGACACGAGCCATGCAAATAGGTAGATCACGTGATTCACTTTATGCTGACGTCAAAGTTGTCAGGTTACGCATCGTCCAGAGATCGAGACTCAGGGAGTTATGTCCACAGAGAGATGGTGGACTAGAGGAGAAACGAGTAGTAGGCCAGCCTGACATGTCTGTCACCTTACGTCACTTCTCGAATATCGAAATGGCAACAAAACAATAGCTGATAAATAATATATCTCTGCTATCCTTGTGTTATCATAGCTAACAACGATCGTTATCTATGGTGACACGAGAGAGAGAGAGAGAGAGATCACATAATGTGAAATGATATGTATTGAAAAAAATCAATGATTGTTACTAGAGCGGACAGAATAGAATACAAAGAAGATTGTTGATTACCGTTTACTACAATCAACATATGTCATGAAGCAGAAATAAAGTAAGTTGGTCATGTAGTCTATAGCTTGTTTCATAAGTCGTGCCCAACTTTAAAAATCAATATCTTTTAAACCGCTTTTTGTATTTTTTTCAAAATTTGCATGTAAAGTTATAATGATTAGAACCCAACAGGGAATTAATTGCATTAAAAACAAACATTTGGTTATTATTATTGCTTATTTGATTTTTATAAATTTATAACGAACCATTGATGTAGTCAAAACATAGTGTTTACAGTATTTAAGTTAAAAATAGCGATTACAAATCTATACACGCTGAAATTTACGATTTTTCACGCTTTCCGCGTGAGTTGTCTGACACAAATAGACACTTGTAGTAAACACGAGACATTGTGTGTTCCATTTCCGTTAATTCAGCGGCGTAACGTGGAACAATAACATTTATCATGAGTCTTAAAATGAAATTCTGCAGTTTACAAAACATCGCAATAAAAATGTATGACTATTTTTGCAAAGAGGCTAAACGAGGAAGATTATTTCATTCTTTAGAAAACCCTGAGAATAGGACAAGACACATTTTGGATTTATCTAAACGGTCATTTAATCGCTGGATTCAAGCACGTGACCGTCAATGTTCCAAATATACAAAATCACAAGGAAGAGCAAAAATGTTGGATAATTTCGACAGTGAACTTATTAGAAGTGAAATTCGCAAAATGTTGGGTATGAATGAAACTGTTACAATAAGAAAATTAAAAGTATCGCTGAAAAAGAACAACAGTATTGAAATATCAAAGTCTACATTACGGAGGAATGTGAGAGATGCAGGCTTTACATTCAGAAAGTATTCCAATTGACGAAACATCATCTGTGAGAAGCCACATATAGTAGTCATGAGAAGCAAGTACTTACGTGAAGTAAAAGAGGTGCGCAAGCAAGGTTATGATATTGTGTACTTGGATGAAACATGGATCAATGCTCACCACACTAACCAAAGGGAATGGCAGTCATCAGATGGAAAGATTAAGAGATTAATACCTAGCAGCAAAGGACAACGCTTGATAATTGCTCATGCAGGTAGTCGACAACATGGACTAATACAGAATGCAGAGCTCTTTTTTCTTTCAAAATCCATAGACAATCGGGATTATCACTCTGAGATGAATGGTCACATATTTAGACATTGGATTGAAAATTCTGTTCTCCCATCACTAGATCGACCATCTTGCCTAATAATGGACAATGCAGCGTACCACAACATTGTTGCACTTGAAGATAAAGTCCCGACGTCATCCAGTACAAAAGGTTCTATTAAGATATGGCTCACAAAGGAGCACATGCAATTTAATAACATGTAATTAAAACCTGAATTACTATCTCTAGTAAAGCAAAAACAGAGGACAAAGATTTTTCAAATAGATAAGATTACCCAAGAGCACGGTCATATAAGTTTGAGGCTGCCACCTTACCATGCTCATTTAAATCCAATAGAACTAATCTGGGCAAAATTAAAAGGACAAGTGGCAGATGAAAATACAACATTCAAAATATGCGATGTAAAGACTCTTGCTAATCTCGCTTTATTAAATATAGACAAAGATTATTGGGCTAAATGTGAAGACCACGTCTTAAAACAGGAAGAGGAATATTGGAAAAATGATGGTTTGTGGAATGTTCAACCCCAAACAGTTATTAATCTTTTAGACTCGTCTGATTCAGAATGAAAGTATATAGCCCCCACAATGTTGGCCCCTATATTACCTTAAATTATTTCAACAAACGGTCCTTTTCAGGACTACACAACTATGAAAATTGGACATACAGGTATACCTTGATATTATTATCGTCCGTCCTCGAACTGAGCAGACAATAATTCTCCTGGTGTTTTGTTTTATCCAGTTATTTCCCCATTACGGCCACGCCTTTACCTAGTGAAAATTAATCGTAGACCAGCAACTACGGTAATTTCTATTCTTTAGGGCTTCACAATTTACAATTTTGACAAACATCAAAGAAATATCGCCGCTTTAATAAAACTGCAGCTGCAAGATATTTGTTAAATATACATTTAAAGGGTCTTTTGCATTCTAATAACATTTGGAAAATTTCAAAAGTATTTAACAAACGGTTAGACAGTAATAGCGTTTTGAAGTTGGGCATATGTTTTGAAACGAGCTATAGCTGTTATTGCTCGTTTATAATCGCGGACGATCCTGCTACAGGAGCAAGAGCCAGACCTGCTGGCCTGAGTGTAAACATTGGTGAGGTGAACATTTACTGAACAACTTGAGGGCAAATCAGTTCAAAGATGCCACTCCATGAAAGGCTTCCTTGAGACAAGCAATCAGATGCCACGTCATCTTCTTCTACCTTTCAGCTCCCTGTGGCGCATTGGTCATCAACAAACACTTTATAAAACGTTATTTTTGTTGCAATTTTTGTTTCTTTTTTCCGTTAGTCAGATTTCACCTCTTGCAAAGTCCCAAGAGACTAGGAACTGGATTTTGCGTGTTAATCCGTTTTTTCTCCTGGCAGACGTATGTACAGAGGTCCATTGCCGCACGGGCAGATAACTCAGTCTTTGGAGGTAATCACAATTTTTCCCGTCGATGAGTAATTGACGTTTCCAGCATCGCTGCCTAGACCAGGGGTGGTTGCTGAAATCCTCGCTGCCTAGACCAGGGGTGGTTGCTGAAATCCTCGCTGCTGAGACCAGGGGTGGTTGCAGAAATCCTCGCTGCTGAGACCAGGACTGGTTGCCGCAGAGAGAGAGATCCCAAATACAAATCCCAACTGTTGTAGCCGGGATTTAAACTCACGACCGCTCTGTCTCGAGACCAACTGTCCCCCCGCCATTCTTTTACGATTGTTCCACGTCTTCACCATCATCTTCGACCTTCATTTATTGGTATAGTACTGATTCCTTGGCCATCTGTAGACTTGTCACCGCATGCAGCATATACGAAGCAGTGACCAACATTCCAGTAGCGATCATCCAACAAGCGGAGTTGCTTTCTTTTACTTCATTCTTGCGTTTCTTCATGATATAACTCACGCCTGATATCTTGGGTCCGATGTCTAGCCCTCTCGGATAACGGAAATAGACAATAGTCTCGTGTGCACTCGCGCACGTTAAAGATCCCTTTGCCTTTAAAATCAAAATGAGTAGGCTAAATAATCTATAAGGCAAAATAGTTAGCAAAACCGTACCGACACAGAGGATCCCATGCTCTTCTGCCGGAGTTCGTGCACGTAGGCCAGTATTCTCCTCGCATTTTCTCGTGATTCTCGAGTGGGATATCGGGTCACCTATATATTCGCCCGGTGTGCTGTGATGATTGTCGTAACAACAAACTTCATTGTTATCTTACATAGACATCATTGTAGAAGAGATAGCTCCAGCAGGACCTGCAAGAGAGGGACCACAAGCAATGACTAACTTCAGGCTAAGTAACAAGTAGACAAACTCAGTGTTTGTAGCCATCAATACAACCACCTACACAACCTTCAGTGAGCTTGTTGACTACTTTCTCTTAAAATATCTCCTTCTGAGAGATCCCAGAATTACTTCTCTGAGAATATCTTTTACAGAGAGATCCCATACTTTTTTCTCTTAGAATATCTCTTACAGAGAGATCGGAGACTTCTTTTTCTGAGTATCTTTTTTACAGAGAGATCGCATACTTCTTTCTCTTAGAAAATCTCCTACAGGGAGATCACAGAATTCTTTCTCTGAGAATCTCATTTACAGAGAGATCCCATATTTCTTACTCTTAGAAAATCTCCTACATAGAGATCGCAGACTTCTCTCTACCTTTGAATATCTCAATATGACGACAGCTACCAACATAAACTTTACACATCTAATAAGATCCAGGCCTAATCACAAACAATCAAAGATCACAAACTTCTAACGGAATCAAACATGCAAGGGCATTACCAGACAAGGATAGAGGTAGACAAAGCAGGAAAACAAAGTTGTGAACAAGTAGAAATGGAGCAGAATTATTCCAGCAGGTACTATCCGCTGTAGAGAGCCGTGATAAGTCAGTGGTTAGTGAACTGAACTACAAAGGACAAGAGGTAGGGTTCGATCCCATTCGACGGCTTCCGATTCACCCAGCCTTTAATGGGTAGTGGAATTTTTTCTGGGAAAGTAAAGCGACACGGGCGTAATACCGACCATATTACCCCAAAAATCATGTGCCGAAGGTCTGTAACATTTATGGTCACTAACACCATATTCCCTATACGCCACGTGGCGTGACGGGGGTACTTGACTTTTTTTTACTATCTGCTGTGCCCATAGCAAGATCCTGAAAGAGCAGTGGTTAGTTAAACTAGTGGTTAGTTAAAACAGTGGTTAGTTAAACTAGTGGTTAGTTAAACTAGTGGTTAGTTAAAACAGTGGTTAGTTAAACTAGTGGTTAGTTAAACTAGTGGTTAGTTAAAACAGTGGTTAGTTAAACTAGTGGTTAGTTAAACTAGTGGTTAGTTAAACTAGTGGTTAGTTAAAACAGTGGTTAGTTAAACTAGTGGTTAGTTAAACCAGTGGTTAGTTAAAACAGTGGTTAGTTAAACTAGTGGTTAGTTAAACTAGTGGTTAGTTAAAACAGTGGTTAGTTAAACTAGTGGTTAGTTAAACTAGTGGTTAGTTAAACCAGTGGTTAGTTAAACTAGTGGTTAATTAAACTAGTGGTTAGTTAAACTAGTGGTTAGTTAAACCAGTTCTCGGTGAAGATTGAGTAACATCATCTCCACAGTTGTTTGTTTTCATCTCAAAGTGGCACTTTAGTTAACATCTTGGAATGTTAGCAGTTCCCATAAATGAATATGTCCTGAGTCTTGTACATTCCATTCAGTCTTAATATTGGTATTATATGGAAGTGGTTTCAATGTGTGAAACAAAACATAAAATGATTATATGGCCTTTGGCGTCTTGACAGACGGTTGGTAGCAAGCAATCATGATAAGTCAGTAGTTTGGTAAAGCATTAGTGTCTTATACTGGGTGCTGCTTTACTGAACAGCTTCTCTCGTGGCTGAATTTGCCAATCCTGGACAGACAGATCCATCCACAGAACGAGCAAGGTGTATTTGCGGTACCTGGCCTTATCTCTTTTCTCTTGCGCTTTTTGTCTTCTGAATTTGATATCAGCACTGTCTCGAAAGCTGCTGTCGAAAGCCATTTTTTATTTTTGCTCTCCATGTGCTACGATCTTCAGTCATATTTTCCCAGTATATTTCACTTATAGAAAATTCCCTCAAGGAAGCCCTACAAACATCCTTAAATCTCAGAACTGATCAAAATGATTAGCTAAAGTAAATATCGATGTGTGAATGATATTTTTGTGACTAATGCTCGTTATAAAAAGTTCAAACATTTGGCAATTATGAGAGTTTCGAAAATAAACTATTACATTTTAACCACAAAAGTTTTTTTTATATTTTATATTAAGATAGAGAATGTTTCTGAAAGTTGTGAATGTTTACTATAAGAAGCAAGTGTGTTTTATCTCCCTTGAAAGATTTGCAAATAAACTAAAGTTTCGGTTACAAACAACCGTGTCCAACACGCTGCAGACAAATGATCACAGCATAGAAGCAAGTCGCCGTCTAGATTATTGGATCAAGATCTCATGTTCCCCGAGAAGATAGCAGTCTGTTCACTTTGGAGAACCGTCCATAGCTGGCTTTATTTCTTGCAATACCAGAAGGATTCATTTTTTTGTGTGCTCTTGTATATCAGTGTTCTTTATGTTCATTTTTCACATTTTATTTTCATTTTTCATGAGTCTTGTCTATACACGATTGTTGTCTTAAAGGAGGTCTATTTAGTCAGTAATAAAGTAGTAAATTCCATCACCAAAACATGCATGACAGCGTCAGGCGGGATTTGTGCAAGATCAGCATACATACAATGTAGGGGGCGATGGGTACCACCAACTGTCTTCAACAGACCAGGATGTTTCTGTACCGTCCAAAACAGAATGAGACACCACCAGCAACCCAGACTCAAGATATCCAACTTTTGCCTTGGGGACTTGTACAACTGATGACCAAACTGTCATGTTTGCATGCAAACTTTGCAGGAACGTGCTTCACATTAATCATCTGCAAAAATGAATTATGTCCTTCATTGCTTCCTTCTCTCCCTCTATCCTTCTTTTGTTCTTACCTTCCTACCTACGTTCCTTACTTCCTTCCTTCTTTCCTTAATTCCTACATTAATTCCTTCCTTCCGTCTGATGGATTTGAAATCCTGACATACCAGACTTTATTACAACTATTATCCTAGTCGCATTAACTGTTGAGAGCAGAACATGGAAAAAAATTAGCTATGGATTATCTGTCATAGAAAAGTGACAAAGGTAAGGACAGCACCTGTAGCCAGAGCTACACACTAACCCAAAGATGGAGAACTGGAGTAAGCCTTGGCAGGCTGCTGAAGTCCTACTTATCCCTCATCATCTTAGACTGGCAGAGAAGAATCTGATTCCTTCACATAATCACCGAAGGACATTGAAGACGATTGTCCTTGTATTTCTTCAATGAGAGCTCGGGTAAAGTAGGATCATTGACAGTTTCAAATCCCTCAAATCTATGAAGAGACTTGTGTTGAATCCTCTTGTACTATCTCAGTGTGAGCTGTAGTGACAGGTGATAGTGCTGCTAGGTCTATTTCCTGTTGATATTTTTGTTGAAGTTTTGAGCTTAAAATACGCGTGACTTGATTTGCTGCTGCGCTTTTTTTTTCTCTACTTGCATAATTTCCTTAATCGGATGCACTGGTTAGTGTCCTCGTTTGGCTTACATACTTTTCTCTCTTAGAATGTCTCCTACAGAGATATCACATAATTATTTACCTTAGAATGTCTCTTACACTGAGATTGCAGACATCTTTCTCTTAGAATCTCTTTACAAAGAGATCGTAGACGTCGTTCTCTGGAAAATGTTATGTACAGAGGGATCGCACACTTCATTCTCTTAGAATTTCTCTTAAAGAGAGATTACAGACTTCTTTCTCTTAAAACATATTTGAAACTGAGCTTGCTGACTTTTTCAATTACAGTGATGGTGCTGACTTCATCTCTCACAATGATCATGCTGACTTCATCTCTCACAATGATCATGCTGACTTCATCTCTCACAATGATCATGATGACTTCATCTATCACAATGATCATGCTGACTTCATCTCTCACAATGATCATGCTGACTTCATCTCTCACAATGATCATACTATTTCATCTCTCACAATGATCATACTGATTTCATCTCTCACAATGATCATGCTGACTTCATCTCTCACAATGATCATGCTGACTTCATCTCGCACAATGATCATACTGACTTCATCTCTCACAATGATCATGCTGACTTCAATTCTCACAATGATCATGCTGACTTCAATTCTCACAATGATCATGCTGACTTCAACTCTCACAATGATCATGCTGACTTCATCTCTCACAATGATCATGCTGACTTCATCTCTCACAATGATCATACTGATTTCATCTCTCACAATGATCATACTGACTTCATCTCTCACAATGATCATTCTGACTTCATCTCTCACAATGATCATACTGACTTCATCTCTCACAATGATCATACTGATTTCATCTCTCACAATGATCATACTGACTTCAACTCTCACAATGATCATGCTGACTTCATCTCTCACAATGATCATTCTGACTTCATCTCTCACAATGATCATGCTGACTTCATCTCTCACAACGATCATACTGATTTCATCTCTCACAATGATCATACTGACTTCAACTCTCACAATGATCATACTGACTTCAACTCTCACAATGATCATACTGACTTCATCTCTCACAATGATCATTCTGACTTCATCTCTCACAATGATCATGCTGACTTCATCTCTCACAATGATCATACTGATTTCATCTCTCACAATGATCATACTGACTTCAACTCTCACAATGATCATGCTGACTTCATCTCTCACAATGATCATGCTGACTTCATCTCTCACAATGATCATACTGATTTCATCTCTCACAATGATCATGCTGACTTCATCTCTCACAATGATCATGCTGACTTCAACTCTCACAATGATCATGCTGACTTCATCTCTCCCAATGAACTTGAGTATCTAAATGTTTCCCAACACCAGACGAAACATAAGTTGATAATGATCGTGAAGACAAAACGTCATCATGATCTTCTTATTTAGCCTTCTTTATCGTCCCATCTGAATAAGATCATCATTTGATAATTCTTGACTATGAGATTCAAGTAGCTAGCAAACTGTTCGTGCCCTGCTAGACCTTTGGAGCTCTCAGCTCATTGTAGAGAAGCATTTTGCAAGAGCAACAACTTGTCTCTATATTTTTTCTGCTCTAGCTAGCGCCCTGGAGTGTACTCTGCACCCTGGGAAACAGTATCCGCAGACCACAATCGTTGGAAACACCCTATAAATCAACTCAAGCAAGAAGTAGACAGATTCATAGAAAAAGGGAATACACGGAGAAAGAAAAGAAAGAAAAACGTAACATCTAGGGGCGCTGGAAAATTCATAGTCAACTTTGACTGATAGATGCTACGGGGCGCTGGAAAATTCATAGTCAACTTTGACTGATAGATGCTACTACTAATACTACAACTATTACTACTTCTACTACCACTACTACTACTACTATTACTACTACTACTATTACTACTACTACTATTACTACTACTACTACTACTACTACTATTACTACTACTACTATTACTACTACTACTATTACTACTACTACTACGACTACTACCACCACTGCTACTATTATTACTTCTACCACTACTAATACAACTACCTCTATTACTACTACTACTACTACCGCTACTACTACTACTACTAACTACTATTGCTCAGTGGCGTATTCTCTATGATACCGCAACTACCGCCGGTAGCCTGAACATATTAACGAAATACAAAAGGAAATGATAATTTATTATATTTTTAAAAATAATTATATTAAAAAATTTTCGAAAATTCTATAATACATTTCGCAGGCCAATATGATTTATTTGCCTTGATTTGCATTTATTAAAGCAAGGTTTTCCTCTGGCCACTATTACGTTTGTGATTGAAGCCAAAACTACTCTACATTGAAACCTTGAGAAGCCAGAGGTACATTTTTTCTCTATCCGGACCTTCTATTAACGACCTTTGCATTCAAAAATTCCCGTCAACTTATATAGCGGGTGTTGCCGCAAGAGCAATGCGGTTTCATGGGTTATTTTTAGCTCTAGCCAATCAGAATCGTCACAAAGTGAAAGTGAAACTGTCTATTTACTAAAACTCCCTAACCTATTTATAACTACGTTATGTGCATCAGCATCAGTAGAAAGAACTTTTTCTGCTCACAAGAGAATCAAATCTTATTGTCGCTCAACTCAGACACAAGAACGCTTATCTGGTTTGGCATTAACGTCCATTGAGAAATCATTCCTTCAGAAACTTAGAAACCACCTCAACAGTACTTTCAATGACAAAGTCATCGAGACATTTTCGTCCCAAACATACGGATATAATTAACATAAATAAGTAAGTAATTTAAAATGTAATATTGTCATTAGAAAATATTACTTTATGTTAGCCTACTGAATATAATGTATGTTTTTATTTTTTATGTCGGCGGTAGCCCAGACCCCCAAAACCAATATATGCTACTGCTACTATTACTACTACCACTACTACTATCATTTAAATCTACCTCAGTTAGTTCAGCTAGATGCGTCAGTCCAATAAATAGTTTTCTAAATGAATTTTGGAGCAAAAATACCAAGAGCAACAAGAAATAACCCGGTGCCTAACGTCGTTGAAACAGTGATCGTTGTTACAATCATGGTCGGAGCTCCGTTGTGCACAATTTTTTTTTTATTTCACACATTTACATGTTCACGAAAAGAAACAACATATAAAATAGTTTGGTCACGTGATAAAACAGAAAGATCAAAACACAACACAGCGAAACTTCAATAAACGTTACAAGAACACCAGACCCAAAGGTCGACCACGAAAAAGACGAATCGATGGAACTTTAGAGACACTAATGAATATAACAGCAGCGGAGGCCAGTATCATAGCAAAAGACCGCGCATTATATCTTCCTATTACTTTGAAAGGAAACCAGGAAGGAAAGTAGAAAATGAAAACATATTTCCGCGTGCTTGCGTCCTTCAGCGACATTTAAAAAAGATGATGTTAATCAGGAAGTTTGTGTACACATTCTTCAATATACAACAACCTCATGCGCTGTACCTCATTCCAATTTATTGTGCTCAATAATTTATGTCAATATTTGATTGCTGCAACGACTGTCTCATTTATTGCCATTATTCTAAATATCTCCCATTATGCTGCTCCCTCCTGACCTCCCATAAACCAAATAAGCAGCAGGACACTTTTGTATAAATCATTGATGATTGGCAGGGGGGGGGGGGAAGGGGGGGGCAGAATTAACTTCTGTCGAACATTGTTTGTTATGTTAATATGGCTGCTGGCTTTATGTTGATGTGCTTGATAGCTTTATGTTGATGTGTCTGATAGCTTTATGTTGATGTGCTTGATAGCTTCATGTTGATGTGCTTGATAGCTTTATGTTGATGTGTCTGATAGCTTTATGTTTATGTGCTTGTTAGCTTTATGTTGATGTGCTTGATAGCTTTATGTTGATGTGCTTCATAGCTTTATGTTGATGTGTCTGATAGCTTTATGTTGATGTGCTTGATAGCTTTATGTTGATGTGTCTGATAGCTTTATGTTGATGTGCTTGATAGCTTCATGTTGATGTGCTTGATAGCTTTATGTTGATGTGTCTGATAGCTTTATGTTTATGTGCTTGATAGCTTCATGTTGATGTGCTTGATAGCTTTATGTTGATGTGCTTGATAGCTTTATGTTGATGTGTCTGATAGCTTTATGTTGATGTGCTTGATAGCTTTATGTTGATGTGTCTGATAGCTTTATGTTGATGTGCTTGATAGCTTTATGTTGATGTGTCTGATAGCTTTATGTTGATGTGCTTGATAGCTTTATGTTGATGTGTCTGATAGTTTTATGTTGATGTGCTTGATAGCTTTATGTTGATGTGCTTGATAGCTTTATGTTGATGTATCCGATAGTTTTATGTTGATGTGCTTGATAGCTTTATGTTGATATGACTGATAGCTTTATGTTGATATTTCTTATAGCTTTATGTTGATGTGTCTGATAGCTTTATGTTGATGTGCTTTATAGCTTATGTTGATATTTCTGATAGCTTTATGTTGATATTTCTTATAGCTTTATGTTGATGTGTCTGATAGCTTTCTGTTGATATTTCTTATAGCTTTATGTTGATGTGTCTGATAGCTTTATGTTGATGTGCCTGATATCTTTATGTTGATGTGCTTGATAGCTTTATGTTGATGTGCTTGATAGCTTTATGTTGATGTGTCTGATAGCTTTATGTTGATGTGCTTGATAGCTTTATGTTGATATGTCTGATAGCTTTATGTTGATGTGCTTGATAGCTTTATGTTGATGTAGCTGATAGTTTTATGTTGATGTGTCTGATAGCTTTATGTTGATGTGCTTGATAGCTTTATGTTGATGCGTCTGATAGCTTTATGTTGATATTTCTTATAGCTTTATGTTGATGTGTCTGATAGCTTTATGTTGATGTGCTTTATAGCTTATGTTGATATTTCTTATAGCTTTATGTTGATATTTCTTATAGCTTTATGTTGATGTGTCTGATAGCTTATGTTGATGTGCTTGATAGCTTTATGTTGATGTGTCTGATAGCTTTATGTTGATATTTCTTATAGCTTTATGTTGATGTGTCTGATAGCTTTCTGTTGATATTTCTTACAGCTTTATGTTGATGTGTCTGATAGCTTTATGTTGATGTGCCTGATAGCTTTATGTTGATGTGCTTGATATCTTTATGTTGATGTGTCTGATAGCTTTATGTTAATGTGTCTGATAGCTTTATGTTGATGTGTCTGATAGCTTTATGTTGATGTGCCTGATGTCTTTATGTTGAAGTGCTTGATAGCTTTATGTTGATGTGTCTGATAGCTTTATGTTGATGTGTCTGATAGCTTTATATTGACGTGTCTGATAGCTTCATGTTGATGTGCTTGGTAGCTTTATGTTGATGTGTCTGATCGACGATGCTAAGAACTCTTTTTGTTATGTTGATAGGCCTGGCCCTGTATGGCCATTTTACAGTCACGGGCATGATCACCTTATGTTGATATTGTTTTGGCATTATATTAATAGACTTTACCTGCCAGTGCTATTTTACTGAGTTTTCTCGCGTTATATTATAGATATGGTCGCTTTATGTTGACGGAGTGTGTTTGCTGCGTCTGAAGGCAGTTCAGACGTTTAGCTGTGTCATTCTTTGCCCTCTACTGATCCGCCTCCTGTTCACACAGTGTGTTCCTTATTTGACCTTCTGTTTTATTCATAATGATAATTGTTTATTTTTACATTACCAAAAGTATAATTGTATATTGTGGCGCCGATATAATGATTTTGCAAGAAACACTTCTTGGTGGTAGGACAGTTAGTGCCCTTGGTTTTCATTGTTTCTACAATAGACAACACCTTGGGCAGGCCATCCTTGTACGCAACAATAAGGTGGCAGCTGAGGTTGATATGTCTGCGTGGGACAATGCAGAATTGCAGGTACATGCGGTTAGGGTGCAGACCCCAGTTCCTTTCGTGGTTATAAATGTGTATGCCTGTAATGGAAAGGTGGACACACAACAATGAGAAAATGAGTGCTGGGAGAAAATCTTACTATCACAACCGATACCATTCGCACAATACTTAAAAGGTCACACCACTGCTCCTGGTACAAATGGTGCTCAGTACGACGACACAGGCGATTTAGCTGACGACGACTTAAAAAAAATCTGGCCAGAGAGTTTAATGCCAGCATTCAGATTGGCCAAATTAAGGAAGATTAGCTACACAGCTACTTGCTACCGCTACCAAAACAAAACAAGGAACATTCTCAGATCAGTGTCTACAGAATCACCGCGATGCAGAACACTGCGGCAAGTTACTGGCAATTCTTACTGTCAGTACGACGCAAATTACAGGCTGGAGAAAATAGAGAATGAAGCTATGCGCATTATGGTGGGGTGTACAAGGGACACACCCTGTGTTGCAATGAGGTATCTTCTTCACTTTCCAACCATGGATGATAGGATCAAGATCTGAAGGGCACAAGCATACCAAAAGATAAGTGCAGATAAGCAGGATCTATTGCAACACGAGCTCAACACAGGGACAGGGTGTCAGGCTAAAAAGAGGCAAATCAGGGGTGGGACGAGCAGAAGATGTCATCAAACAGGTCTGTGGGCTTACCAACGCTGGCAACCAGCCGTATCTGACAAGGAGTGGATACAGGTGCGTACGTCATTCAGGGAGCAAGCAGAATAATCAAGGAAGGTGGTGCGTAGGTCATGACCACGAGTAGTATGACGATAGAGGTGATGGCAGTGACCAGAGCATTCATCTGGTTAGAGTCACAAGACTACACCCACGCATGTATACTGAGTGATTCGATAAGCATGATAAAAAAAAAATTGAAGGCCTGATCTGTACGCATGCTATGGGTAGAAAGAAGTTCTGCTTCACTGCAGAAGTCAAAAGTACGTAAAGTCACCTTTGTCTGCGTCCCTGGAGGTGCGGGAGTACGGGGGATTGAAAGAGCGGACAGGTTGGCTAGCTGTGCTGTCGTTAAAGACAGTCAACGAATGGATCAGGCGGACATCATCAATTCCCTCCGAGATGTGGGAAGGACACAGGTCTTCGATAACCATGAGTCCACGTAATTCCTTCGGATGAAAGAGATAGGAGTTAAGATGGGCACAGCCAGAAACGAGAAACTTAGTGGGCGCGTAAGAAGACTAATCAACCAACACAGAACTGAAGTCGTCAGTCACTGGACACTTCGAGACTTGCTGGGAAGGGGATCTGAGCACCTATGGACATGTTCGGCGTGCAATGATGATGACCAGCAAATAACTCAGTAACTTGTATATTGTGTATGTGCTGTGTTGTGTGTCAGTGTGTGTTTTAATTCTGTTGTGCGAACGCAGAAGTTGGTTTTTCCAACACAATTTATGCTTCCTGATTCACTTTCAGCGATGTCGTTTCCCCTCATTTTTCCCCACTACAAATGATGTGTGTATTTCACTTAGTGTTAGCAGTTCAGTGCAGAACACACTGATAACGTACGTCTATGTGCACAAATCATATCAGATATACATATGGAACCGTTTAGTTGTTAAATACTTCACGCGTTTTACACGCATGCGCACTACGAGGCATCACCGTTTTTTTTTTCTCCTGCCCTGTCCGCAACCAAATGTAAACTTTGCGAAGATTATCGTGAAACTTTCAACATGGCTTCTCTTAACTTTTTTCTTGCTCTCCTTGGTACGACGTAGCAGGCAAGGGCAACCACGACTTGCCATTTACTTGCATCATCATCATCATCATGTGCCATACCGGCTGGCGTAAGCGATCATGTCCTTCCACAATCTTCTATCTACAGTGCATCGTATCAGTTCTGTTGTTGACTGTTTTCCCTGCCATGACACCAAGATATCCAGTATTTTCTCTCTTTGCCGTCCGCTGTCTTCCTTTTCCTGTATTTTGCGAGTTGTAACCAAGTATTCCAACTTTTCTCTTCTGATGATGTCCTCGAAAAATGTTGATTGTTTTTTTCTGATGTATTTTAAGAGCTCCCTTTTTGTGTTGGCCTCTGAAAATTTCCTCGTTGGTCTTTTTAACTGTCCAGGGAACTTTCATCATTCTTCTGTCGTTGGTCTTTTTAACTGTCCAGGGAACTTTTATCATTCTTCTGTCGTTGGTCTCTTTAACTGTCCAGGGAACTTTTATCATTCTTCTGTCGTTGGTCTTTTTAACTGTCCAGGGAACTTTCATCATTCTTCTGTCGTTGGTCTCTTTAACTGTCCAGGGAACTTTCATCATTCTTCTGTCGTTGGTCTCTTTAACTGTCCAGGAACTTTCATCATTCTTCTGAGAAATCCCATCTCTGTGGCTTCTAATCGCCTTTTCATTTGTTTGTCTACTGTCCGTAATTCGCTTTTATAGATTTCTATAGGTCAGAATTGGTTCTATATAGCACCGATGAACTCTCTTTCTCACTTCTATTGACATATACTTGTACACAAGATCTTTTCCATTTTCTGAAATGCTATTTTGGCCTGAGCTAGTCTGCTTTTTATTTCTGTGGTGCATCTTCCATCTGATGTTATTATTGTGCTCAAGTATTTGGCGCTTTGCACTTGTTTCCGATTTGTCCTGTTTATTTTTATGCTACATGATGGTGATGATTGTTTCTTCGATATGACCATCACTTCATTTTCTTACTATTCAGACTGAGACCAGTCCAGTTGCTTTGTTTTACTCTTATGTCTATTTACTTGCATTAACAACAAAATCAAAACATCTTGTTTGCCCAACCGTCATTGATCACAACAAAAGAAACCATTAGCTTTAGTCACACAGAGACCCATGCCTTCATTTATCCGTCACGTCTACTGTAGCATGTTTCTTCATGATTTCGTCTTGACAAGTTTTAACCCAGGACAGTGTGATTAATTTAGTTACAGGCTCCGATGCTTGTTTTAATGTAATAGTGGCACTTTAGTTACAGGCTCCGATGCTTGTTTTAATGTAATAGTGACACTTTAGTTACAGGCTCCGATGCTTGTTTTAATGTAATAGTGACACTTTAGTTACAGGCTCCGATGCTTGTTTTAATGTAATAGTGGCACTTTAGTTACAGGCTCCGATGCTTGTTTTAATGTAATAGTGGCACTTTAGTTACAGGCACCGATGCTTGTTTAATGTAATAGTAACACTTTAGTTACAGGCTCCGATGCTTGTTTTATTGTAATAGTGACACTTTAGTTACAGGTTCCGATGCTTGTTTTATTGTAATAGTGGTACTTTAGTTACAGGCTCCGATGCTTGTTTTATTGTAATAGTGGTACTTTAGTTACAGGCTCCGATGCTTGTTATAATGTAATAGTGGCACTTTAGTTACAGTCTCCGATGCTTGTTTTAATGTAATAGTGGCACTTTAGTTACAGGCTCAGATGCTTGTTTTAATGTAATAGTGACACTTTAGTTACAGGCTCCGATGCTTGTTTTAATGTAATAGTGGCACTTTAGTTACAGGCTCCGATGTTTGTTTTAATGTAATAGTGGCACTTTAGTTACAGGCTCCGATGCTTGTTTTAATGTAATAGTGACACTTTAGTTACAGGCTCCGATGCTTGTTTTAATGTAATAGTGACACTTTAGTTACAGTCTCCGATGCTTGTTTTATTGTAATAGTGGCACTTTAGTTACAGGCTCCGATGCTTGTTTTATTGTAATAGTGGTACTTTAGTTACAAGCTCCGATGCTTGTTTTAATGTAATAGTGACACTTTAGTTACAGGCTCCGATGCTTGTTTTAATGTAATAGTGGCACTTTAGTTACAGGCTCCGATGCTTGTTTTAATGTAATAGTGGCACATTAGTTACAGGCTCCGATGCTTGTTTTATTGTAATAGTGGCACTTTAGTTACAGGCTCCGATGCTTGTTTTATTGTAATAGTGGCACTTTAGTTACAGTCTCCGACGCGTGTTTTATTTTAATAGTGGCACTTTAGCTACAGGCTCCGATGCTTGTTTTATTGTAATAGTGGCACTTTAGTTACAGGCTCCTATGCTTGTTTTAATGTAATAGTGACACTTTAGTTACAGGTTACGATGCTTGTTTTAATGTAATAGTGACACTTTAGTTACAGGCTCCTATGCTTGTTTTATTGTAATAGTGGCACTTTAGTTACAGGCTCCGATGCTTGTTTTAATGTAATAGTGACACTTTAGTTACAGGCTCCTATGCTTGTTTTAATGTAATAGTGACACATTAGTTACAGGCTCCGATACTTGTTTTAATGTAAAAGTGACACTTTAGTTACAGGCTCCGATGCTTGTTTTAATGTAATAGTGACACTTTAGTTACAGGCTCCGATGCTTGTTTTAATATAACAGTGACACTTTAGTTGCAGGCCCCGATGCTTGTTTTAATGTAATAGTGGCACTTTAGTTACAGGCTCCGATGCTTGTTTTAATGTAATAGTGACACTTCAGTTACAGGCTCCGATGCTTGTTTTAATGTAATAGTGACACTTTAGTTACAGGCTCCGATGCTTGTTTTAATGTAATAGTGGCACTTTAGTTACAGGCTCCGATGCTTGTTTTAATGTAATAGTGGCACTTTAGTTACAGGCACCGATGCTTGTTTTAATGTAATAGTAACACTTTAGTTACAGGCTCCGATGCTTGTTTTATTGTAATAGTGGTACTTTAGTTACAGGTTCCGATGCTTGTTTTATTGTAATAGTGGTACTTTAGTTACAGGCTCCGATGCTTGTTTTATTGTAATAGTGGTACTTTAGTTACAGGCTCCGATGCTTGTTATAATGTAATAGTGGCACTTTAGTTACAGTCTCCGATGCTTGTTTTAATGTAATAGTGGCACTTTAGTTACAGGCTCAGATGCTTGTTTTAATGTAATAGTGACACTTTAGTTACAGGCTCCGATGCTTGTTTTAATGTAATAGTGGCACTTTAGTTACAGGCTCCGATGTTTGTTTTAATGTAATAGTGGCACTTTAGTTACAGGCTCCGATGCTTGTTTTAATGTAATAGTGACACTTTAGTTACAGGCTCCGATGCTTGTTTTAATGTAATAGTGACACTTAGTTACAGTCTCCGATGCTTGTTTTATTGTAATAGTGGCACTTTAGTTACAGGCTCCGATGCTTGTTTTATTGTAATAGTGGTACTTTAGTTACAAGCTCCGATGCTTGTTTTAATGTAATAGTGACACTTTAGTTACAGGCTCCGATGCTTGTTTTAATGTAATAGTGGCACTTTAGTTACAGGCTCCGATGCTTGTTTTAATGTAATAGTGGCACATTAGTTACAGGCTCCGATGCTTGTTTTATTGTAATAGTGGCACTTTAGTTACAGGCTCCGATGCTTGTTTTATTGTAATAGTGGCACTTTAGTTACAGTCTCCGATGCGTGTTTTATTTTAATAGTGGCACTTTAGCTACAGGCTCCGATGCTTGTTTTATTGTAATAGTGGCACTTTAGTTACAGGCTCCTATGCTTGTTTTAATGTAATAGTGACACTTTAGTTACAGGCTCCTATGCTTGTTTTAATGTAATAGTGACACTTTAGTTACAGGCTCCTATGCTTGTTTTATTGTAATAGTGGCACTTTAGTTACAGCCTCCTATGCTTGTTTTAATGTAATAGTGATACTTTAGTTACAGGCTCCTGTGCTTGTTTTAATGTAATAGTGACACATTAGTTACAGGCTCCGATACTTGTTTTAATGTAAAAGTGACACTTTAGTTACAGGCTCCGATGCTTGTTTTAATGTAATAGTGACACTTTAGTTACAGGCTCCGATGCTTGTTTTAATGTAACAGTGACACTTTAGTTGCAGGCCCCGAAGCTTGTTTTAATGTAATAGTGACACTTTAGTTACAGGCTCCAATGCTTGTTTTAATGTAATAGTGACACTTTAGTTACAGGCTCCGATGCTTGTTTTAATGTAATAGTGGCACTTTAGTTACAGGCTCCGATGTTTGTTTTAATGTAATAGTGGCACTTTAGTTACAGGCTCCGATGCTTGTTTTAATGTAATAGTGACACTTTAGTTACAGGCTCCGATGCTTGTTTTAATGTAATAGTGACACTTTAGTTACAGTCTCCGATGCTTGTTTTATTGTAATAGTGGCACTTTAGTTACAGGCTCCGATGCTTGTTTTATTGTAATAGTGGTACTTTAGTTACAAGCTCCGATGCTTGTTTTAATGTAATAGTGACACTTTAGTTACAGGCTCCGATGCTTGTTTTAATGTAATAGTGGCACTTTAGTTACAGGCTCCGATGCTTGTTTTAATGTAATAGTGGCACATTAGTTACAGGCTCCGATGCTTGTTTTTGTGTAATAGTGGCACTTTAGTTACAGGCTCCGATGCTTGTTTTATTGTAATAGTGGCACTTTAGTTACAGTCTCCGACGCGTGTTTTATTTTAATAGTGGCACTTTAGCTACAGGCTCCGATGCTTGTTTTATTGTAATAGTGGCACTTTAGTTACAGGCTCCTATGCTTGTTTTAATGTAATAGTGACACTTTAGTTACAGGCTCCTATGCTTGTTTTAATGTAATAGTGACACTTTAGTTACAGGCTCCTATGCTTGTTTTATTGTAATAGTGGCACTTTAGTTACAGCCTCCTATGCTTGTTTTAATGTAATAGTGACACTTTAGTTACAGGCTCCTATGCTTGTTTTAATGTAATAGTGACACATTAGTTACAGGCTCCGATACTTGTTTTAATGTAAAAGTGACACTTTAGTTACAGGCTCCGATGCTTGTTTTAATGTAATAGTGACACTTTAGTTACAGGCTCCGATGCTTGTTTTAATGTAACAGTGACACTTTAGTTGCAGGCCCCGATGCTTGTTTTAATGTAATAGTGACACTTTAGTTACAGGCTCCGATGCTTGTTTAATGTAATAGTGACACTTTAGTTACAGGCTCCGATGCTTGTTTTAATGTAATAGTGACACTTTAGTTACAGGCTCCGATGCTTGTTTTAATGTAATAGTAGCACTTTAGTTACAGGCTCCGATGCTTGTTTTAATGTAATAGTGGCACTTTAGTTACAGGCACCGATGCTTGTTTTAATGTAATAGTAACACTTTAGTTACAGGCTCCGATGCTTGTTTTATTGTAATAGTGGTACTTTAGTTACAGGTTCCGATGCTTGTTTTATTGTAATAGTGGTACTTTAGTTACAGGCTCCGATGCTTGTTTTATTGTAATAGTGGTACTTTAGTTACAGGCTCCGATGCTTGTTATAATGTAATAGTGGCACTTTAGTTACAGTCTCCGATGCTTGTTTTAATGTAATAGTGGCACTTTAGTTACAGGCTCAGATGCTTGTTTTAATGTAATAGTGACACTTTAGTTACAGGCTCCGATGCTTGTTTTAATGTAATAGTGGCACTTTAGTTACAGGCTCCGATGTTTGTTTTAATGTAATAGTGGCACTTTAGTTACAGGCTCCGATGCTTGTTTTAAAGTAATAGTGACACTTTAGCTACAGGCTCCGATGCTTGTTTTAATGTAATAGTGACACTTTAGTTACAGTCTCCGATGCTTGTTTTATTGTAATAGTGGCACTTTAGTTACAGGCTCCGATGCTTGTTTTATTGTAATAGTGGTACTTTAGTTACAAGCTCCGATGCTTGTTTTAATGTAATAGTGACACTTTAGTTACAGGCTCCGATGCTTGTTTTAATGTAATAGTGGCACTTTAGTTACAGGCTCCGATGCTTGTTTTAATGTAATAGTGGCACATTAGTTACAGGCTCCGATGCTTGTTTTATTGTAATAGTGGCACTTTAGTTACAGGCTCCGATGCTTGTTTTATTGTAATAGTGGCACTTTAGTTACAGTCTCCGATGCGTGTTTTATTTTAATAGTGGCACTTTAGCTACAGGCTCCGATGCTTGTTTTATTGTAATAGTGGCACTTTAGTTACAGGCTCCTATGCTTGTTTTAATGTAATAGTGACACTTTAGTTACAGGCTCCTATGCTTGTTTTAATGTAATAGTGACACTTTAGTTACAGGCTCCTATGCTTGTTTTATTGTAATAGTGGCACTTTAGTTACAGCCTCCTATGCTTGTTTTAATGTAATAGTGACACTTTAGTTACAGGCTCCTATGCTTGTTTTAATGTAATAGTGACACATTAGTTACAGGCTCCGATACTTGTTTTAATGTAAAAGTGACACTTTAGTTACAGGCTCCAATGCTTGTTTTAATGTAATAGTGACACTTTAGTTACAGGCTCCGATGCTTGTTTTAATGTAACAGTGACACTTTAGTTGCAGGCCCGATGCTTGTTTTAATGTAATAGTGACACTTTAGTTACAGGCTCCAATGCTTGTTTTAATGTAATAGTGACACTTTAGTTACAGGCTCCGATTCTTGTTTTAATGTAATAGTGACACTTTAGTTACAGGCTCCGATGCTTGTTTTAATGTAATAGTGACACTTTAGTTACAGGCTCCGATGCTTGTTTTAATGTAATAGTGACACTTTAGTTACAGGCTCCGATGCTTGTTTTAATGTAATAGTGACACTTTAGTTACAGGCCCCGATGCTTGTTTTAATGTAATAGTGACACTTTAGTTACAGGCTCCAATGCTTGTTTTAATATAATAGTGACACTTTAGTTACAGGCTCCGATTCTTGTTTTAATGTAATAGTGACACTTTAGTTACAGGCTCCGATGCTTGTTTTAAAGTAATAGTGACACTTTAGTTACAGGCTCCGTTGCTTGTTTTAAAGTAATAGTGACACTTTAGTTACAGGCCCCGATGCTTGTTTTAAAGTAATAGTGACACTTTAGTTACAGGCTCCGATGCTTGTTTTAAAGTAATAGTGACACTTTAGTTACAGGCTCCGATGCTTGTTTTAAAGTAATAGTGACACTTTAGTTACAGGCTCCGATGCTTGTTTTAAAGTAATAGTGACACTTTAGCTACAGGCTCCGATGCTTGTTTTAATGTAATCGTGACACTTTAGTTACAGGCTCCGATGCTTGTTTTAATGTAATAGTGACACTTTAGTTACAGGCTCCGATACTCGTTTTAATGTAATAGTGACACTTTGGTTATAGGCTCCGATGCTTGTTTTAAAGTAATAGTGACACTTTAGTTACAGGTTACGATGCTTGTTTTAATGTAATAGTGACACTTTAGTTACAGGCTCCGATACTTGTTTTAATATAATAGTGACACTTTAGTTACAGGCTCCTTTCTTGTTTTAATGTAATAATGACTCTTTAGTTACAGGCTCCGACACTTGTTTTAATGTAATAGTGACACTTTAGTTACAGGCTCCGATGCTTGTTTTAATGTAATAGTGACACTTTAGTTACAGGCTCCGATGCTTGTTTTAATGTAATAGTGACACTTTAGTTACAGGCTCCGACACTTGTTTTAATGTAATAGTGACACTTTAGTTACATGCTAGGATGCATGTTTTAAAGTAATAGTGACACTTTAGTTACAGGCTCCGATGTTTCTTTTAATGTAATAGTGACACTTTAGTTACATGCTCCGATGCTTGTTTTAAAGTAATAGTGACACTTTAGTTACAGGCTCCGATGCTTGTTTTAATGTAATAGTGACACTTTAGTTACAGGCTCCGACACTTGTTTTAATGTAATAGTGGCACTTTAGTTACAGGCTCCGATGTTTGTTTTAATGTAATAGTGACACTTTAGTTACAGTCTCCGATGCTTGTTTTATTGTAATAGTGGCACTTTAGTTACAGGCTCCGATGCTTGTTTTATTGTAATAGTGGTACTTTAGTTACAAGCTCCGATGCTTGTTTTAATGTAATAGTGACACTTTAGTTACAGGCTCCGATGCTTGTTTTAATGTAATAGTGGCACTTTAGTTACAGGCTCCGATGCTTGTTTTAATGTAATAGTGGCACATTAGTTACAGGCTCCGATGCTTGTTTTATTGTAATAGTGGCACTTTAGTTACAGGCTCCGATGCTTGTTTTATTGTAATAGTGGCACTTTAGTTACAGTCTCCGACGCGTGTTTTATTTTAATAGTGGCACTTTAGCTACAGGCTCCGATGCTTGTTTTATTGTAATAGTGGCACTTTAGTTACAGGCTCCTATGCTTGTTTTAATGTAATAGTGACACTTTAGTTACAGGCTCCTATGCTTGTTTTAATGTAATAGTGACACTTTAGTTACAGGCTCCTATGCTTGTTTTATTGTAATAGTGGCACTTTAGTTACAGCCTCCTATGCTTGTTTTAATGTAATAGTGACACTTTAGTTACAGGCTCCTATGCTTGTTTTAATGTAATAGTGACACATTAGTTACAGGCTCCGATACTTGTTTTAATGTAAAAGTGACACTTTAGTTACAGGCTCCGATGCTTGTTTTAATGTAATAGTGACACTTTAGTTACAGGCTCCGATGCTTGTTTTAATGTAACAGTGACACTTTAGTTGCAGGCCCCGATGCTTGTTTTAATGTAATAGTGGCACTTTAGTTACAGGCTCCGATGCTTGTTTTAATGTAATAGTGACACTTTAGTTACAGGCTCCGATGCTTGTTTTAATGTAATAGTGACACTTTAGTTACAGGCTCCGATGCTTGTTTTAATGTAATAGTGGCACTTTAGTTACAGGCTCCGATGCTTGTTTTAATGTAATAGTGGCACTTTAGTTACAGGCACCGATGCTTGTTTTAATGTAATAGTAACACTTTAGTTACAGGCTCCGATGCTTGTTTTATTGTAATAGTGGTACTTTAGTTACAGGTTCCGATGCTTGTTTTATTGTAATAGTGGTACTTTAGTTACAGGCTCCGATGCTTGTTTTATTGTAATAGTGGTACTTTAGTTACAGGCTCCGATGCTTGTTATAATGTAATAGTGGCACTTTAGTTACAGTCTCCGATGCTTGTTTTAATGTAATAGTGGCACTTTAGTTACAGGCTCAGATGCTTGTTTTAATGTAATAGTGACACTTTAGTTACAGGCTCCGATGCTTGTTTTAATGTAATAGTGGCACTTTAGTTACAGGCTCCGATGTTTGTTTTAATGTAATAGTGGCACTTTAGTTACAGGCTCCGATGCTTGTTTTAAAGTAATAGTGACACTTTAGCTACAGGCTCCGATGCTTGTTTTAATGTAATAGTGACACTTTAGTTACAGTCTCCGATGCTTGTTTTATTGTAATAGTGGCACTTTAGTTACAGGCTCCGATGCTTGTTTTATTGTAATAGTGGTACTTTAGTTACAAGCTCCGATGCTTGTTTTAATGTAATAGTGACACTTTAGTTACAGGCTCCGATGCTTGTTTTAATGTAATAGTGGCACTTTAGTTACAGGCTCCGATGCTTGTTTTAATGTAATAGTGGCACATTAGTTACAGGCTCCGATGCTTGTTTTATTGTAATAGTGGCACTTTAGTTACAGGCTCCGATGCTTGTTTTATTGTAATAGTGGCACTTTAGTTACAGTCTCCGATGCGTGTTTTATTTTAATAGTGGCACTTTAGCTACAGGCTCCGATGCTTGTTTTATTGTAATAGTGGCACTTTAGTTACAGGCTCCTATGCTTGTTTTAATGTAATAGTGACACTTTAGTTACAGGCTCCTATGCTTGTTTTAATGTAATAGTGACACTTTAGTTACAGCCTCCTATGCTTGTTTTAATGTAATAGTGACACTTTAGTTACAGGCTCCTATGCTTGTTTTAATGTAATAGTGACACATTAGTTACAGGCTCCGATACTTGTTTTAATGTAAAAGTGACACTTTAGTTACAGGCTCCGATGCTTGTTTTAATGTAATAGTGACACTTTAGTTACAGGCTCCGATGCTTGTTTTAATGTAACAGTGACACTTTAGTTGCAGGCCCCGATGCTTGTTTTAATGTAATAGTGACACTTTAGTTACAGGCTCCAATGCTTGTTTTAATGTAATAGTGACACTTTAGTTACCGGCTCCGATTCTTGTTTTAATGTAATAGTGACACTTTAGTTACAGGCTCCGATGCT
>JAVIAB010000051.1:156385842-156683342 GCA_032433765.1 Megaustenia siamemsis | reverse complement strand
AGAGATTCTTTCTGACGGGCTGTGGTGAATGCAACCTTAAGTGGGAGATATGGCTAGAGACAGAGATTCTCCCACGGGAGCTATGATGAGTGCAACGTTCTGTGGCAGATCTGGCTGAGACAGATAGTCTCCAAGAAGAGCTACGATGAGTGAAACGCTCTGTGGCAGATCTGGCTAGAGAAAGAGATTCTCCAAGAAGAGCTATGATGAGTGAAACGTTCTGTGGCAGATCTGGCTAGAGACAGAGATTCTCCAAGTAGAGCTACGATGAGTGAAACGCTCTGTGGCAGATCTGGCTAGAGAAAGAGATTCTCCAAGAAGAGCTATGATGAGTGAAACGCTCTGTGGCAGATCTGGCTAGAGAAAGAGATTCTCCAAGAAGAGCTACGATGAGTGAAACGCTCTGTGGCAGATCTGGCTAGAGAAAGAGATTCTCCAAGAAGAGCTACGATGAGTGAAACGTTCTGTGGCAGATCTGGCTAGAGAAAGAGATTCTCCAAGAAGAGCTATGATGAGTGCACCGTTCTGTAAATGCTATGTGACCTGATGATGACCACAAAGAGTAAATTAATGACGGAAACTAAAGTACAGTCACTCCGTCATCAACATCAGCATAGACGCACTATATTTAATGCTATAGTCCGTTCAGATTCGTTTGCCGAGATGTTATGATTTATAATTCAAAAAGTTCTTGAGTATTTCACATGATTTTTGGTGTTAAAATGTCCATGTCACGAGAACATATGTGTTACTCGATGTCTAGCTATAACGGTTTTCTTAAAGCGGCGAATTCCTTTGATCTTTGCCCATGTAACTATTATTTTGACCCTAATCAAAATGTTTTACAGTAATCTAGTGCAACGATGACCCATAGGCGTGTCCATAAAATTTTACTTGGTGGCAAGTATACAAATTTTAAATTATATATAGAACTTTTGTTCGTAGAGTCAATTTGATATAGTTCCATGCTCTTGGTGTGAGTTTCCCAAATGTTGTCGCTGCCTTTCAAATACGTACATTTAGTTCCTCATCTAAGGAAAGTGTGGCTGTAATAGTGGATCCAAGATAGCTGAACTTCTGTACTGACTCAAGCAGGCTTCCATTCAAAGTAATGGTTGTTGGTTTGCTTATAACATATTTTTGATTGCTTGGGTGGTCTTGAACAATAAACTGTTTAACAAATCAACTAGGAAATTTTGCAAATCAAACTATTTATCTGTAGACTTAATCAGAGTAATGATCATTCAGAATCAGACGAGTCAAATAGGTCGATTACTGCTTTCGGCTGAACAAACAACAAACCATCCTTTTTCCAATATTCCTCTTCTTGTCGTAACACATGATCCTCACATTTTACCCAGTAGTCTTTATTTATATTTGATAGAGCCTGATTTGTAAGTGTCTCAACATCGCATAATTTGAAAGTTTTATTTGTATATGCTACGTGTCCTTTAACTTTTGCCCAAACTAGTTCTATAGGATTTAAGTGTGCATGATATGGAGGTAGTCTCAAACATCTATGGCCATGTTCTTAAATTAACTTGTCTATTTTACATATATTTGTACGTTGTGTCTGTTTTACAAGGCTAAACAATTCGGGTTTCAAGTAGCTGTCGTTAACTTGTATGTGTTCTTTTATGAGCCACGTTTTGATTGCATCTTTTGTACTTGATGATGTTGGGATTCTATCTTCTACGTTAACTACGTTATGGTATGAAGCATTGTCCATTATCAGACAAGAAGGTCGATCTAATATTGGAAGGATACTTTTCTCGATCCAGTCTTTAAATATGTGCCCATTCATTTCGGAGTGGTAGTCTCTATTGTCTATGGATTTTGAAATGAAAACGAGATGAGCATTCTGCAACAACCCATTATGTCTGCTTCCTGCATGTGCAACTATCAAACGTTGCCCTTTACTGCTTGGTACTGATCTTTTAATACTTCCATCTGCTAACTGCCATTCCTTTTCATTTGTATGATGAGCGTTGATCCAAGTTTCATCTAAATAAACAATATCATAATCATTTTCGCGCATTTCCTTCACTTCACGTAAATACTTGTTTCTAAGAGCTACTAGATGTGGCTTCTCACAAATAATGTTTTTTCCACCAGCATACTTTCTAAAGGTGAAGCCTGCACTTCTTAATATTTTCCATAATGAAGTTTTTGATATTTCAATGTCGTTGTTAGTTTTCAGCCAAAGCTTCAACTTTCTAAGTGTCACTTCTTCGTTTATATCAAACATTCGACAGATTTCTCTTTTTACTAGGTCCTTATCAAAACTGTCTAACGTTTCTTTCCTTCCTTGCTTTCTTGCATTTGTTGGCAATAAATATCCGCTTCCTTTAACTATTCGATCAAATGAACGTTTACACAAACCTAAAATATGCATTGTTCTCTTCTCAGGGTTTGATAAAGAACAATAAAGATGTCCCTTTTTACGCTCTCTGCAGAAGTATTGATAAATCTTTATAGCAATGTTATGCTCAGTAAAATATTTTGCCTTTATATTCATTCTCACATAGACTTGCAGAAGATAATATGGATAGTGCCGCCTCCTTTCTGTAAATATTGAGATTTGCCTCTGAATTATGACTCGAACTCGAGTCTACGGCCGTGATTTTGACGTCACATAATTTCCGGTTTCGGCTAAAATGTCATTTTGTGCTAAACGGGAAATTTCATATGTAACATTTCTTTATAAAAATTTATAGTGGAAACATAACTATTTTAGGACGGTGCGCATTCAGCCGTGAAGGTCATGCCTATATGTTAAAGAATCAGCTGTGAGATGTAAGCATCTACATAATCCCGCCGGTGTTTATAATATCGATTAACTTTTTTTTTTAATATAGGTTAAATAAGGCATTTTTGAAACTGGATCACATTTCTTTGATAAAAAAATATTTTTATAGCGACATTAGTATTCTAAACCTAACTTCAAAAGATCAATGCAAATGAACAATAAGTTTTTGAAAAAAATAAATTAATGTCTAGGCAAACGAATCTGAACGGACTATAGTACATGTGCTGATGGAGTTTCCAGTCAATGCCATCACGAGTTTAATGAGATTGATTAGATGAATGTAAACATCGAGCTAATAGAACTATGCTCTTCGATATATCTGAAAAAGCTGACCGCCTGTAAAACTTTCTGCACTGCAATTAAGTCGATTTGCTGTCTAATAAACACATTTTTTTTCTTGTGCGATTATCGTTGTCTTGTTTCCTTATTTGTTTATTTAATTTACATTTACTTATTCGATTTCACTTCTCCGTTTTTATTTTATATATCCGACCTATTTTCTTACTTCTATTTTACATATTCGATTTAATTTCTCTGTTTCTATTTTACATTTACGTTTTTGATTCAAAGAAAACTTGTCTGATGAGGATTTTAAAAAGAAAAAAAACGAATCACAAAAAATATCGGAGGAAAGAACAAACAAAAAAGACGAAATAATTTGTAGAGAGAAAAATGTAAGAACTAGAAGATGTGAGATTAGCGACAGATAATGTGACTTCGAGAAATCAGACAACTTGGTTGAAGCAAGAACAGACATGGCCCACAGAGATAAAATAGCTGAATTACAGAGTCGACAAGCTGAGGTACTAGCGCTTGTAGCCCAGACTGATATAAACAGGTGATTCGTCATCTCAAATCTTTCCTTTCTGAGAATGTGACAGTTTAATTGATAAAGTTACATATAAAATATACATAAATATATAGGCAACATGAAAGGGTCTAGTCCGGCAATGAAAAAATGTAGTAATGATATTTAGATAAATACAAGAAAAAAGAAAATAACTTAAAAGCAAAGTTTAGTAGTACAAAGACGTAGATGTGAATAAAGGAGATATTTGGGGATGGTATGTTGTTACGTGTTAAACAGATCATGTATAGCCGACACGCTGCTGTTTGTTAAACTCACAGACATCTGAAAGGCTAACTACATACTCAGCTGCCGAGACCTCCCAGGTTCACGATTAGAAATATAAACAAATGAAACAAGCGCAATGGTAGCTATGTCAGCGCAATGGTAGCTATTTGACTTATATCGGTGTGGGGGTAGGCTTGTGGTAATGACTGGAAGAGCCAGATGTCAATGGGTACTCGGTGAGGCGGTAGTCTTTGTTGAGAAATGATGTCATTAGTTCAGGAAGAAGACTCACGGATGAGGGATTTTGGTAGAGAGAATGTTAACAAGAAGATTTCTGCTGATGACAGAAACAGAAGCAAGACAAAATGTCTGCTTTAAGAAATAATGGGATTGGGTGATAATGTTCTGGGTACATTGTGAATGGTTAGAGACGGCGAGACGTGTGACAAGAATGAGGTTTACATCTTTGAACGAAAGTAATTGCTTCTTTGACTTCACTTGTTATAGCTTGACTCAGTTGTAGGCAGGTCGAGAATAAACAGTGTTTGATTGAATGTTTGGTGACTTCACCATTGTTTGGTTGAATGTTTGGTGACTTCACCATTGTTTGGTTGAATGTTTGATGACTTGTCCATTATCTGGTTGAATGTTTGGTGACTTGTCCATTGTCTGGTTGAATGTTTCATGGCTTGTCCATTACCTGGTTGAATGTTTGGTGACTTGTCCATTTTCTAGTTGAATGTTTGGGGACTTGTCCATTAACTGGCTGAATGTATGGTGACTTGTCCATAATCTGGTTGAATGTTTGGTGACTTCACCATTGTTTGGTTGAATGTTTGGTGACTTCACCATTGTTTGGTTGAATGTTTGATGACTTGTCCATTATCTGGTTGAATGTTTGGTGACTTGTCCATTGTCTGGTTGAATGTTTCATGGCTTGTCCATTGTCAGGTTGAATGTTTGATAACTTGTCCATTGTCTGCTTGAATGTTTGATAACTTGTCCATTACCTGGTTGAATGTTTGATAACTTGTCCATTTTCTAGTTGAATGTTTGGGGACTTGTCCATTAACTGGCTGAATGTATGGTGACTTGTCCATTATCTGGTTGAATGTTTGGTGACTTGTCCATTATCTAGTTGAATGTTTGGGGACTTGTCCATTGTCTGGTTGAATGTTTGGTGACCTGTCCATTATCTGGTTGAATGTTTGGTGACTTGTCAATTGTCTGGTTGAATGTTTGGTGACTTGTCCATTATCTGGTTGAATGTTTGAGGACTTGTCCATTGTCTGGTTGAATGTTTCGGGACTTGTCCATTGTCTGGTTGACTGTTTGGTGACTTGTCCATTGTCTGGTTGAATGTTTGCGGACTTGTCCATTGTCTGGTTGAATGTTTGCGGACTTTTCCTTTATCTAGTTGAATGTTTGATGACTTGTCCATTATCTGGTTGAATGTTTGATGACTTGTCCATTATCTGGTTGAATGTATGGTGACTTGTCCATTATCTGGTTGAATGTTTGGGGACTTGTCCATTGTCTGGTTGAATGTTTGGTGACCTGTCCATTATCTGGTTGAATGTTTGGTGACTTGTCAATTGTCTGGTTGAATGTTTGGTGACTTGTCCATTATCTGGTTGAATGTTTGAGGACTTGTCCATTGTCTGGTTGAATGTTTCGGGACTTGTCCATTGTCTGGTTGACTGTTTGGTGACTTGTCCATTGTCTGGTTGAATGTTTGCGGACTTGTCCATTGTCTGGTTGAATGTTTGCGGACTTTTCCTTTATCTAGTTGAATGTTTGATGACTTGTCCATTATCTGGTTGAATGTTTGATGACTTGTCCATTATCTGGTTGAATGTATGGTGACTTGTCCATTATCTGGTTGAATGTTTGGTGACTTGTCCATTGTCTGGTTGAATGTTTGGTGACTTGTCCATTGTCTAATTGAATGTTTGATGACTTGTCCATTATCTGGTTGAATGTTTGAGAACTTGTCCATTGTCTGGTTGAATGTTTGGTGACTTGTCCATTATCTAGTTGAATGTTTGGGGACTTGTCCATTATCTGGTTGAATGTTTGATGACTTGTCCATTATCTAGTTGAATGTTTTGGGACTTGTCCATTATCTGGTTGAATGTTTGGTGACTTGTCCATTATCTGGTTGAATGTTTGGTGACTTGTCCATTATCTGGTTGAATGTTTGATGACTTGTCCATTATCTGGTTGAATGTTTGATGACTTGTCCATTGTCTGGTTGAATGTTTGGTGACTTGTCCATTATCTGGTTGAATGTTTGGTGACTTGTCCTTTATCTAGTTGAATGTTTGGTGACTTGTCCATTATCTGGTTGAATGTTTGATGACTTGTCCATTATCTGGTTGAATGTTTGATGACTTGTCCATTGTCTGGTTGAATGTTTGGTGACTTGTCCATTGTCTAGTTGAATGATTGTTAACTTGTACATTGTCTAGCTCAATGTTGATGACTTGTCCATCGTCCATTTTAATATACGCTGACTTGTACACAGTATTTTTCAATGTTCGGCGACATCCCACATTTTATACTAGTCGTGATATCTCATGCAGTGCCTATCTGCATATTTGTTACGTCTGTCCTCCCCTCCTGTTTTTTTTTTCGCTAACTTTGAAAACTGAGACTCTCGGTGAAATGCAGTCTGTCGATAATGGCGTGACATGTCCAAATTATGCGATTTATGTTTTTTTTTTTTAACGTGATCAAGTACTGGTGTAACTAAACTCCAGTTCGTCTGAAAAATAAATATAAAATGGTAGCTAAACCTTTAGAGAGATGTGAAAAACTACGAATTTTCGGTTATAGCTTTCATCAGATCTATCTAGCTTTTGTCCTTTCGAACCCAAGACGGCACATAGGGCAGAACCACAATCTCAAATACAGAAACCTTGCGTGCCAAAATGGCACATATTGCTTGCAGAGATCACTGCTTCTAAAATCTATGGCTCTGTTACCATAACAATACTTTTTACAATGACAGCTTGTCAAGCCATTGATCAACCTTCTTAGTCGCCAATTCTTCATATTATATATATATATATATGTGTGTGTGTTGTGTGTGTGTGTGTGTGTGTGTGTGTGTGTGTGTGTGTGTGTGTGTATGTGTGTGTGTATATATATATATATATGACATTCATCAGATACAAGATAATAAAAAGTAATTCAAAAACAAACAAAAAATATGAGTTCTTATCTTAGCATGGAGATGTGAAGTTATGGACTCATGGGGTAAGAAGGTTAGAGGAGGGCTAGGATTAGAAATCCAGGAAGAGAGAACGTGACCAGGATCGATGTGCTTGTTGGTTATAAGAAAAGTACATAGAGGGTCCCCTGATAATGTATGGAAGGAGAAAGGTGCCCTTGATAATGGATGAAAGGAGAATGGTGCCCTTGATATTGGATGAAAGAAGGATGATCCCTTGATAATAGATGAAAGAAGGACAGTCCCTTGATAATGGATGAAAAGAGAAAGGTGCCCTTGATAATGGATGAAAGGAGAAAGGTGCCCTTGTTAATGGATGAAAGGAGAAAGGTGCCCTTGATAATGGATGAAAGGAGAAAGGTGCCCTTGTTAATGGATGAAAGGAGAAAGGTGCCCTTGTTAATGGATGAAAGGAGGAAGGTGCCCTTGATAATGGATGAAAGGAGAAAGGTGCCCTTGATAGTGGATGAAAGGAGAAAGGTGCCCTTGATAATGGATGAAAGGAGAAATGTGCCCTTGTTAATGGATGAAAGGAGAAAGGTGCCCTTGATAATGGATGAAAGGAGAAAGGTGCCCTTGTTAATGGATGAAAGGAGGAAGGTGCACTTGTTAATGGATGAAAGGAGGAAGGTGCCCTTGTTAATGGATGAAAGGAGGACAGTCCCTTGATAATGGATGAAAGAAGGAAGGTGCCCTTGTTAATGGATGAAAGGAGGAAGGTGCCCTTGTTAATGGATGAAATAAGGAAGGTGCCCTTGTTAATGGATGAAATAAGGAAGGTGCCCTTGATAATGGATGAAAGGAGGAAAGTCCCTTGATAATGGATGAAATGAGGAAAGTCCTCTGATAATGGATGAAAGGAGGAAAGTCCCTTGATAATGGATGAAAGAAGGAAGGTGCCCTTGATAATGGATGAAAGGAGGAAAGTCCCTTGATAATGGATGAAAGGAGGAAGGTGCCCTTGATAATGGATGAAAGGAGGAAAGTCCTCTGACAATGGATGAAAGGAGGACAGTCCCTTGATAATGGATGAAAGGAGGACAGTCCCTTGATAATGGATGAAAGGAGGACAGTCCCTTGATAATGGATGTAAGGAGGACAGTCCTCTGATAATGGATGAAAGGAGGAAGGTGCCCTTGATAATGGATAAAAGGAAGACAGTCCCTTGATAATGGATGAAAGGAGGACAGTCCCTTGATAATGGATGAAAGGAGGACAGTCCCTTGATATTGGATGAAAGGAGGAAAGTACTCTGATAATGGATGAAAGGAGGAAGGTGCCCTTAATAATGGATGAAAGGAGGACAGTCCCTTGATAATGGATGAAAGGAGGACAGTCCCTTGATAATGGATGAAAGGAGGACAGTCCCTTGATAATAGATGAAAGGAGGAAAGTCCCTTGATAATGGATGAAAGGAGGAAAGTCCCTTGATAATGGATGAAAGGAGGAAAGTCCCTTGATAATGGATGAAAGGAGGAAAGTCCCTTGATAATGGATGAAAGGAAGACAGTCCCTTGATAATAGATGAAAGGAGGAAAGTCCCTTGATAATGGATGAAAAGAGGAAAGTCCCTTGATAATAGATGAAAGGAGGAAAGTCCCTTGATAATGGATGAAAGGAGGAAGGTGCCCTTGATAATGGATGAAAGGAGGACAGTCCCTTGATAATGGATGAAAGGAGGACAGTCCCTTGATAATGGATGAAAGGAGGAAGGTGCCCTTGATAATGGATGAAAGGAGGACAGTCCCTTGATAATGGATGAAAGGAGGACAGTCCCTTGATAATGGATGAAAGGAGGAAGGTGCCCTTGATAATGGATGAAATGAGGACAGTCCCTTGATAATGGATGAAAGGAGGAAGGTGCCCTTGTTATTGGATGAAAGGAGGAAGGTGCCCTTGATAATGGATGAAAGGAGGACAGTCCCTTGATAATGGATGAAAGGAGGTAGGTGCCCTTGTTATTGGATGAAAGGAGGAAGGTGCCCTTGATAATTGATGAAATATTGATAGGAAAAAGAGAAAACAGGGGTGGGCAAGAGTAAAGAACAGGACAGAGCAAGTTTTCTCCAGCTCACATTGAGACCCTGCATTATATTTGAAATGTTTATCATCATGTGCCACACCGGTTGCTGTAGGCGATCATGTCCTTCCTCAGTTTTCTATCTAAAATAGTATATCATTTCATTGTTGTGCCTATATCCTTCTTAGTCCGTAGTTTCTTGTGATTTACTTTTTTTTTCTGTTATTACTATTTTTCATTTTTGCTTATCTTTCAACGTCCAATGTTATTGAAGTGTTAGGCTCAAAGACTGCGATATACCGCGTTCTTTTTATATCTAATGCTACACGTTTAAACTACAACGTTATAGTCACCTCGTTTGATTTCTTGCTTATCTCTTTTTGATATCAAATATTATTTTAACACAGGATGATAAGACAAATCTAATGTATTTTGAATCTACGCCTTAATGTAATTATCTGTTCCCGGTAAATGTGTGTTGCTTCACTTTCCTCTTTCCCTGTAACAGTAATGTCTATTTTGTCTATATTAAAGCTCATGTACCTTCTTTGATATTTCTTTATCTTGACGATATGTCAGTTTCAAACATTTCTTTAAAGGACAGTGGGACAACGAATATGAAAAATATGAAAGAGTTTAATTGTAAACATCATGTAGAGGCATCAAGTGCGTTCGCTGATACGAATTTAAAGTTAGTGGGCTAGTGTTGTCATGAAATGTCAAGGTAAACCTGAAGTGTCATTTTTACAACGGCCTTCTTAAAGTTTGATGTATATTCTCGTTAACATACAGACACGCGCTCTCTCTCTCTCTCTCTCACACACACAAACACACACGTACCCACACACACTTATGTATGCTTCCACTGAAATCAAACCGTCTTGCGCGGTAGTAGGTTTAAGACATGATTAATATAATCACACACACACACACACACACACACACACACACACACACGTATCATGCATACAAAAGAGAAACCATACATACACATTCGGATTAATTTAACAAGACTCCCTTATGTGCACACGAAATGCGAATAAATTGTGGAATGTAAATGTCTTCTTGGCACCAAATTTGCACAGAGTTGTCCCATTAACACAGATGTACCTCACTAGTACAGAGCTATCCCACTAGCACACTAGTAATATCATATATATTATAGCATAGATTAAGCTCTTAAAACGTTTCATAGATTAAAACTGAATACGACTTAAACAACGCATCCAAGATATTGTTAGAAAGAAAATGAGCAAAAAGTTCGAACATTGATCTATCAGAATGATTGACTCGCCTTTGAAGTTAAACGTTTGCATACAGTTAGGGTAACATGGCGGGAACCAACAGTAGTCAATGAACCACATAATATACAGAAATTGTAATTAGCTTTTGGGGAAAGAGATTCGAGAAGGACTCATTCAGAGAGATAGTTGAGGACTTAGGACACATAGAGGTGATTCGAAACTTAGAGAACATTAAAAGAATGGCCGCTAAGGGATGTACAGAATTTCAACTAACGATATAGTTTGCGAGATGTTGAGAAAGCCAATGCCAACATGAAGTGTGATGAAGGAATTTTATATACAACTAAGATATGTATGAAGATGAGTTGGGAAGCGGAACTGAAGTGGAACGAGACCGCGTCTCGTGTCATCATTTCATGTGTCGAACACAAGTGTTGCTGAGAATATTTTCAGTTGTAGATTCTGTGTTGTGAATAAATCACGCTGTGTTACGCACAGAGATAGGCCACTAACACACAGAGACGTTCCAGTAGCCCAGAGAGGTCTAAATACCACAGAGATAGGACACTAACACACAGAGACGTTCAATTAGCCCAGAGAGGTCTAAATACCACAGAGATAGGACACTAACACACAGAGACGTTCCAGTAGCCCAGAGAGGTCTAAATACCACAGAGATAGGACACTAACACACAGAGACGTTCAATTAGCCCAGAGAGGTCTAAATACCACAGAGATAGGACACTAACACACAGAGACGTTCAATTAGCCCAGAGAGGTCTAAATACCACAGAGATAGGACACTAACACACAGAGACGTTCCAGTAGCCCAGAGAGGTCTAAATACCACAGAGATAGGACACTAACACACAGAGACGTTCAATTAGCCCAGAGAGGTCTAAATACCACAGAGATAGGACACTAACACACAGAGACGTTCAATTAGCCCAGAGAGGTCTAAATACCACAGAGATAGGACACTAACACACAGAGACGTTCAATTAGCCCAGAGAGGTCTAAATACCGCAGAGATAGGACACTAACACACAGAGACGTTCAATTAGCCCAGAGAGGTCTAAATACCACAGAGATAGGACACTAACACACAGAGACGTTCAATTAGCCCAGAGAGGTCTAAATACCACAGAGATAGGACACTAACACACAGAGACGTTCAATTAGCCCAGAGAGGTCTAAATACCACAGAGATAGGACACTAACACACAGAGACGTTCAATTAGCCCAGAGAGGTCTGAATACCACAGAGATAGGACACTAACACACAGAGACGTTCCAGTAGCCCAGAGAGGTCTAAATACCACAGAGATAGGACACTAACACACAGAGACGTTCCAGTAGCCCAGAGAGGTCTAAATACCACAGAGATAGGACACTAACACACAGAGACGTTCAATTAGCCCAGAGAGGTCTAAATACCACAGAGATAGGACACTAACACACAGAGACGTTCAATTAGCCCAGAGAGGTCTAAATACCACAGAGATAGGACACTAACACACAGAGACGTTCAATTAGCCCAGAGAGGTCTAAATACCACAGAGATAGGACACTAACACACAGAGACGTTCCAGTAGCCCAGAGAGGTCTAAATACCACAGAGATAGGACACTAACACACAGAGACGTTCCAGTAGCCCAGAGAGGTCTAAATACCACAGAGATAGGACACTAACACACAGAGACGTTCAATTAGCCCAGAGAGGTCTAAATACCACAGAGATAGGACACTAACACACAGAGACGTTCAATTAGCCCAGAGAGGTCTAAATACCGCAGAGATAGGACACTAACACACAGAGACGTTCCAGTAGCCCAGAGAGGTCTAAATACCACAGAGATAGGACACTAACACACAGAGACGTTCAATTAGCCCAGAGAGGTCTAAATACCACAGAGATAGGACACTAACACACAGAGACGTTCAATTAGCCCAGAGAGGTCTAAATACCACAGAGATAGGACACTAACACACAGAGACGTTCAATTAGCCCAGAGAGGTCTGAATACCACAGAGATAGGACACTAACACACAGAGACGTTCCAGTAGCCCAGAGAGGTCTAAATACCACAGAGATAGGACACTAACACACAGAGACGTTCCAGTAGCCCAGAGAGGTCTAAATACCACAGAGATAGGACACTAACACACAGAGACGTTCAATTAGCCCAGAGAGGTCTAAATACCACAGAGATAGGACACTAACACACAGAGACGTTCCAGTAGCCCAGAGAGGTCTAAATACCACAGAGATAGGACACTAACACACAGAGACGTTCAATTAGCCCAGAGAGGTCTAAATACCACAGAGATAGGACACTAACACACAGAGACGTTCAATTAGCCCAGAGAGGTCTAAATACCACAGAGATAGGACACTAACACACAGAGACGTTCCAGTAGCCCAGAGAGGTCTAAATACCACAGAGATAGGACACTAACACACAGAGACGTTCCAGTAGCCCAGAGAGGTCTAAATACCACAGAGATAGGACACTAACACACAGAGACGTTCAATTAGCCCAGAGAGGTCTAAATACCACAGAGATAGGACACTAACACACAGAGACGTTCAATTAGCCCAGAGAGGTCTAAATACCGCAGAGATAGGACACTAACACACAGAGACGTTCCAGTAGCCCAGAGAGGTCTAAATACCACAGAGATAGGACACTAACACACAGAGACGTTCAATTAGCCCAGAGAGGTCTAAATACCACAGAGATAGGACACTAACACACAGAGACGTTCAATTAGCCCAGAGAGGTCTAAATACCACAGAGATAGGACACTAACACACAGAGACGTTCAATTAGCCCAGAGAGGTCTGAATACCACAGAGATAGGACACTAACACACAGAGACGTTCCAGTAGCCCAGAGAGGTCTAAATACCACAGAGATAGGACACTAACACACAGAGACGTTCCAGTAGCCCAGAGAGGTCTAAATACCACAGAGATAGGACACTAACACACAGAGACGTTCAATTAGCCCAGAGAGGTCTAAATACCACAGAGATAGGACACTAACACACAGAGACGTTCCAGTAGCCCAGAGAGGTCTAAATACCACAGAGATAGGACACTAACACAAAGAGACGTTCAATTAGCCCAGAGATGTCTAAATACCAAAGAGATAGGACACTAACACACAGAGACGTTCAATTAGCCCAGAGAGGTCTAAATACCACAGAGATAGGACACTAACACACAGAGACGTTTCAATTAGCCCAGAGAGGTCTAAATACCACAGAGATAGGACACTAACACACAGAGACGTTCAATTAGCCCAGAGGGGTCTAAATACCACAGAGATAGGACACTAACACACAGAGACGTTCAATTAGCCTAGAGAGGTCTAAATACCACAGAGATAGGACACTAACACACAGAGACGTTCAATTAGCCCAGAGAGGTCTAAATACCACAGAGATAGGACACTAACACACACAGACGTTCAATTAGCCCAGAGAGGTCTAAATACCACAGAGATAGGACACTAACACACAGAGACGTTCAATTAGCCCAGAGAGGTCTAAATACCACAGAGATAGGACACTAACACACAGAGACGTTCAATTAGCCCAGAGAGGTCTAAATACCACAGAGATAGGACACTAACACACAGAGACGTTCAATTAGCCCAGAGAGGTCTAAATACCACAGAGATAGGACACTAACACACAGAGACGTTCAATTAGCCCAGAGAGGTCTAAATACCACAGAGATAGGACACTAACACACAGAGACGTTCAATTAGCCCAGAGAGGTCTAAATACCGCAGAGATAGGACACTAACACACAGAGACGTTCCAGTAGCCCAGAGAGGTCTAAATACCACAGAGATAGGACACTAACACACAGAGACGTTCAATTAGCCCAGAGAGGTCTAAATACCACAGAGATAGGACACTAACACACAGAGACGTTCAATTAGCCCAGAGAGGTCTAAATACCACAGAGATAGGACACTAACACACAGAGACGTTCAATTAGCCCAGAGAGGTCTGAATACCACAGAGATAGGACACTAACACACAGAGACGTTCCAGTAGCCCAGAGAGGTCTAAATACCACAGAGATAGGACACTAACACACAGAGACGTTCCAGTAGCCCAGAGAGGTCTAAATACCACAGAGATAGGACACTAACACACAGAGACGTTCAATTAGCCCAGAGAGGTCTAAATACCACAGAGATAGGACACTAACACACAGAGACGTTCAATTAGCCCAGAGAGGTCTAAATACCACAGAGATAGGACACTAACACACAGAGACGTTCAATTAGCCCAGAGTGGTCTAAATACCACAGAGATAGGACACTAACACACAGAGACGTTCAATTAGCCCAGAGATGTCTAAATACCAAAGAGATAGGACACTAACACACAGAGACGTTCAATTAGCCCAGAGAGGTCTAAATACCACAGAGATAGGACACTAACACACAGAGACGTTCAATTAGCCCAGAGAGGTCTAAATACCACAGAGATAGGACACTAACACACAGAGACGTTCAATTAGCCCAGAGGGGTCTAAATACCACAGAGATAGGACACTAACACACAGAGACGTTCAATTAGCCTAGAGAGGTCTAAATACCACAGAGATAGGACACTAACACACAGAGACGTTCAATTAGCCCAGAGAGGTCTAAATACCACAGAGATAGGACACTAACACACAGAGACGTTCAATTAGCCCAGAGAGGTCTAAATACCACAGAGATAGGACACTAACACACAGAGACGTTCCAGTAGCCCAGAGAGGTCTAAATACCACAGAGATAGGACACTAACACACAGAGACGTTCAATTAGCCCAGAGAGGTCTAAATACCACAGAGATAGGACACTAACACACAGAGACGTTCAATTAGCCCAGAGAGGTCTAAATACCACAGAGATAGGACACTAACACACAGAGACGTTCCAGTAGCCCAGAGAGGTCTAAATACCACAGAGATAGGACACTAACACACAGAGACGTTCCAGTAGCCCAGAGAGGTCTAAATACCACAGAGATAGGACACTAACACACAGAGACGTTCAATTAGCCCAGAGAGGTCTAAATACCACAGAGATAGGACACTAACACACAGAGACGTTCAATTAGCCCAGAGAGGTCTAAATACCGCAGAGATAGGACACTAACACACAGAGACGTTCCAGTAGCCCAGAGAGGTCTAAATACCACAGAGATAGGACACTAACACACAGAGACGTTCAATTAGCCCAGAGAGGTCTAAATACCACAGAGATAGGACACTAACACACAGAGACGTTCAATTAGCCCAGAGAGGTCTAAATACCACAGAGATAGGACACTAACACACAGAGACGTCAATTAGCCCAGAGAGGTCTGAATACCACAGAGATAGGACACTAACACACAGAGACGTTCCAGTAGCCCAGAGAGGTCTAAATACCACAGAGATAGGACACTAACACACAGAGACGTTCAAGTAGCCCAGAGAGGTCTAAATACCACAGAGATAGGACACTAACACACAGAGACGTTCAATTAGCCCAGAGAGGTCTAAATACCACAGAGATAGGACACTAACACACAGAGACGTTCAATTAGCCCAGAGAGGTCTAAATACCACAGAGATAGGACACTAACACACAGAGACGTTCAGTAGCCCAGAGAGGTCTAAATACCACAGAGATAGGACACTAACACAAAGAGACGTTCAATTAGCCCAGAGATGTCTAAATACCAAAGAGATAGGACACTAACACACAGAGACGTTCAATTAGCCCAGAGAGGTCTAAATACCACAGAGATAGGACACTAACACACAGAGACGTTCAATTAGCCCAGAGAGGTCTAAATACCACAGAGATAGGACACTAACACACAGAGACGTTCAATTAGCCCAGAGGGGTCTAAATACCACAGAGATAGGGACACTAACACACAGAGACGTTCAATTAGCCTAGAGAGGTCTAAATACCACAGAGATAGGACACTAACACACAGAGACGTTCAATTAGCCCAGAGAGGTCTAAATACCACAGAGATAGGACACTAACACACAGAGACGTTCAATTAGCCCAGAGAGGTCTAAATACCACAGAGATAGGACACTAACACACTGAGACGTTCCAGTAGCCCAGAGAGGTCTAAATACCACAGAGATAGGACACTAACACACAGAGACGTTCAATTAGCCCAGAGAGGTCTAAATACCACAGAGATAGGACACTAACACACAGAGACGTTCAATTAGCCCAGAGAGGTCTAAATACCACAGAGATAGGACACTAACACACAGAGACGTTCCAGTAGCCCAGAGAGGTCTAAATACCACAGAGATAGGACACTAACACACAGAGACGTTCCAGTAGCCCAGAGAGGTCTAAATACCACAGAGATAGGACACTAACACACAGAGACGTTCAATTAGCCCAGAGAGGTCTAAATACCACAGAGATAGGACACTAACACACAGAGACGTTCAATTAGCCCAGAGAGGTCTAAATACCGCAGAGATAGGACACTAACACACAGAGACGTTCAATTAGCCCAGAGAGGTCTAAATACCACAGAGATAGGACACTAACACACAGAGACGTTCAATTAGCCCAGAGAGGTCTAAATACCACAGAGATAGGACACTAACACACAGAGACGTTCAATTAGCCCAGAGAGGTCTAAATACCACAGAGATAGGACACTAACACACAGAGACGTTCATTAGCCCAGAGAGGTCTGAATACCACAGAGATAGGACACTAACACACAGAGACGTTCCAGTAGCCCAGAGAGGTCTAAATACCACAGAGATAGGACACTAACACACAGAGACGTTCCAGTAGCCCAGAGAGGTCTAAATACCACAGAGATAGGACACTAACACACAGAGACGTTCAATTAGCCCAGAGAGGTCTAAATACCACAGAGATAGGACACTAACACACAGAGACGTTCAATTAGCCCAGAGAGGTCTAAATACCACAGAGATAGGACACTAACACACAGAGACGGTCAGTAGCCCAGAGAGGTCTAAATACCACAGAGATAGGACACTAACACACAGAGACGTTCAATTAGCCCAGAGATGTCTAAATACCAAAGAGATAGGACACTAACACACAGAGACGTTCAATAGCCCAGAGAGGTCTAAATACCACAGAGATAGGACACTAACACACAGAGACGTTCAATTAGCCAGAGAGGTCTAAATACCACAGAGATAGGACACTAACACACAGAGACGTTCAATTAGCCCAGAGGGGTCTAAATACCACAGAGATAGGACACTAACACACAGAGGCGTTCAATTAGCCTAGAGAGGTCTAAATACCACAGAGATAGGACACTAACACACAGAGACGTTCAATTAGCCCAGAGAGGTTTAAATACCACAGAGATAGGACACTAACACACAGAGACGTTCAATTAGCCCAGAGAGGTCTAAATACCACAGAGATAGGACACTAACACACAGAGACGTTCAATTAGCCCAGAGAGGTCTAAATACCACAGAGATAGGACACTAACACACAGAGACGTTCAATTAGCCCAGAGAGGTCTAAATACCACAGAGATAGGACACTAACACACAGAGACGTTCAATTAGCCCAGAGAGGTCTAAATACCACAGAGATAGGACACTAACACACAGAGACGTTCAATTAGCCCAGAGAGGTCTGAATACCACAGAGATAGGACACTAACACACAGAGACGTTCCAGTAGCCCAGAGAGGTCTAAATACCACAGAGATAGGACACTAACACACAGAGACGTTCCAGTAGCCCAGAGAGGTCTAAATACCACAGAGATAGGACACTAACACACAGAGACGTTCAATTAGCCCAGAGAGGTCTAAATACCACAGAGATAGGACACTAACACACAGAGACGTTCAATTAGCCCAGAGAGGTCTAAATACCACAGAGATAGGACACTAACACACAGAGACGTTCAATTAGCCCAGAGTGGTCTAAATACCACAGAGATAGGACACTAACACACAGAGACGTTCAATTAGCCCAGAGATGTCTAAATACCAAAGAGATAGGACACTAACACACAGAGACGTTCAATTAGCCCAGAGAGGTCTAAATACCACAGAGATAGGACACTAACACACAGAGACGTTCAATTAGCCCAGAGAGGTCTAAATACCGCAGAGATAGGACACTAACACACAGAGACGTTCAATTAGCCCAGAGAGGTCTAAATACCACAGAGATAGGACACTAACACACAGAGACGTTCAATTAGCCCAGAGAGGTCTAAATACCACAGAGATAGGACACTAACACACAGAGACGTTCCAGTAGCCCAGAGAGGTCTAAATACCACAGAGATAGGACACTAACACACAGAGACGTTCCAGTAGCCCAGAGAGGTCTAAATACCACAGAGATAGGACACTAACACACAGAGACGTTCAATTAGCCCAGAGAGGTCTAAATACCACAGAGATAGGACACTAACACACAGAGACGTTCAATTAGCCCAGAGAGGTCTAAATACCACAGAGATAGGACACTAACACACAGAGACGTTCAATTAGCCCAGAGTGGTCTAAATACCACAGAGATAGGACACTAACACACAGAGACGTTCAATTAGCCCAGAGATGTCTAAATACCAAAGAGATCGGACACTAACACACAGAGACGTTCAATTAGCCCAGAGAGGTCTAAATACCACAGAGATAGGACACTAACACACAGAGACGTTCAATTAGCCCAGAGAGGTCTAAATACCGCAGAGATAGGACACTAACACACAGAGACGTTCAATTAGCCCAGAGAGGTCTAAATACCACAGAGATAGGACACTAACACACAGAGACGTTCAATTAGCCCAGAGAGGTCTAAATACCACAGAGATAGGACACTAACACACAGAGACGTTCCAGTAGCCCAGAGAGGTCTAAATACCACAGAGATAGGACACTAACACACAGAGACGTTCAATTAGCCAGAGAGGTCTAAATACCACAGAGATAGGACACTAACACACAGAGGCGTTCAATTAGCCTAGAGAGGTCTAAATACCACAGAGATAGGACACTAACACACAGAGACGTTCAATTAGCCCAGAGAGGTCTAAATACCACAGAGAAAGGACACTAACACACAGAGACGTTCAATTAGCCCAGAGATGTCTAAATACCAAAGAGATAGGACACTAACACACAGAGACGTTCAATTAGCCCAGAGAGGTCTAAATACCACAGAGATAGGACACTAACACACAGAGACGTTCAATTAGCCCAGAGAGGTCTAAATACCACAGAGATAGGACACTAACACACAGAGACGTTCAATTAGCCCAGAGAGGTCTAAATACCACAGAGATAGGACACTAACACACAGAGGCGTTCAATTAGCCTAGAGAGGTCTAAATACCACAGAGATAGGACACTAACACACAGAGACGTTCAATTAGCCCAGAGAGGTCTAAATACCACAGAGATAGGACACTAACACACAGAGACGTTCAATTAGCCCAGAGAGGTCTAAATACCACAGAGATAGGACACTAACACACAGAGACGTTCAATTAGCCCAGAGAGGTCTAAATACCACAGAGATAGGACACTAACACACAGAGGCGTTCAATTAGCCTAGAGAGGTCTAAATACCACAGAGATAGGACACTAACACACAGAGACGTTCAATTAGCCCAGAGAGGTCTAAATACCACAGAGATAGGACACTAACACACAGAGACGTTCAATTAGCCCAGAGAGGTCTAAATACCACAGAGATAGGACACTAACACACAGAGACGTTCAATTAGCCCAGAGAGGTCTAAATACCACAGAGATAGGACACTAACACACAGAGACGTTCAATTAGCCCAGAGAGGTCTAAATACCACAGAGATAGGACACTAACACACAGAGACGTTCAATTAACCCAGAGAGGTCTAAATACCACAGAGATAGGACACTAACACACAGAGACGTTCAATTAGCCCAGAGAGGTCTAAATACCGCAGAGATAGGACACTAACACACAGAGACGTTCAATTAGCCCAGAGAGGTCTAAATACCGCAGAGATAGGACACTAACACACAGAGACGTTCCAGTAGCCCAGAGAGGTCTAAATACCACAGAGATAGGACACTAACACACAGAGACGTTCAATTAGCCCAGAGAGGTCTAAATACCACAGAGATAGGACACTAACACACAGAGACGTTCAATTAGCCCAGAGAGGTCTAAATACCACAGAGATAGGACACTAACACACAGAGACGTTCAATTAGCCCAGAGAGGTCTAAATACCACAGAGATAGGACACTAACACACAGAGACGTTCAATTAGCCCAGAGAGGTCTGAATACCACAGAGATAGGACACTAACACACAGAGACGTTCCAGTAGCCCAGAGAGGTCTAAATACCACAGAGATAGGACACTAACACACAGAGACGTTCCAGTAGCCCAGAGAGGTCTAAATACCACAGAGATAGGACACTAACACACAGAGACGTTCAATTAGCCCAGAGAGGTCTAAATACCACAGAGATAGGACACTAACACACAGAGACGTTCAATTAGCCCAGAGAGGTCTAAATACCACAGAGATAGGACACTAACACACAGAGACGTTCAATTAGCCCAGAGAGGTCTAAATACCACAGAGATAGGACACTAACACACAGAGACGTTCAATTAGCCCAGAGAGGTCTAAATACCACAGAGATAGGACACTAACACACAGAGACGTTCAATTAGCCCAGAGAGGTCTAAATACCACAGAGATAGGACACTAACACACAGAGACGTTCAATTAGCCCAGAGAGGTCTAAATACCACAGAGATAGGACACTAACACACAGAGACGTTCAATTAGCCCAGAGAGGTCTAAATACCACAGAGATAGGACACTAACACACAGAGACGTTCCAGTAGCCCAGAGAGGTCTAAATACCACAGAGATAGGACACTAACACACAGAGACGTTCAATTAGCCCAGAGAGGTCTAAATACCACAGAGATAGGACACTAACACACAGAGACGTTCAATTAGCCCAGAGAGGTCTAAATACCACAGAGATAGGACACTAACACACAGAGACGTTCCAGTAGCCCAGAGAGGTCTAAATACCACAGAGATAGGACACTAACACACAGAGACGTTCAATTAGCCCAGAGAGGTCTAAATACCAAAGAGATAGGACACTAACACACAGAGACGTTCAATTAGCCCAGAGAGGTCTAAATACCACAGAGATAGGACACTAACACACAGAGACGTTCAATTAGCCCAGAGAGGTCTAAATACCACAGAGATAGGACACTAACACACAGAGACGTTCAATTAGCCCAGAGTGGTCTAAATACCACAGAGATAGGACACTAACACACAGAGACGTTCAATTAGCCCAGAGAGGTCTAAATACCAAAGAGATAGGACACTAACACACAGAGACGTTCCAGTAGCCCAGAGAGGTCTAAATACCAAAGAGATAGGACACTAACACACAGAGACGTTCAATTAGCCCAGAGAGGTCTAAATACCACAGAGATAGGACACTAACACACAGAGACGTTCAATCAGCCCAGAGAGGTCTAAATACCACAGAGATAGGACACTAACACACAGAGACGTTCCAGTAGCCCAGAGAGGTCTAAATACCACAGAGATAGGACACTAACACACAGAGACGTTCAATTAGCCCAGAGATGTCTAAATACCAAAGAGATAGGACACTAACACACAGAGACGTTCAATTAGCCCAGAGAGGTCTAAATACCACAGAGATAGGACACTAACACACAGAGACGTTCAATTAGCCCAGAGAGGTCTAAATACCACAGAGATAGGACACTAACACACAGAGACGTTCAATTAGCCCAGAGGGGTCTAAATACCACAGAGATAGGACACTAACACACAGAGACGTTCAATTAGCCCAGAGAGGTCTAAATACCACAGAGATAGGACACTAACACACAGAGACGTTCAATTAGCCCAGAGAGGTCTAAATACCACAGAGATAGGACACTAACTCACAGAGACGTTCCAGTAGCCCAGAGAGGTCTAAATACCACAGAGATAGGACACTAACACACAGAGACGTTCAATTAGCCCAGAGAGGTCTAAATACCACAGAGATAGGACACTAACACACAGAGACGTTCAATTAGCCCAGAGAGGTCTAAATACCACAGAGATAGGACACTAACACACAGAGACGTTCAATTAGCCCAGAGAGGTCTAAATACCACAGAGATAGGACACTAACACACAGAGACGTTCAATTAGCCCAGAGAGGTCTAAATACCACAGAGATAGGACACTAACACACAGAGACGTTCAATTAGCCCAGAGAGGTCTAAATACCACAGAGATAGGACACTAACACACAGAGACGTTCAATTAGCCCAGAGAGGTCTAAATACCACAGAGATAGGACACTAACACACAGAGACGTTCCAGTAGCCCAGAGAGGTCTAAATACCACAGAGATAGGACACTAACACACAGAGACGTTCAATTAGCCCAGAGAGGTCTAAATACCACAGAGATAGGACACTAACACACAGAGACGTTCAATTAGCCCAGAGAGGTCTAAATACCACAGAGATAGGACACTAACACACAGAGACGTTCCAGTAGCCCAGAGAGGTCTAAATACCACAGAGATAGGACACTAACACACAGAGACGTTCAATAGCCCAGAGATGTCTAAATACCAAAGAGATAGGACACTAACACACAGAGACGTTCAATTAGCCCAGAGAGGTCTAAATACCACAGAGATAGGACACTAACACACAGAGACGTTCAATTAGCCCAGAGAGGTCTAAATACCACAGAGATATGACACTAACACACAGAGACGTTCAATTAGCCCAGAGAGGTCTAAATACCACAGAGATAGGACACTAACACACAGAGACGTTCAATTAGCCCAGAGAGGTCTAAATACCAAAGAGATAGGACACTAACACACAGAGACGTTCCAGTAGCCCAGAGAGGTCTAAATACCAAAGAGATAGGACACTAACACACAGAGACGTTCCAGTAGCCCAGAGAGGTCTAAATACCAAAGAGATAGGACACTAACACACAGAGACGTTCAATTAGCCCAGAGAGGTCTAAATACCAAAGAGATAGGACACTAACACACAGAGACGTTTCAATTAGCCCAGAGAGGTCTAAATACCACTGAGATAGCCTTTAGTACAGGGCCGGCACACTTCACAGAGGCGCCTCACTGACACAGAAGCGCCCCACTAGAAGAGATACACAAAGTGGGGGGATATACATCAGGCTAGCCAACTTACAGACCAGGCCCAAGCATATTCTTGAAGGAATGAACAAACGGAAGCGGCTAACACAGCTAATGGTTTGAGATGAGTTCCCCTTCCCCCCCCCCCATCCCTTCCTCACCACGACCAACCATAACAAACGATTTCTTCTTCTTCTGCGAGCATGGCTCATTCAGACTAGGACTCCAGACTCTCTCATGAAGTCAGCTGTCTGTTTAAGTGATTCGATTGCCCCATATAGTTTCTCTTCCAGGGAGGTGGGTGTGGACCGCATTGTCCTTCTCATGTCTGTGTACTGGGGGGAATCCTGTAGAACATGTTTTGTTGTCATGTTGTCATGCTGTCCAGTGTACAGTGGCATTAGCTTGTAGTACCAATTTTGAGTTTATTGAACATGTGGTCATTCTACAAAAGATTTAAGAACCTCTGAGGGTCGACAGCGAAAACAAAGCAGACATAATCACACACTCTGAAATCAAGTAACACCAGATAGGGAAACCAGCGGGGCTATTAACAAAATCATAATTGATAACCTTTATCCGATCTCATGAACATTTGAAGACCCATCCAGTGGAGCCGATACAAGAACGAGCTAAGGATAAAAGAGAAGATGTTTGATGAGCGTGTAAAGACTTGGATGATAACGGGGCCGGAAACATCAAAACGATGATCATGTAATTGTCTCACAATGTTTGAAGCACAGACAATCAACAAGCAAGAGATGCTCAGCTTGTACGACAAGGAATGAATGTCACAGCAGGAACTCTGTGAAGCTAGATTGGTCACTTCTCAGAGGAGACTCAGCAACAATCACAATAACTTGCATGCAATGGGAAATTATTAGTAGACGAAAGAATTTGGAACAGAGACGATCTGTTAAGTTCACGTTTGATCCAGACTTGTGACACGCTGAAGACGATGGCAACGGCCTGTGCAAGTGACGACCATTGCACAGTTGAGACCACAAAACTTCTCGAACGTGGACATGACGACCACTCGCCAACGGGAGATCCATCGACAGGACTTGAGGAACGCAAGGTATGGATGGATCTCGACGGCGCTTCCTAACATGAGGCAACATATTTGATGTTTTATAAAATCTAATCTTCTTAAAAACCAAAGTTTATAGTGCAATACCAATTTCTTTATCAACCAAAATACTGTGTATAAGAAATATATTATAGCTACCAAAATACTGTGTATAAGAAATACATTATAGCTATCAAAATACTGTATATAAGAAATACATTATAACTACCAAAGATCAGATGGCTCACTGTTCAACCTAGCATGACTGAGAGCAAAAACGTAAACAAATGTTGCCCTTCTTAATTAAAGAACTTTTTTTTTTGCTGACGATGCAGCTCTAGTCAACAACCTGGTCAAAAGCATGCGACCTCTTTCCACTGTCAATTAATGTTCAGAAAATAGTAATACTAAGTCAAGGCGACATCAAAACTCTATTAATCACTTTAAAAGATTGTCCACTAGAATCCAGTTCAGACATTCACGTATCTTGGATCCACAATTACACAAATTACTTCTCTTGATGATGAAATAAACAGTCGAATTGGTAAGGCAGCTACGACTTTCGGCAAACTCACAGAAAGGGCCTGGAACAACAAGAAAGACAAAACTCTTAATATAGCAAACTTGTGTACTTAGCACACTATTATATAGATCTGAAACCTGGACAACATACTCAAATCACGAAAAAAGACTAAATGTATGCCACATGCAATGTCTCCGCAGAATAATGCACATCAAATGGCAGGACAAAATAACCAACTTAACTGTCCTGCAACGTGCTAATACCCCAACAATCATGTCGATGCTCAGATGTCGAAGACTAAGATGGCTGGGCATGTCCAACGAATGGAAGAAAAGCGCATCCCTAGGCAAATACTATATGGCGAACTAACACACAGAAAAAGACAAATCGGCAGACCTAAACTACGATATAGAGATATCTGTAAATTATCTCTGAATGACTTTTCCATCCGTGAAAATGACCGAGAACATCTGGCAAGTGATCGCACATCATGGAGAGCATATATAAGGAATGGTTTTAGCATCATTTGAGATTGTGCTAAGGCAAATCTTAGAAGAGAAAAGACTCATGAAAAAGGATGGAAAACCCTGTGGATCAATGGGCCTGACTTGTTCATTCTGTCGCCGTGTGTGTTTGTCAAACATTGGTAGAATTAGCTACGAGAGAAGCTGTTCGACAAAAACAAATCCTCAACAACAAAAAAATACACAATAGCCTTCACTAGACCGTCTAACAAGACGTTAAAATGCTATATATATAACTACCAAAATACTCTGTGTAATAAATACATTTTATATCAACCAAAGTATTTCTTTACAAGTTGCCTATTTACACTAGCAATCTTCTCTAGCCAATATTCTCGCTCGTGAAAAGATGGAGGAGTGTAGGAGACCAGGGCACAGTAACGCCGTAACGCTGACTTCACCCACGCGATGATAGACCAGCAGACAAAAAAAAGTCCTATAGAAACCTCACCCATTTATCAACAACCATACATTTCCCACACTCCGAGGACGGTCGACAAGACGTCACCAGATCTCATCGCTGGCTCCAATTCTTCAATGCAACTTCCACTTTTGTCAAACGGTCCGTCTCTCCACCGGTTCTTCAAGCGTGAATGGGACTTTGTCAACTGCACCGTCTGTGAACAAAACTCAATCGAGCGTTCACAAAAAATAGGCCCAGATTCGTTTTTGGAGAGATCTTGACCTTCTCAAGAGTTCTAGAGAGTTCTAGACGAGTTACTCGGGCTATTTCATTCTCTTCGTTTTTGTTTCTGCTCCTCTGTGATTTCATGTTTATGTAACGTGTGATGTATGGTTACATGTTTCTCTGATCTAAGATGTGTGGTTCCATATTTCTCTGATCTAAGATGTGTGGTTCCATATATCTCTGATCAAAAATGTGTGGTTCTAGGTTTCTCTGATCTAAGATGCGTGGTTCTATTTTCTCTGATCAAATATGTGTGGGGCTATGTTTCTCTAATCTAAGATTTGTGGTTAAATATTTCTCTGATGTAAGATGTTTGTTTCTTTATTTCTCTGATCTAATATGTATGGTTCTATGTTTCTCTGATCTAAGATGTGTGGTTCTGTCTTTCTCTGATCTAAGATGTGTGGTTCTGTGTTTCTCTGATCTAATATGTATGGTTCCTTATTTCTCTGATCTAAGATGTGTGGTTCCATCTTTCTCTGATCTAAGATGTGTGGGTCCATGTTTTTTTCTGATCTAAGATGTGTGGTTCTATATCTCTGTATTCTTTAATTTATGATCGTGTGTTTCTCCAAGCTATAACTTTCTGATTTCATCCTTATGTGCGCTATAATCTCTGGTTTACTGCTTCTGTACAGTCTCATATCCGACATCTCTAATGTGTGTATTATCTAAACTTTGTATTTCCTGATTCATTACGATCACATCTGGGAATTCATTTTTCTAAGCTTTTCTAAGATTCAAAGCAAAACTTTCATGAACAAACAAAGTGATTCACCGCAGTCTCGTCTCCTAGCTCGTGTTACTCAACTGTGAAATGTCATCGACTCTGATACCTAAGCACAAAGACCGCGGAACCCCTGTTCTCTTAAAAGTTGTACAGCAAGTAGCTACAATGAGCTCCAAATCCGTAGATAATGGACGTTACTCACTCTGCTGTCACGCTCTGAGAAAGATAATGGTTACGATAATTGCCATCAATGCTTAGACTGACGTACAAAGACTTCCGGACTGGCTGCGGTCAATGACCTACTTGTCAAGAACCGCACAAGCGATGTACACAGCTGAAGGTAATTAATGTTATAATGCCTTCTGTGTACACTTTTATAAATGTACACGTTGACACACGTGTTCATGAGTATCAAATGTTGACATTAACAATCCAAAGAGTACACGTCACTGATATCAGAACAGATTCCTTCTCAAAGACTGACAGTAATTAATTCGCAGATCACTATTGTAGCTCGCTTATTATACTCTCGTTCTCTCAAATCTCTCTACCGCCCACACTCCCTCTACTCGTGCCGCGCATGATTCAAGATTCGCCCTGCTATGTAAACGGTCACTGTGAGACCTTGACCTATCTTCCTTATCAACCTTGAACTGTTCTCACATGTGACGTCATCGGTCACGAGTGGTCGGGAGACTGGTTCGCTATAAAATCGAAATGATCAAAACCCTGGAAAATCCCGAGAGAGTTTTGATGGAGATCCTGTTTTAGAAACTTTGATGTTTGGACTAATATTCCGACAGAAATGTGCTTTCTTGAGAGATTCTTAGATCGCCAGTTTAGAGCTTCAACAAATGCTGAGAATTCCATTCTTATGCCGGAAGTAGATGAATTGTAAGTTCCGCTTGCTTCGGCCGTGAACTCGCACTTTATTCTATCAAAACATTCCTCGTTCTGACTTCAGCCTGCTCCACGTAGACATGTATCTATATGTAACTGTGTCTTACCAACAACAACGTTAGTCAGCTGACCGCTTCCATGCCTTCCTGTCGTGGAGTGATACCTTTCTCTGTATGTCTAAGATAGTAAGACGTGGTGATAATATGTGTGTCCATGTTATAGTCTGTACGTCTATGTTATGGTATGTAAATCTAGAGGAATAAAGACTTGGTGATATTGTGTGTCTATGTTATACTCTGTGTGTCTATGCTTCAGTCTGTGTGCCTAGAGGAATAAAGACTTGGTGATAGTCTGTGTGTCTATGTTATAGTATGTGTGTCTATGCTTCAGTCTGTGTACCTAGAAGAATAAAGACTTGGTGATAGTCTGTGTGTCTATGTTATAGTCTGTGTGTCTATGCTTTAGTCTGTGTACCTAGATGAATAAAGACTTGTTGATAGTTCATTAGCTTTACTCGAGCCACTGTTACTTCCCTTCATGGTGTCAACTTCGATACCAACCCTGATATAGACCTCCACAACATGGACGATAATTTAACGATGACAATACAAGTCAAAACAGCTGTGATACGTTCAGTGATGGATCTGTGCAGTATGAAGTAAGAGTCTGATTGAGTCTATCGATCACTCAAGAATCACGTATCATTGTGGCAGTCCATTCAAGCTTGCTGTGGCATGTGATTTGTACAACTTGGTGAACGGATGTTGCTTGGTGCTGTCCAAGTTAAAAAAAAAAAGAAAGATAGACAATAAACATAAAAGGTATTGAGCAGCTAAACTAACAGAAAGACAAGACAAGCTACAACGTTTCAGCAAAATCCATCATCATGTATAACAAACACACTACACACAAGTTTAGTCACGCTCCTCTATACCGGAAGAACAAGTTACACGAGAGTTGGTTCCCTGTGTGACCGGAAGTTGAAATAGTTGCATATATGAAACTGCTTCGCAAATTATGGTAATCAAGGTTTGTAACAGAATAATAGATAATGCCCATGCTTGACGGTGTTAAAGGTAGATGGTTACGACATGAAGTCAGCACAGAGTGCAACAGTACTTCACAGCTGCGTGGATTGTATGGTCGGCATGTTATAAATATTGAAGGCAGGTAGAGAACATAAAACTAAATTCGGAGGCACCTGGTAGATTTAAACATTAATTGTTGACAAATGAAGCGGATAGGACGTCAGCCAGCCATCGTTATAAGAGCCACACAATAAGACTACGAATGTAATACTGTTACTACTACCATTATTACTAATGCTACTATTAATTACTAGCTTTACTCCTGTTACTACTTGTACTATTATAATTAGTGTTACTTCTAATTCTATTACTATTACTATTACTATCATTATTATTACTAGTACTACATCTACTTCTTTTACGATTACTACTGTTATACTACCATTATTATTACTGGAACTATCATTTCTTTTACTATTACTATACAACTACTACTACTACTAATACTACTACTAATACTACTACTAATAATACTACTACTACTAATACTACTACTAATACTACTACTAATACTACTATTACTAATACTACTACTACTACTACTAATACTACTACTACTAATAATAATACTACTAATACTACTACTACTAATACTACTACTACTAATACTACTACTACTACTAATACTACTACTAATACTAGTACTAATACTACTACTAATACTACTACTACTACTAATACTACTACTAATACTATTACTAATAGTACTACTAATACTACTACTAATACTACTACTAATACTACTACTAATACTACTAATACTACTACTACTAATACTACTACTACTAATATTACTACTAATACTAATACTACTACTACTAATACTACTACTAATACTATTACTAATACTACTACTATTACTACTACTAATACTACTAATGCTACTACTACTACTACTAATACTACTAATACTACTAATGCTACTATAGCTTGTTTCATAACTCGTGCCCAACTTTTAAAATCGATAGCTTTTAACCGCTTGTTGTAAGTTGTTCAAAATTTGCATGTAAAGTTATAATGATTAGAACCCAACAGGGAATTAATTTCATTTAAAAAAAACATTTGGTTATTATTGTTGCTTATTTGATTTATATAAATTTATAACGACCCATTGATGTAGTCAAAACTTAATGTTTACAGTATTTAAGTTAAAAATAGCGAGTAAAAATTCATACACGGTAAAATTTTCGTGTTTGCACGATTTCGCCGTGGTTTTGTGACACAATTAGACACTTGTAAAAAACACGAGAAATTGTGTGTTCCATTTCCGTTCATTCATAGCGTAGACGTAGAACGATAACATTTATCATGAGTCTTAAAATGAAATTTTGCAGTTTACAAAACATCGCAATAAAAATGTATGACTATTTTTGCAAAGAGGCTAAACGAGGAAGATTATTTCATTCTTTAGAAAACCATGAGAATAGGACAAGACACATTTTGGATTTATCTAAACGGTCATTTAATCGCTGGATTCAAGCACGTGACCGTCAATGTTCCAAATATACAAAATCACAAGGAAGAGCAAACATGTTGGATAATTTCGACAGTGAACTTATTAGAAGTGAAATTCGCAAAATGTTGGGTATGAATGAAACTGTTACAATAAGAAAATTAAAAGTATCGCTGAAAAAGAACAACAGTATTGAAATATCAAAGTCTACATTATGGAGGAATGTGAGAGCTGCAGGCTTTACATTCAGAAAGTATTCCAATGGACGAAACATCATCTGTGGGAAGCCACATATAGTAGTCATGAGAAGCAAGTACTTACGTGAAGTAAAAGAGGTGCGCAAGCAAGGTTATGATATTGTGTACTTGGATGAAACATGGATCAATGCTCACCACACTAACCAAAGGGAATGGCAGTCATCAGATGGAAAGATTAAGAGATTAATACCTAGCAGCAAAGGACAGCGCTTGATAATTGCTCATGCAGGTAGTCGACAACATGGACTAATACAGAATGCAGAGCTCATTTTTCTTTCAAAATCCATAGACAATCGGGATTATCACTCTGAGATGAATGGTTACATATTTAGACATTGGATTGAAAATTCTGCTCTCCCATCACTAGATCGACCATCTTGCCTAATAATGGACAATGCAGCATACCACAACATTGTTGCACTTGAAGATAAAGTCCCGACGTCATCCAGTACAAAAGATGCTATTAAGATATGGCTCACAAAGGAGCACATACAATTTAATAACATGTACTTAAAACCTGAATTACTATCTCTAGTAAAGCAAAAACAAAGGACAAAGATTTTTCAAATAGATAAGATTATCCAAGAGCACGGTCATATAAGTTTGAGGCTGTCACCTTACCATGCTCATTTAAATCCAATAGCACTAATCTGGGCAAAATTAAAAGGACAAGTGGCAGATGAAAATACAACATTCAAAATATGCGATGTAAAGACTCTTGCTAATCTCGCTTTATTAAATATAGACACAGATTATTGGGCTAAATGTGAAGACCACGTCTTAAAACAGGAAGAGGAATATTGAAAAATGATGGTTTGTGGAATGTTCAACCCCAAACAGTTATTAATCTTTTAGACTCGTCTGATTCAGAATGAAAGTATATAGCCCCCACAATGTTGGCCCCTATATTACCTTAAATTAGTTCAACAAACGGTCCTTTTCAGGACCACACAACTATGAAAATTGGACATACAGGTATACCTTGATATTATCGTCCATCCTCGAACTGAGCAGACAATAATTCGCCTGGTGTTTTGTCTTATTAGGTTATTTCCCCATTACGGCCACGCCTTTACCTAGTGAAAATTAATCATAGACCAGCAACTACGGTAATTTCTATTTTTTAGGGGTTCACAATTTACAATTTTGACAAACATCAAAGAAATTCGCCGATTTAAGAAAACTGCAGCTGCAGGATATTTGTTAAATATACATTTAAAGGGTCTTTTGCATTTAATAACATTTGGAAAATTTCAACAGTCTTTAACAAAAGGTTACTGAGTTTTATCTTTTGAAGTTGGGCACGTGATTTGAAACGAGCTATACTAATACTACTACTAATAATAATAATAATACTACTAATACTACTAATACCACTAATACTACAACTAATACTACTAATACTAATGCTACTAATACTACTACTACTACTAATAATAATAATACTAATACTACTAATACTACTAATACCACTAATACTACTACTAATACTACAAATACTACTAATACTACTAATACTACTACTACTAATAATAATACTACTATTACTACTAATAATACTACTAATACTACTAATACTACTACTAATACTAATAATAATAATAGTAATAATAATAATAATAATACTAATACTAATGCTACTAATACTACTAATACTACAAATACTACAAATACTACTAATACTACTAATACTACTACTACTAATAATAATAATAATACTACTACTAATACTACTACTAATACTACTAATATTAATGCTACTAATACTACTAATACTACAAATACTACTAATACTACTACTAATACTACTACTAATACTACTAATACTACTACTAATACTATTGCTACTAATACTACTAATACTATAAATACTACTAATACTACTAATACTACTACTAATAATAATAATAATACTACTACTAATAATAATAATAATACTACTACTACTAATACTACTACTAATACTACTAATACTACTAATACTACTAATACTACAAATACTACTACTAATACTACTACTAATACTACTAATACTAATGCTACTAATTATACTAATACTATAAATACTACTAATACTACTACTAATACTACTACTACTAATAATACTACTACTACTACTAATACTACTAATACTAATATTACTAATACTATAAATACTACTACTACTAATAATAATAATAATACTACTACTACTACTAATACTACTAATACTACTAATACTACTACTACTACTACTATAAATACTACTACTACTACTAATAATAATAATACTACTACTACTACTAATACTACTAATACTACTAATACTACTACTACTACTACTAATACTACTAATACTACTACTACTACTAATACTATAAAAACTACTAATACTACTAATACTACTAATACTACTACTACTATTACTAATACTACTACCACTACTACAACAACTACTACTAATACTACTACTATTACTACTACCAGGTCCTGTGGTGTGTTTATTATCACTTGCTTTAGAAAGTCATTTGGCGAACGAAAGATAGATAGATAGAAATGCCTTTCCTTGCAATCAACAGCTATGTATAATGTGTTGTGAACAACTATGAACAACACAAAAACTAGTCCTGCAACCAACATATGGGCTGACACTGACTCACGCTAGAGTATATGGCCTTGGACGTCTTGACAGACGGTTGGTAGCCAGTCATCACGATAAGTCAGTCGTCATCATGATCGAGTGCCATCTCCGCATCGAAGGTTGGCTAACATGGAGCACCATTCCGCTCTGTCTCTTGCTTTGATGGTGCAGGTTGTCATAGACTGACTTGTCCATCTTCTGATGTTAATCGTCCATGTTGGTCTTGGTCTGCCTCTGCCTTTTTTACCTTGTACTTTCCCAGAACAGTAGGCTGTTGTGTCTTTTAACATGCCCCAACAATCTCATTTCTCTGTTTGAATTATATTGAGGAGTTCTCTTTTAATTTTTAGTTGTTTTAAGACTTCATCGATTTTCTTTTGTTTCCTCCCAATTCGACATATTCTTCTATAAATCCACATTTCAAAGGCTGCAATTTTTTGTTCTGTTTTCTTTTCTAATGTCCATGTTTCTGCACCATACAAGAATATTGTGAAGATATAACATTATGCAATTCTTAGTTTTAGCCCTGGTGTTATTTGTTTCGATGTTAGTATATTTTTTTATGGCATTAAAATTATATCAGTAATTAAAAAGACAAGTCAGTAATTTGGTAAAATATTAGTGTCCCTATGCTGGGTGCTGTTTTACTGAACAGCTTCTCTAGTCGGTGAATCTGCCAATACTGGACAGACAACTTCGACTGCACAACAAGCAAGACGCATGTCTGATGGTTCTCCAGGTGATCCGATGTGATGTCAGACTTTCCCAGTTTCTTCCACTGATTGAGGATTCCCTGAAGGAAGCCCTGCAAACATCATTACATCTCAGGTCTGTCCTGTGATCTCCCTCCGTCCCTCTGTTCATGAAATAATAATTTTTTTCCTGGACTTTTTGTTGACTTTTCTCACGTTTTAATGCCATGAAACGTATACTAACAGCAAAATAAATAACACTTGGGCTAAAACTAAGAATAGCAAAATGTTACATCTTCTCAATATTCATATAAGGTGCAGAAACATGGACATTAGACAAGAAAATAGAGCAGTAAATTCAAGTCATTTAAATGTAGATTTATAGAAGAATAGGTCGAATTGGATGGAAGGAAAAGAAAACAAACGATGAAGTCTTAAACAACTAAAAATGAAAAGAGAACTACTAAACATAATTAGAACAAGACAAATGAAATTGTTGGGGCATGTTAAAAGACACAACGCTGGAATACAACGGGGTAGGGTTCGATCCCAACCGACGGCTTCCGGGTTCACCCAGCCTTAAATGAATACCGGATTTTTTTCTGGGTAAGTAAAGCGGCACGGGCGTAACACCGACCACATTACCCCAAAAACCATGTGCTGAAGGTCTGTAAAATTTATGGTCACTACCACCATGTTCCCTATACGCCACTTGGCGTGACGGGGCTCTTTACTTTTTTTTTTTTTTTGAGTGGAATGGCGCTCCATGGTGGCCAACCTTCGATGCGGAGACGGCACTCGATGATGATGAGCGTAGTTCTCTGGGTAGGTGAGAGTATCTCTTATTACAACAAATAACGTACCTCTCACTAACTTTGCAGAAACTGTGCCCTATCATTTTATCTCTACATCTCTTTTCTCTCAATCTCTCTCTCTCTCCGTTTGATCAAAACGGAAATGCGAAAAAATGTGTTGCTAGGCGCTGTCCTGTCGTCACGTAAATCTTACACTTTATTCATGGTCAGAGAGACATACATGTCACGTGTTCACCGATTGGTTGGCCTGGTCTTGTCAACAATTCATGACTTTTCTCTAACGCTGACACGACAGTGCCTTGATCCGCAAAAAGTTAAGGCAGGCCTGACCCGAGCACTTGACATAATTGTGTCTGCAGTGTCTCTTATATTTCCTTAAGAGCCTCTCGCTGAATCCTAGAATGTCTAATAGAATCTTGCAGGATCGCAGCCGCCTCGGTGTCTCAAGTCATCCACTCGAGTGTAACGCGATCCTCCCTCTTTATTTTTCCATCGTCACTATTATAAAAGTTGTACGGCATAAAATGACTTGAGATTTCATAGTGTTTTCTTTCCATCTTACTTTATTGTTATATCTGTTACTCCAATCGTTTTTTCTTTCTCTCCTAACATGAACCTCCATCTTTATCCGTCCATCGTCACTGTTAGAAAAAAATCGGGGGGAGAGGGGGGGGACTGGGTAGTCTAGAGGCACGATGTTGGCCTTAAGACAAGAAGGATCCTGGTTCAAAGCCCAAAAGAAGCGGTGGTGATTTGTCAAAAATAGGAAAAATTAATCCATGATTTCTTTATGACGTTACCCTCCCCTAATCTCTTTGGTAGTGAGGTCCGATGTTCAGCTCTCTCGGATAACCGCAATAAACGGGAGGATCCGTGTGCACTAGCGCACGTTAAAGATCCCGTGACATTCAAAATTGAAAAAAAGTAGGCCATAAATATGGACTCTGCCAGGGCAAAGGTGTCAGCAGAAACCTCCCTCACATTGAGGATCCAGGCCGTGGTACGGAGTTCGTGCACGTGGGTCAGGTTCTCCTCGGATTTTCTCGAGATTCTCGAGGGGGTTATCGGGACACCTATGGGTTCGTCCGGTGTGCAGTGATGATGATCCTAACAAGAAACAAACAAATAAACAAACAAATAAATTGTACATCATAAAATGATTTGATATTTCATTCTTTTTTCTTTCCATCTCTGTTTCATAGTTATCCACATTATTTTAATCTCTCTCTTTCTACCTCTCTCTCTCTCTTTTTCTTCCTCTTCTTCTTCTCTTCTACTTCTCATTTACGTTTTACCTATCATTGTTTCTTCTCCTTTCTCCCATGCTTTCTCTCAATGTGTATCATGTTGTTTCTCCTTTCTCTTTCTCGCTCTCTTATTTTCCCTCTCAGGCTCTCTCTGAGCCGCGATAGCTCAATGGTTAGTGAACTGGACTACAAAGGACAAGAGGTAGGGTTCGGTCCCAACCGACGGCTTCCGGGTTCACCCAGCCTTTAATGGGTACCGGATTTTTTCTGGGAAAGTAAAGCGGCATGGGCGTAATACTGACCTCATTACCCAAAAATCATGTGCCGAAGGTCTGTAAAATGTATGGTCACTAACACCATATTCCCTATACGTCACTTGGCGTGACGGGGGCACTCTACTTTTTTTACAGGCTCTCTCTGTCACTATCTCTTCTCCTTGTTAACCTTCCACACCTTCCCTCTCCGTAACCATAATTTATTACTCTCTCTCTCTCTCTCTCTCTCTCTCTCTCTAACATGTTCCACCACTCTATGCACAGTATTCTCCAAACACAAACATATATGTACAAACACTTTTATAGTCTTCTTCTAATTATCTATTCGCCCTTTTCCATCTTTTTATTCTTCTCCACTTTTGTCTTTCCCTCATTCCTTTTTCTACCTTCCCTTCTATTCTTTTCTTGTCAAATCTCCTTTCTTTCTCCAAATTTTTCTCCCACAATTATTATGATTTAATTGTTTCCGCTAATTTCATTATCTACTTTCATTATTTCTGTTCTGGGCCAATTAGCTGCAATTTGTCAGTCTCTCTGTCTATTTTATGTCTGTTCAATCCTTCGTCTGTCTGATGGTCCGTCACACCCGGCTAGGGCATATATTCTTCTTTCTGTCTGACTGTCCATCTATCTGACTGTCTGTCTATCTATCTGTCTGTTTTGTCTATCTGTCTGTCTATCTGACTGTCTATCTATCTGTCTGTCTGTCTGTCTGACTGTCTGTCTATCTATCTGTCTGTCTGTCTGTCTGTCTGACTGTCTGTCTATCTATCTGTCTGTTTGTCTATCTGTCTGTCTATCTGACTGTCTGTCTATCTATCTGACTATATGTCTGTCTTTCTGTCCATCTGCCTATTTGTCTGCCTGTTTATCTAAATGCACCAACTAATTTGTCCAGTGAGAATCTGCCGAAATCAGACAGATTATTTGTCTTCAGGAATGAGACAGACAAGTCGCATAGCGTGTCCATTATTGATGTGAATAAATTCTCTTGTCTGTCTCTCTTATTACAACATATAACCTAACTCTTCCGGAAGGTCAGAGTAATCTTGTCTATCTCTCTTATTACAACATATAACCTGACTCTCTGGAAAGATTAGAATAATCTTGTCTATCTCTCTTATTATAACATATAACCTGACATCTGGAAAGATTAGAATAATCTCGCTTATACCTCTTATTACAACATATAACCTGACATTTGCGAAGGTTAGAGTAGTCTTGTTTATTTCTCTTATTACAACAAATAATGTGTTGCTCTGGGAAGATAAGAGAGGTCATACCCGGCGCTCGGTCCCGAGGTTGTTTAAAAATTAAATGCGGTCCCGATGACTTTGCTACAAACACACACTTTCCCCTCACGTGTTTCTAGTTCCACACATACCCACGCTCGCATTCTTAACATTGTGACTTTTCCTTGGCTGGCACATAGATTTTCACTAGAGCCACGCATTTTAACAGCAAAAACACATCCATGTGGGATCTTCCTGTGAACGTGTTTGAGCGCTTGCAGTTTTTTCTCTGTCACGTGAGATGACATCACGGTCAATAACCAATCGTATTGTGCCGTCTCTGTATCGTAGGTTGGCTACCAAGAAGCGTCTTTTCATTTCTCTCCATGAATTAATGGGACATGTTGTCAGTCTACTGCAAATACTGTATAGTTTCACACAAATGATAACTTCACTTAATATGTACAGTTTCACACAAATGATAACTTCACTTAATATGTACAGTTTCACACAAATGATAACTTCACTTAACATGTACAGTTTCACACAAATGATAACTTCACTTAATATGTACAGTTTCACACAAAGGATAACTTCACGTCATAACATTATGCTCAAACAAGGAAAAGATCACTACACTAGAGTGCAAGGTCCACGTTGATGAACAGGTCAAAATAAGAGCCAGCGAGAGAGAGACATCAAACCATGTGACGAGCCTTAGCTGAGAATATAAAACTAGATTCAATAGAGAGACGAAGAGAGAAAGCAAATATTTAGAATGAGAGAAATAGCAGGCATTTTTGACTGATGCCGTGGAGAGTATTATGGTTTATTGGTGGATCGGTGGATGGAGGTAACTTGGGGTGATGGTTTATTGGTGGATCGGTGGGTGGAGGTAACTGGAGATGATGATTTTTTGGTGGATCGGTGGGTGGAGCTATATCAGTATGATGATTTCTTGGTGAATCGGTGGGTGGAGCTATATCAGTATGATGATTTCTTGGTGGATCGGTGGGTGGAGCTATATCAGTATGATGATTTCTTGGTGAATCGGTGGGTGGAGCTATATCAGTATGATGATTTCTTGGTGAATCGGTGGGTGGAGCTATATCAGTATGATGATTTCTTGGTGAATCGGTGGGTGCGTGTAACTGGAGATGATGGTTCATTGTCATAGGGTAGAGTAGAAGTTTGGCTGGACGCATGGAACCCTTGTCTTATTATCTGAATTATTAGAATGAAGTTATAAGCTATATTGAGGCATCAAAACGTCGGCATTTATATCTTGGATTTCTTGCTTGTGCACAGCTCAGGTTGGTGACAATACAGGAATGGAAGGTCACAGGACACTAGAAGTGGGGATAGGAAAACCTGTTTCAGGAAGAGTTTCTTGAGACCGTGATAGCACTCGTAGACTGTTTGATTTGAAAACCGAGCCTGAAACGAGGGAAACAATCAAGAGTGAGAAAATGTTTGATATCGTCAATACGTCATGAGATTCATGCAGTCCATTCGTTGTCTTCTAATGGAAGCTGTCTTTGGGGATTTGCTCTGATTGCAGTGATGCCAGTTCTTCATTCAAATCAACAAAATGCTACAGTTTGGCACTAGCAATAACTTTATGTAACACTTCACAGCTTGGCCAAACAATAACTTTATGGAACACTTCACAGCTTGGCCACACAATAACTTTATGTAACACTTCACAGCTTGGCCAAATAATAACTTTATTTAGCAATTCACAGCTTGGAACAAACAATAACTTTATGTAACACTTCACAGCTTGGAACAAACAATAACTTTATGTAACACTTCACAGCTTGGAACAAACAATAACTTTATGTAACATTTCACAGCCTGGAACAAACAATAACTTTATGTAACACTTCACAGCTTGGCCAAACAATAACTTTATGTAACACTTCACAGCTTGGCCAAACAATAACTTTATGTAACACTTCACAGCTTGGAACAAACAATAACTTTATGTAACACTTCACAGCTTGGCCAAACAATAACTTTATGTAACACTTCACAGCTTGGCCAAACAATAACTTTATGTAACACTTCACTGCTTGGAACAAACAATAACTTTATGTAACACTTCACAGCTTGGAACAAACAATATAACTTTATGGAACACTTCACAGCTTGGAACAAACAATAACTTTTCCTAAACATTTACAGCTTCTAGCAAACAACTTTACATAACACTCTCTACAGCTTTACACAAAGCACCTCATACAACATATTGCATCGTTCGTAAACTGTAATTTCACATACATAGCACGTTGCCGTTTTCATCTCAAACAGTAATTTCCCGTAAGCTCAACAAAGTGCATACTAATTTACGTCTAGTTCCTAAAAAAGTGTCAGGTGTAAAGCCAACAATTTACTAACTACATCGACATGTTCTCTGTGACAGCAGTTCCAATGACGTGTTTTTTTTTTTTTTATGAGCAAATGAAATCTGGATCTTTCAATCTGTTGTCCTTTCGAGCTCCAGACGGTACAATGGGAAGAAAATCTACACGCTTGTGTCCGACGATCTTTCAACTGTCAAGCCCTTGAACAGGATCTGCATTATGTCTCTCACGGCTTTGTTCTTGACGAGTTGCTCAATCTCGGCGAGGGAGCTGATGCATGCTGTTCTTACTTCTCGCTTTAGTGTTCTTTTTAGTGAGTGTTTCTCTGGGTCGACCTCTTTTTCTTTTACCGTCTTGTTCCCATTTGAGGGCCTGCTATGAGATTCTTTTGTTGTCTCTTGTCATCACATGGCCAACATATGGCCACCTTCTGCTCTTGATTATAGTTGATGTTTTGGATGCCTTGTCATATCTTTTGTTTCTGCACTAGTCTTGAACTCATGCCAGGGTGCAAGAAACATTTTTCTGAGGCATTTGTTTTCAAACGCATCCAGTTTATTTTCTAATTCTTGAGCTGTTTTTCAGTTCTCGCGGGCACAAGTAAAGGTGGAGAATACACTTGATTTGAAAATCCTGAGCTTGACAGATGCAATAACAAAATCTGAATATGGCTTATTGATTATGTCTTTCTAACATTGTTTTAGTTGCATACAAAACTATAGAACAAAATGGGATAACTGGGTGGAAGGATGAGAAGCCAAACAAGAAAGTTCTGAATCAGCTGAAACTGAAAAATAAAAACTCCTGAACACAAGTAGAAAAAAAAACACCTACAATTTGTGGGGCATATGAAGCGACATAATACCTTTATAAAGTTCATCTTAGAAGGGAAGGTGCAAGGTAGACGAGGCAGATCTAGACTAAAGCGGAATGATAACAATAAAAGCTGGATAGATGAACCTATGACAACGTGCACCATCAAGACAAGAGACAGAATAAAATGGCGCTCCATGGGAGCGGTAAACTAGTTATGCCTAAACTCAAACAAGTTCTAGACTTCATAATTTCCGTGAAGATTTTTTTCTTTGCTTCAGATAATACACTTAGTTCACAAAACAGCTTGTCACTATTTACACAATTCTGTCAGTTCACAAAACAGCTTGTCACTATTTATACAATTCTGTCAGTTCACAAACAGATTGTCGCTATTTACACAATTCTGTCAGTTCACAAAACAGCTTTTCACTATTTACACAATTCTGTCAGTTCACAAAACAGCTTGTCACTATTTACACAATTCTGTCAGTTCACAAAACAGCTTGTCACTATTTACACAATTATGCCAGTTCACAAAACAGCTTGTCACTATTTACACAATTCTGACAGTTCACAAAACAATTTGTCACTATGTACACAATTCTGTCAGTTCACAAAACAGCTTGTCACTATTTACATAATTCTGTCAGTTCACAAAACAGCTTGTCACTATTTACACAATTCTGTCTGTTCACAAAACAGCTTGTCACTATTTACACAATTCTGGCAGTTCACAAAACAGAATGTCACTATCTACACAATTATGTCAGTTCACAATACAGCTTGTCATTATTTACACAATTCTGACAGTTCACAAAACCGCTTGTCACTATTTACACAATTATGTCAGTTCACAAAACAGCTTGTCTCTATTTACACAATTCTGACAGTTCACAAAACCGCTTGTCACTATTTACACAATTATGTCAGTTCACAAAACAGCTTGTCACTATTTACACAATTCTGACAGTTCACAAAACAGCTTGTCACTATTTACGCAATTATGTCAGTTCACAATACAGCTTGTCACTATTTACACAATTATGTCAGTTCACAAAACAGCTTGTCACTATTTACACAATTCTGCAGTTCACAATACAGCTTGTCTCTATTTACACAAATTCTGACAGTTCACAAAACAGCTTGTCACTATTCACACAGCTCTGTCTATCTCCACAACAACCGGTCATATGAACAACTAATGCTAGCAGCGCAGCGCTGCAGGAACTAAAGACAGGCCTTCAACGATCTCAGCTGCTTGTTCAACATCAATACAATTATAGATATTGCTTTCATGGAAAATCCAGTTCACGTGATCTGCCACTTCATCGTTAATGACGTTCGCGAACACCGCTAATTTATGTACAAGTTTAGTTTAGTTTAGTTTAGTTTAAGTTAGTTTAGCTTAGTTTAGTTTAGTTTAGTTTAGTTAGCTTAGCTTAGTTTAGTTTAGTTTAGTTTAGTTTAGTTTAGTTTAGTTTAGTTTAGTTTAGTTTAGTTTAGTTTAGTTTAGTCGAAGGGTCATCCACATTGTACAACGGTGACTCCGTAGAGCTCAGTACGTTCCCTTGTAGAAAGCACGTCCACCACACACCAGCGGAAACATTGATGACGACTTCAGCTCAAATGAACGAACTCCGTAACACCAGTGAAGACTTTGTATCCAAAACCTCATTAGTCGCCTCTTACGACATACGTGCCATCTGCCATAGTGACAATATTGTTTTCCAACCTCACCGTGGTCAGGACCCCGCTAGCCACACGGGCGATAAACAAGAGCAATGTTCTGTAAAGAACATGCAACGGATAATGTTAAAGGTACATACACACCAAAGAAGGTGTTCGGTGGTGAGTTGTTACTGGTGTGGTTGTCTACATGAGTCGACAAGGACCACTCTGTCGTTATGTTAGTTTCATCGTCACCTCACACCAGACACGTTCCTATCCACACAGATTTTCGATTGAGCACAGTGACCCTCATGATCAAGCTCGGCTAGGGATCCAACAAAAGATGAGTGCGTCAACATTAAATGCGCACAAGTTTGCATATCCAACCACAGTCGCGACAAAAACTACATTCGCCTAACATGTAGCACATTCTGTGTCGGCGTGGATACACGCTATATACTCAGCTCACACATACACACGCACATTGTTAAATGATTATAGCGAGAAGTGGTTTCCACTTTCATTTTTAAATGGCAATTGCGGGCTTTTGTTAAAAGACGGAACAGTCTCCTAAAAGTAATCTGGGAAGGGAAAATACAAGATTATAGAGGCAAAGGCAAACCAAGACTAACATGGACGAGTAACATCAAAAGATGAACAGGTCAGCCGATGACAACCTGCACCATCAAAGCAAGAGACAGTGCAGAGTGGCGCTCCTTGGTAGCCCGCCTTCGATACGAAGACGGCACTCTATGATGATGATGATGATCAATTGCGGGCTAATATAACCTGGAAGGTTTAATCCGAAGTTGAACGGATCGTGCCTCGCCAAAAAGTAAACAAAACCACCAAGAAAACAACAGCATGGTACTGGTGGTAGATGGCTGTAGACACAAACAGCCAATGACCAATTCAAAATCATATCTACATCGCTACCCCATATCCAAACTTAGATAACAGCGTTTGAGCTCGTCAGTCTCTGCCAACGTGGTCTGTAGAAAGTGTCCTATAGTTAATCTTTGGTTGATGGTTACTGCTTGTCTTGTCTGTTCATTCTGAAGGTGGCGCAGTAACGTCATTTCCGCTATGGGCGTGTATGTGCTCCTGGATATCAATTGGCTTGTTGGTTCTATTAGAAGTCTTTGAGAAGTGTTGCTCTAACTCTAAATTGATTATCTTAAATTAACTGTTAACATTATTAAGTTCGAAAGCTTAACTCGATTCGGCCGGACGGTTAAAACTTTGCATTCTCTATCTGAAGCTTAACTCTGGTTAGCGGTACACATTTTAAACACCTTAACTCAAACAGAAATCGTTCCCGTCTCGCCAGTGCACAAACTGTGCACCAAGCTTTCTACTTAAAAGATGGCTGTATTCTATTCAATTCTATATCGATTAGGATAAGACGAATCTATTCTATATCGATTAGGAAAAGACGAATCTATTCTATACCGATTAGGAAAAGATGATCAATTTTATCATCATCATCATTGAGTGCCGTCTCCGCATCGAAGGTTGGCTACCATGAAGTGCTATTCTCTGTCTCTTGCATTGATGGTGCAGATTGTCATAGGTTGACTTGTCCATCTTTTGTTGTTAAACGTCCATGTTAGTCTTGGTCTGCCTCTGCCTCTTTTACCTTGTATTTTCCCTTCCAATATTACTTTTATTAGGCTGTTGTGTCTTTTAACATGGCCCAAAAATTTCATTTGTCTTGTTCTAATTGTGTTTAGTAACTCTATTTTCATTTTTAGTTGTTTTAAAACTTCATCGTTTGTTTTCTTTTCTTTCCATCCATTTCTACCTATTCTTCTATAGATCCACATTTCAAAGGCTTCAATTTTCTTTCATGTTTCTTGTCTAATGTCCTTATTTCTGCACCATACATGAATATTGAGAAAATGTAACATTTTGCTATTCTTAGTTTTAGCTCTGGTGCTATTTGTTTTGATGTTAGTATATTTTTCATGGCATTAAAATTACTTTTTGCCATACCTATTCTTTTATTTATTTCAGTTGTATATTTTCCATCACTGGTTATAGTATGCCCCATGTAGTTGTAGCTCTGAACTGTCTCCAGATGTATTCCTTCAACATTGATGTTTAATTGTAGGTTTTGATAATTTTGTTTGCTTATGATCATAGTTTTAGTCTTTTTGATATTCATATCTAGTCCATATTTTTTGCTTGTCATGTTTATTACATTAAGTAATTGTTATAGATCTTTAGGATTTTCTGCTAGTAGAACAGTATCATCAGCATATCTTAGGTTATTGATTATCTTTCCATTAATGTTCAGGCCTGTCATCTCTGAGGTGTTTTTAAGATTTGCTCAGTGTATAGATTGAACACGCTTGGTGATAGGATGCATCCTTGTCTTACTCCTCTTTTTATATCAATGGGTGTAGAGTTCTCCTTGTTATATTTTATTATTGCTGTTTGCTCCCAGTATAGATTACATATTAGTCGTATGTCTGCATCGTCCAGATTTATATCTTTTAGGCATCTATAAGTTGATAATGGTGTATTATATCAAATGCTTTGGTGTAGTATATGAAGCAGGCATATATTGATTTGTTTACTTCTATGTACTTTTCAATCAATGTCCTCATGCTGAATATGGCTTCTTTAGTCCCACTGTTTTTCCTGAATCCAAATTTCTGCTCATCTAATTCAGCATTAATTTATTCTGTATCCTTCCCTGTATAACTTTTAGTAAAATTTTGGTTACCTGGCTCATTAAGCTTATTGTTCTAAAATTACTACATCCAACTGCACCATTCTTATTTGGCAGTGCAATGAAAGTTGATGTTTTTAGTTTATTTGATATGTATCTTGTATGGTATATGTCATTGCATATGTCTGTGATTACTTCAATGCCAAAATCTTCTAGTGCCTGTATCATCTCTATATGTATATTGTTAGGTCCTACTGCCTTCCCCTTTCCATTGTTTTTTATAGATTTTTCTACTTCAGATTTCAGGATTTTATAGATGGATGGGATTTATAAATGGTTTTTTGTCAATCAATTCTGTACTGTTTAGGAAAAGATGAATCAATTCTATAACGATTATAAAAGATGAATCAATTCTATAAAGATTAGAAAAAGATGAATCAATTCTATAACGATTATAAAGATGAATCAATTCTATAAAGATTAGAAAAAGATGAATCAATTCTATAACGATTAGAAAAAGATGAATCAATTCTATAACGATTATAAAAGATGAATCAATTCTATAAAGATTAGAAAAGATAAATCAATTCTATAAAGATTAGAAAAAGATGAATCAATTCTATAAATATTAGAAAAAAGAATCAATTCTATAAAGATTAGAAAAAGATGGAATCAATTCTATAAAGATTAGAAAAAGATGAATCAATTCTATAAAGATTAGAAAAAAGATGAATCAATTCTATAAATATTAGAAAAAGATAAATCAATTCTATAAAGATTAGAAAAAGATGAATCAATTCTATAAATATTAGAAAAAGATGAATCAATTCTATAAAGATTAGAAAAAGATGGAATCAATTCTATAAAGATTAGAAAAAGATGAATCAATTCTATAAAGATTAAAAAAAGATGAATCAATTCTATAAAGATTAGAAAAAGATGAATCAATTCTATAAAGATTAGAAAAGATGAATCAATTCTATAAAGATTAGAAAAAGATGAATCAATTCTGTACTGTTTAGGAAAAGATGAATCAATTCTATACCGATTAGTTAAAGATGAATCAATTCTATAACGATTGTAAAAGGTGAATCAATTCTATAAAGATTAGAAAAAGATGGAATCAATTCTATAAAGATTAGAAAAAGATGAATCAATTCTATAAAGATTAGAAAAAGATGAATCATTTCTATAACGATTGTAAAAGATGAATCATTTCTATAAAGATTAGAAAAAGATGAATCAATTCTATAACGATTAGAAAAAGATGAATCAATTCTATAACGATTATAAAGATGAATCAATTCTATAAAGATTAGAAAAAGATAAATCAATTCTATAACGATTAGAAAAAGATGAATCAATTCTATAAATACTAGAAAAAGATGAATCAATTCTATAAAGATTAGAAAAAGATGGAATCAATTCTATAAAGATTAGAAAAAGATGAATCAATTCTATAAATATTAGAAAAAGATGAATCAATTCTATAAAGATTAGAAAAGATGAATCAATTCTATAAAGATTAGAAAAAGATGAATCAATTCTATAAAGATTAGAAAAAGATGGAATCAATTCTATAAAGATTAGAAAAAGAGGAATCAATTCTATAAAGATTAGAAAAAGATGAATCAATTCTATAAAGATTAGAAAAAGATGAATCAATTCTATAAAGATTAGAAAAAGATGAATCAATTCTATAAAGATTAGAAAAAGATGAATCAATTCTATAACGATTATAAAAGATGAATCAATTCTATAAAGATTAGAAAAAGATGAACCAATTCTATAAAGATTAGAAAAAGATGAATCAATTCTATAAAGATTAGAAAAAGATGAACCAATTCTATAAAGATTAGAAAAAGATGAATCAATTCTATAACGATTAGAAAAGATGAATCAATTCTATAAAGATTAGAAAAAGATTAACCAATTCTATAAAGATTAGAAAAAGATGAACCAATTCTATAACGATTAGGAAGTTTTGTCTATAATTTGACATTAATTGTAAATTTAATGTTTGTGAAAGAATGTTTCTTGTCCTTTGACGACTTTTATCCTTACTAGTTGTCTGCACCTGAAAGACTTACATGGATACGCCGATTCCACATTAATGTTGTTGTTACTTTGATTAACGAAGTTTGTGTGTGATAGCTCAATGGCCCTGTGGTTTAGTAGAGTGCAGCTCTTTGTATTTTCAAAGATGATTATGGGCTTCTCTGTGTCTTTTTTCTGGAATGCTTGATTCCTTTTGTGGTCTTGTTGGAATGCACCATTATCTGTGACCTGTAGTTGCAATACATGATTGCTCATTATGGTTTCCTGGTTAGAACTGGTGCATTGGCCTACGGCAATAGGTGGCTAGGAGAACTGGAGTAGGGTTGTCCACTTCAGACATATAGTTTGTAGCAATTGTAGTTGCTATAGATGGTGATGAAAGAAAGAGAAGAGCAAAATGAAGAAGAAGAAGAAAATTAAGATGATGATGATATAGTAAAAGTAATGAGCCCCGTTATTAGTGGCGTATAGGAAATACGGTGTTAGTAATCATAATTTTTACAGCCCTTCGCACATGATTTTTGGGGTAAAGTGGTCGGTATTACGCCCGTGCCGCTTTACTTTCCCATACAAAAATCCAGTACCCATTTAAGGCTGGGTGAACCTGGAAGCCGTTGATCAGGATCGAACGCGATCTCTTGTCCTTTGTAGTCCAGTTCATTAAGCAGTGAGCTACCGCGACTCCCGTGACGATGATACACACAATAGTCGATGCTTTCATAAACTGAACTGAGCACATTCTTTCCCGTTCCTTGAACAGTGATTACCCTACACCACACCTACGTCATTCTGACGTCTTTCGTGTTGATATGGTGGGTTGTGACGAGCGTCAATAGTGTATGTTACAACTGTCTTATAATTGCTGTCCTTGTGTCTTCCACAAGCCATGCAGATCTACACATATGACAACCGTTCACATATTCACACAAATCCCCACAGATAATAGCAGCACTGACTGCCACATTCTACTCCTGCTTCTCTCCTCCCTTCTCTGATACTGCTGTTCTTCAACTCCCAGTCCCGCTGCAAGTCAAATGTCAGACGAAATTACTGGCGCCCATTAATTCATTGGCCAATTACCAGCGGAAGTGGCGAGAAGAGGGTAGCATGGGAAAGTGTTGGCTGCAGGCAGAGGCAGGAGGATAGAATAGTGGAAGAGAGGAACCCAAGAGTCGTAAATGTCACTATTCTGTCTATCCTAAGTGGACAATTTAAATTCTGAAATCGGTTATTTTCTTATTTTACATAAGAGGGCTTCTAGACCGTTAGTTCCGGAATATTCTCTGCTGCAATTTATTTGTTGTTTTTTTTTCTATTTAACTTTGGTCTATGGTTGTCTTGTATCAATGGATCATCTTCAGTGGTGTTGTCTTGTGCGTCTAGCTTTTCTAGATGTTTCCGGACAACAAGCACTGCCATCCTCCTAGTGGTTATTAATGCTTCGATTCACGGGTCTATGACAACACAATTATATCTTTGTTATTTTAATTCGTCTCTCATTGGCTTAGTTTGACCATAGTCGTCTCTCATTGGCTTAGTTTGACCATAGTCGTCTCTCATTGGCTAAATTTTACGAAGGTCGTCTTTCATTAACTTATAATGACGACGGTAACATGAACATAAGTTTATATGAACATTGATTTATGAAGGTCATCTTCCATGAACATTGATTTATGAATGTCATCTTCCATGAACATTGATTTACGAAGGTCATCTTCTATTTCTATGAACATAGATTTACGAAGGTCATCTTCTATTTCTATGAACATAGATTTACGAAGGTCATCTTCTATTTCTATGAACATAGATTTACGAAGGTCATCTTCTATTTCTATGAACATTGATTTATGAATGTCATCTTCCATGAACATAGATTTACGAAGGTCATCTTCCATGAACATAGATTTACGAAGGTCATCTTCTATTTCTATGAACATAGATTTACGAAGGTCATCTTCTATTTCTATGAACATAGATTATTTTTACGAAGGTCATCTTATTCTTCTGTTCTTGTGTAAAGTGGGCGTAAACGCGTTGTGTCGCTAGGTTACGGCAAAGTCGTGCCATTTCAGCCTGTAGACGCGACTCATGTGTTACCGGCACGTGTAAATGATTAACTTTGTTGCCAGGCAGTGGTAATTTATCCTGCTCTTTTCTATTTTTAACTGCTAAGAAGTATTTAACGTGCGCGAGTGTACATGAGACCTTCTGTTGTTCGCTGTTATCCGAGAGGTCTTGGACGTTATCAGCGACCCATAGCTGATGGCTTGCGGCAGGATCGGTGAACCAGAACTATCCAGACCCTACTCCACCTTTCCGTGGTGCCTCCAGTAGCAGTGTCTAGTCTGGCCAAGCGAGTAGGGATGAAAGAGGTAAGACAATCCGATACTCAAAAATAACATGTTGAAGTTGAATGTGTTGGGCCGAAAAGCGCAAATATCACAATTTTACTGCAAACCACAAATCAACGCAGACACGCCCACTTAACGTCCCCTTAAGGGCGGATGATGAGAATGTGCATTCCTTTAGTCATCGAGCGGACGCAAACAAGCACATCTTACTCCCTAGAAATCAGGGGAAGGTAACGCCGCGAAGACAGCACGGATTTAATTTTGAAAAAAATCACACCGCCTGTGGGGAGATTCGAACTCTGGAATTTCCTGTCCAGTGGTCTAGGTCTTACATCTCAACCACCTAGCGCCCCTCCACCTCCCTCCCTGTTAATTTGAGGCATCCCCGTTCATCATTGTCCAGGCTATATTGTCCGGCCTACCAGTGTCAGTGTGAGCACGGCCTGCTTGGCCATTCGTTGTGATCGTGTAACACACTCATCAGGTAATTACATCTATTTACATTTATTTGTGGTGAAACGGTTCCATGTGTAAATACAGATTTCAGAGTAAAGCTGGGATTTACAAGTGGGGAAAATAGAGCATTACTATTTGCGAGGACTGTTAACGTTTAGATGAAACCTATTCCGGTGTAAATCAATATTAGGTATAAGAACAGATACCAAATATATAAATGATTAAATACATTGCAAGGTCGCGAGTAGAGCTGCAGAAAACATGTAAAATAAACATAAAATTGTATTTAGCAGCTAACTTAATAGAGAGAGGAAACAAACAAAGACGTTTCGGCAAAAGCTGGCATAGCCACAGAAAAAAGCATACAAAGATCAAAATAAAAGAAGTAAAGTACCCCTGTCACGCCAAGTGGCGTATAGGGAATATGGTGTTAATGACCATAAATTATACAGACCTTCGGCACATGATTTTTGGGGTAATGTGTCGGGATTACGCCCGTGCCGCTTTACTTTCCAGAAAAAAATCCGGTACTCATTAAAGACTGGGTGAACCGAAGACCGTCGGTTGGGATCGAACCCTACCACTTGTCCTTTATATTCCAGTTCACTAACCACTGAGCCATCGCGGCTCCCTAATTAGTATTGTAAATCTCTTTATATATGATTTTACTTCTACCTGATAAAAGCTTTTGCCGAAACATTGTTGTTTGTCTTGTGTCTCTACAAAGTTAGCTACTGGATACAATTGTGTGCTTATTTTACAAGACTATAAATAGCTTATTGATATCATTCTAACACATTTCACTCTCGTCGTCTTTATTTCCCAGTTAAGTAGGTACGATGTAGTCGGTGAAATGTGAAACCCTGCATTGCTTTAAAGTTCATTCACATTAGGCCAGTCCCGGCATATCCGATTGCGCTGATGATCTTTGTCTCGTTGACCATGTTTTCACATCGCACGACAGAGGCAATAAGATAATGTCTGTTTGTTGTGCACTGACACTTATGATATAGAGTCTCCTGTCGCAAGTCCCTTGATATAGAGTCTCCGGTCGTAAGTCCCTTGATATAGAGTCTCCGGTCGCAAGTCCCTTGATATAGAGTCTCCGGTCGCGAGTCCCTTGATATAGAGTCACCGGTCGCAAGTCCCTTGATATAGAGTCACCGGTCGCAAGTCCCTTGATATAGAGTCTCCGGTCGCAAGTCCCTTGATATAGAGTCACCGGTCGCAAGTCCCTTGATATAGAGTCTCCGGTCGCAAGTCCCTTGATATAGAGTCTCCGGTCGCGAGTCCCTGATATAGAGTCACCGGTCGCAAGTCCCTTGATATAGAGTCACCGGTCGCAAGTCCCTTGATATAGAGTCTCCGGTCGCAAGTCCCTTGATATAGAGTCACCGGTCGCAAGTCCCTTGATATAGAGTCTCCGGTCGCGAGTCCCTTGATATAGAGTCTCTGGTCGCAAGTCCCTTGATATAGAGTCTCCGGTCGCAAGTCCCTTGATATAGAGTCTCCGGTCGCAAGTCTCTTGATATAGAGTCTCCGGTCGCAAGTCCCATGCAGAACGTTGCATTCACCGCAGTCTATCTGAAAAAAAATTATGTCTCTAGTCATATTTCCACAGAATATTACAGTTCACCACAGACCGTCTGAAAGTATTTCTGTCTCTAGCCAGATCTCTCACAGAACGTTACATTCACCACAGATCGTCTGAAAGTATTTCTGTCTCTAGCCAGATCTCTCACAGAACGTTGCATTCATCACAGACCGTCTGAAAGTATTTCTGTCTCTAGCCAGATCTCTCACTGAACGTTACATTCACCACAGCCCGTCTGAAAGTGTTTCTGTCTCTAGACATATCTCTCACAGAACATTACATTCACAACAGACCGTCGGAAAGTATTTCTGTCTCTAGACATATTTCTTACAGAACGTTACATTCACCACAGACCACAGAATGTATTTATGTCTCTAGCCAGGTCACCCGATTCTTCTATTATTATGTTCTCTGTTGTTAATGTCTTGAAACTACATTCTTCTTGGTGTGCCCCTGCCTCATCTTCCAGGAACTAAACCTTCCATTATTATTATTTCCACTCCGCCTTTTCTTTTGACATGGCCATACTTTTATTTACTCGTAGAATGGTGTTTACAACCAAGTTTACGTATTTGAATATCTTCCTTGCTCTTTTTTCATTATCCAAGGTATTCTAATGAGTCTTCACATCCGGCCATACACCAAGGTACACTTGTTGGAAACACAGCAATGAGACTGGACGTATTGGCAATCGCAGGTCTAAGACAGTTGTGTACGGCTGCTTGTCTCATGGGAGGAAGTGACATCTCTAATGAGCCATGAAGTCAGGCTCGGATGTTGAAACTGGGAAGTTTGTTTTCAGAATTCGGAAAAGCAGAAATAACAGTCGCCCAGATACACGGTCACGTTGACTTGTTATTGTTGTGTGTTGAGATCGCAGCCATATGACAACATGTCCCTCACTCTCTCTCTCTCTCTCTCTCTCTCTCTCTCTCGTTGTCTCTCGTGTCTCTCTGTAAATATTTTAAATTCTTGTATTCCCCCCGCCCCATCCTTCTATTCCTTGCTTTGTCTTTCTCGGCAAAGCCTCTTTATCCTTTCTTCCTCCTGCAACACACTCTTTCTCTCTTTTCTCCACTCAGTTTCTCACTCTCGTTATCTCGTCATTTATTTCTTCCTCTTTTCTTATCTCTCACTGGTTCTCTTTCTTTACTTTCTTGTTCTCCTCCCCACCTTACCCCCACCCTTTATATGTAAATCTCTCTCCCCATCGCTTGCTTTCACTCGCTACCTCCTCAAACAAGATCGACATTAGTTGTCTATTTCCCACAGAAAAGCAAACAAACTCGCTCGTGAGTTATAAAACCTCTCACTCAGAAAGCAGCGCCTCGGGTTTTCAACTCCCAAAACGCGAGCTCCAATAGCAAGATTTCAAACACGCCCTTTACACTCATTTTCATCTCGTTTTTCGTTAAGCCGCCAGCCCTCGCTAATTGCTCAGCTGTTGGCAGCGTTAATCATCGACCGAGCTTGAACGTGAGAAATCGTGTTAAGACTGTACACGCCGAAATCATTATTCCCAGGTCCAACAATGAGCTATCGTTAATGAATTATGACACGTCAATCACAGTCTGTGTTTTCCTGTGCACGACAGGGCTGACCGTCGTCATGACAAGAGTCTGGTGTAACCGCAATTTCATCGACACAGAAACGAGAGTTCTTGATAGTCATCCAGGACAGTTGTAATCCCAGCTGTTTTAAAGTCGATCTAACATTTCAAGCTGTTAGACACAGCTGGTGATAGAGAGAGAGAGAGAGAGAGAGAGAGAGAGAGAGCGCGAGAAAGAGAGAGAGAGCGAGCTGTATCTGAGATAATGTCCTCTTCAAGAAACACGAACTTTGTGGATTCGAATGTGCGGGGTTAAATATTTAGTTCAACAGATCAAACAGTTGCTCAATAAACGGCCAAATACTCTATAAAGCTGTCTTTTCAAAAGCCAACAAAGATGAAGGAAGAGACGGTGAAAAAAAGAGGAGACGAAGAAAGAGAAGAAGTAAAAAGATAAGGGGATGGAGAAGAAGAAAGAAGAACGAGAAGAAAAGAGAAGGAGAAAAAAGAAAAGAAGGAGGAAAAGAAATAATGAAGGAGGAAATGAAGAAAGAGAAGAAGAAGAAACAAAGAAGAAGAAAAAAGAGGATGAGAAGAAAGAAGACGAGGAGGGGAAGAAAAAAAGAGGGAGAAGAATAAGGAGAAGAAGAAGAAGACATGAAATTTAGTTAGCACAGACAATCCGACTCACACGCCTGTTCTCTTATTTCGTTACTTCAACTAGTTGAGACTGTGACGACTACAGTCATCCCTCAAAAAATCAGTGAACGTATTTAAAGCTGGTAGCTAGAGGAAGGAGGTGTTATTATAACGTGTGTACTGGTTGGTTAGTTAGTTGGTCAGTTGGTTAGTTGGCTCGTTGTTGTTTAGTTGATTAGTTAATTCATTAGTTGGCTGGTTGATTAGTTGGTTGGTTGGTTAGTTAGTTAGTTGGTTGTTTGGTTGATTAGTTGGTTGTTTAGTTAGTTGTTTGGTTGGTTGATTGGATATTTAGTTTGTTAGTTAGTTATTTGATTGGTTGATTGGTTGGTTAGTTGGTTAGTTAGTTGGATAGCTGGTTGATTGATTGGACAGTTGATTAGTTAGTTTGTTAGTACTGATGGGTTGGTTGCATGGTTGTTTAGATAGTTGGATAGTTAGTTGATTGATTGGTTGGTTGGACAGTTGGTTAGTTAGTTGGTCGATTGATTACTTGGTTCATTGGTTAGTTAGTTAATATTTAATTCATTAGTTTGTTGTTGATTCGTTGGTTGGTAAGTTAGTTAATTAGTTAGTTAGTTAGTTGTTTGGTTGGTTGATTACTTGGTGGTTAGTTAGTTGTTTGGTTGGTTGATTACTTGGTTGGTTAGTTAGTTGTGTTGTTGATAGGTTAGTTAGTTAATTAGTGGTTGTTGGTTAGTTGTTGGTTGGTAGTTAGTTGTTTTGTTGGTTGATTAGTTAGTTAATCAGTTGTTTGGTTAATTGATTAGTTGGTTAGTTAGTTGGATATTTAGTTGTTTGAGTGGTTGGTTGGACAGTTGATTTGTTATTTGGTTAGTACTTAATGGATTGGTTGCATGCTTGGTTAGTTAGCTGATTCATTTAGTTGGTTGGTTTGTTAGTTAATTGGTTGATTAGCTGGTTTGATAGTTGGTTAGTTATTTAGCTGGTTGGTTAGTTACTTAATTAGTTGGTTTGATGGTTGGTTAGTCTCATATGTTGTGATACCTCATCAAGTATGCTCATTTTATCCTGCATCTGTTGATGGCTGTGTGATAGGAGAACTATGTCATCAGCAAAGTCTAAATCATCAAGTTGTTTGGTCAGTGACCACTGGATTCCATTTCTGTTGCTCTGAGTTCTATTCGTAACCCAATCTATGGCCAGTGTAAAGAGAAATTAAGATAGAAGGCATCCCTGCCATACTCCTGTTCTTATTTCAAATGCTCTGTAAGCTGTCCTCCGTGCACAACACTACATTTCGTTCCTTCATACATTGTTCTTATCAGGTTAATAAACTTTATGGGCATTCCGTAAGGACTCGACAACTTCCAAAGGATTCTTCTGTCTAAACAATCATGTCCGTATACATGTATCTCTATATACCTGTATCTCTATATACCTGTATCTCTATATACCTGTATCTCTATATACCTGTATCTCTATATGCATGTATCTCTATATACATGTATCGCTATATGCCTGTATCTCTATATGCCCGTATCTCTATATACCTGTATCTCTATATACCTGTATCTCTATATACCTGTATCTCTATATGCCCGTATCTCTATATGCATGTATCTCTATATACCTGTATCTCTATATGCCTGTATCTCTATATACCTGTATCTTTATATGCCTGTATCTCTATATACCCGTATCTCTATATACCTGTATCTCTATATACCTGTATCTCTCTCTATATGCCTGTATCTCTATATGCCCGTATCTCTATATATCTGTATCTCTATATACCTGTATCTCTATATGCCTGTATCTCTATATACCTGTATCTCTATATGCCTGTATCTCTATGTACCCGCATCTCTATATACCTGTATCTCTATATGCCTATATCTCAATATACCTGTATCTCTCTCCCCCCTCTCTTTCTCTCTCTATATATAAATATATATATTTGTATCTCTATGTACCTGTATCTCTATATACCTTTATCTCTATATATCGATATCTCTATATCTCTATATACCTGTATCTCTATATATCTATATGTCGATATACCTGTATCTCTATAAACCTGTATCTCTATATATCTATTTCTCTATATACCTGTATCTTTATATACTGTATCTCTATATATCTATATACCTGTATCTCTATATACCTGTATCTCTATGTATCTATATATCTATATCTCTATATATCTGTATCTCTATATACCTGTATCTCTATATACCTGTATCTCTATATACCTGTATCTCTATATATCTATATATCTATATACCTGTATCTCTATATATCTATATATCTATATACTGTATCTCGATATACCTGTATCTCTCTATATATATATATATCTATATATCTATATATCTATATACATAAATCTCTACATACCCTACCTCTCCCACACTCAATCTCTACATACTCTACCTCTCCCACACTCTATCTCTCCCACACTTTATCTGTATCATTTATTCACTATATATCGCTGCACACACTCTACCAAATTCTTCCTGCATTATATTACCTCTCCCTCTCCCACATTATGAATGTGTCTCTGTCTTCTCCCCACTCTATCTAGTTCTCATACACTCTATATATCTCTCCTATCCCCCACACTATAACTGTCTCACTCAGGCACTCTATCTAGTTTCCCCAAACTCAACATGACTCTCGTCTCTCGCGCACTCATATCTGGTATTCAATACTCAACATGACTCTCCTCTCTCCCGCACTTATATCTGGTTATTCAATCCTCAACATGACACTCCTCTCTCCCGCACTCATATCTGGTTATTCAATACTCAACATGACTCTCCTCTCTCCCGCACTCATATCTGGTTATTCAATACTCAACATGACTCTCGTCTCTCGCGCACTCTATCTGGTTATTCAATACTCAACATGACTCTCCTCTCTCCCGCACTCATATCTGGTTATTCAATGCTCAACATGACTCTCGTCTCTCGCGCACTCTATCTGGTTATTCAATACTCAACATTACTCTCGTCTCTCCGCACTCATATCTGGTTATTCAATACTCAACATGTCTCTCCTCTCTCCCACAGTCTATCTGGTTATTCAATACTCAACGTGTCTCTCCTCTCTCCCACAGTCTATCTGGTTATTCAATATTCAACGTGTCTCTCCTCTCTCCCACAGTCTATCTGGTTATTCAATACTCAACGTGTCTCTCCTCTCTCCCACACTCTATCTGGTTATTCAATACTCAACATGTCTCTCTCTCTCCCACACTCTATCTGGTTATTCAATACTCAACGTGTCTCTCCTCTCTCCCACAGTCTCACTCAGATTCTCCCACAGTCTATCTGGTTATTCAATACTCAACGTGTCTCTCCTCTCTCCCACACTCTATCTGGTATACAATACTCAACATGTCTCTCCTATCTCCCACACTCTATCTAGTTATCCAATACTCAACATGTCTCTCCTCTCTCCCACAGTCTATCTAGTTATTCAATACTCAACATGTCTCTCCTCTCTCCCACAGTCTATCTGGTTATTCAATACTCAACGTGTCTCTCCTCTCTCACACAGTCTCACTCAGATTCTCCCACAGTCTATCTGGTATTCAATACTCAACATATCTCTCCTCTCTCCCACAGTCTATCTGGTTATTCAATACTCAACATGTCTCTCCTCTCTCCCACAGTCTATCTGGTTATTCAATACTCAACATATCTCTCCTCTCTCCCACAGTCTATCTGGTTATTCAATACTCAACATGTCTCTCCTCTCTCCCACAGTCTATCTGGTTATTCAATACTCAACATGTCTCTCCTCTCTCCCACACTCTATCTGGTTATTCAATACTCAACATGTCTCTCCTCTCTCCACACTCTGTCTGGTTATTCAATACTCAACGTGTCTCTCCTCTCTCCCACACTCTATCTGGTTATTCAATACTCAACGTGTCTCTCCTCTCTCCCACACTCTATCTGGTTATTCAATACTCAACATGTCTCTCCTCTCTCCCACACTCTATCTGGTTATTCAATACTCAACGTGTCTCTCCTCTCTCCCACACTCTATCTGGTTATTCAATACTCAACGTGTCTCTCCTCTCTCCCACACTCTATCTGGTTATTCAATACTCAACGTGTCTCTCCCTCTCCCACACTCTATCTGGTTATTCAATACTCAACGTGTCTCTCCTCTCTCCCACACTCTATCTGGTTATTCAATACTCAACGTGTCTCTCCTCTCTCCACACTCTATCTGGTTATTCAATACTCAACGTGTCTCTCCTCTCTCCCACACTCTATCTGGTTATTCAATACTCAACGTGTCTCTCCTCTCTCCCACACTCTATCTGGTTATTCAATACTCAACGTGTCTCTCCTCTCTCCCGCACTCTATCTGGTTATTCAATACTCAACATGTCTCTCCTCTCTCCCGCACTCTATCTGGTTATTCAATACTCAACGTGTCTCTCCTCTCTCCCGCACTCTATCTGGTTATTCAATACTCAACGTGTCTCTCCTCTCTCCCGCACTCTATCTGGTTATTCAATACTCAACATGTCTCTCCTCTCTCCCACACTCTATCTGGTTATTCAATACTCAACGTGTCTCTCCTCTCTCCCACACTCTATCTGGTTATTCAATACTCAACGTGTCTCTCCTCTCTCCCACACTCTATCTGGTTATTCAATACTCAACGTGTCTCTCCTCTCTCCCACACTCTATCTGGTTATTCAATACTCAACGTGTCTCTCCTCTCTTCCACACTCTATCTGGTTATTCAATACTCAACGTGTCTCTCCTCTCTCCCACAGTCTCACTCAGATTCTCCCACACTCTTCCGCATACCCATTCTATTTACCATTATCTTAAATATTCATCATTATCATCGAGTGCAATCTCCAAATCGAAGATTGGCTACCGTGGAGCGCCACTCCACTCTGTCACTTGCTTTGATGGTGCAAGTTTTCATAGGCTGGTTTGTCCATCTTTTGATGTTACTCGTCCATGTTAGGTTTGGTCTGGCTCTGCCTCTTTTACCTTGCATTTTCCCCTCCAGGATTACTTTTAGTAGGCTTTTGTGTCTTTTAACATGACCAAAAATCGCATTTGTCTTGTTTGAATTGTATTTAGTAGTTCTCTTTCATTTTTAGTTGTTTTAAGACTTCATCGTTGTTTTCTTTCCTTCCATCCAATTCTACCTATTCTTCTATATATCCACATTTCAAAGGCTTCAATTCTCTGTTCTGTTTTCTTGTCTAATGTCCATGTTTCAGCACCCTATAGGAATATTGAGAAGATGTAACATTTGCTAATCTTAGTTTTAGCTCTGGTGTTATTTGTTTTGATGTTAGTATGTCCTTCATGACATTAAAATTACTTTTTGCCATTCCTATTCTTTTGTTTTTTTCAGTTGTACATTTTCCATCACTGGTTATAGTATGTCCAAGGTAGTTGTCGTTCTGAACTGTCTCCAGGTCTATTCCTTTAATTTGATATCCACTTGTGGGTTTTGGAGCCGCGATAGCTCAGTGGTTAATGAACTGGACTACAAAGGACAAGGGTAGGTTCGATCCCAACCGACGGCTTCCGGGTTCACCCAGCCTTAAATGGGTACCGGATTGTTTTCTGGGAAAGTAAAGCAGCACTGGCGTATTACCGACCACATTACCCCAAAAATCATGTGCTGAAGGTCTGTTAAATATAGGGTCACTAACACCATATTTCCCTATACACCACTTGGCGTGACGGGGGTACATTATTTTTTTTTTTACCTAATGTGGGTTTGAGTATTTTCTTTGTTACGATCATAGTTTAGTCTTTTTGATATTCATATCTAGTCCATTTTTTTGCTTGTCATGTTTATTTCATTAAGTAATATCTTAAATATTGCTTCCTATTAACTCTCGGTTCATCCTCTTTGTTCATTACCTTCTCCCCACTCAAGACCTCTCGCTACTTCCTCGTATGTGCGTACCGGATACCACAACTCCAAATGTCTGGAAAAGGAACATACCGGCAGTGAAACACATCAACACGAGTAGACAGCATCTCTACGATATTTCATGTACAGCTACATCCCGCTCCTGTGAAGTCATCACGACAGTGTCCAGAGAATTACAACGATCACGTCTTGCCTGCCTCAACTGTGCAGATATGTGATCGTGTTTTCGCCATCTTCTGTCCTTTCTTTTCTGCGGTTCACCCGATGACTACTAAAGGGATGGATAGTTCTCTTCGTCATCCCTCTTAATAGGAGGGAAAGTGGTCGTAGATAAGTTATAGAGGGGTTTATTTGCGCCTTTTGACCCAACACATCCGACTTCAGGAAGACATTCTTAAGTACCGAGTTGCCCTCCTTCTTCGATCTCTGCTTGATTGGCCAGACTAGACTGGTTATTCTGATACTAGAGACACCGCGAAGAAGTGTAGGATTCACCTTTCATCAGCTATGAGTCGCTGACAGGTTCCTGCTGTCTTGTTGTCCGGTGTCTCCAGCCGGTCGTCATGTAGCACGAGACGAAGTAAGAGGATGAATATTTGTTCGAGAAAAATTACAATTATATGTATCATCATCACCATCATCATCATTATCATCGTCATCATTGAGTGCCGTCGCCGCATCGAAGTTGGCTACCATGCAGCGCCATTCTGCTCTGTCTCTTGCTTTGATGGTGCAAATTGTCATTGGCTGACTTGTCCATCTTTTGATGTTACTCGTCCATGTCAGTCTTGGTCTGCCTCTATTATCTTGTATTTTCCATTACAATATTACTTTCAGTAGACTGTTGTGTCTTTTAACACGTCCAAAATTCTCATTTGTCTTGTTTGAATTGTATCTAGTAGTTCTCTGTTCTTTATTAATTGTTTTAAAACGTCATCCTTCGTTTTCTTTTCCATCCATCCATACTTCCCATCTATAAATCCACATTTTAAATCCTTCAATTTCTATTCTCTTTTCTTGTCTAATGTCCTTGTTTCTGCACCATACAGGAATGTTGAGAAGATATAACATTTTACTATTCTAAGTTTTAGCCCTGGTGTTATTTACCTTGATGTTAATATATTTTTTCATGGCATTACAATTACTTTTTGCCATTACTATATTTTATAAGAAAATTAAAATCTGTGAAAGAAATGTAATGGCGGACAAGTAATACTTTGTCATACTGATCTCGCGGCATAAACGGTATAGAAGTTGTATGCGAACGGGGATAAGAGGGTTCAGAGGATCTAATAACATTTAATTATGAAACGCCTCTTCTTCACAGAACGACAAATACGGCCATAAAGCATTCTTCAGTTCTTTTGTCTGTCGGTATGTTTGCATGCGTGTATGTGTTAATGTGTGATATAAATGTGGTGTTCAGCAAAAAACATTCGTGTCCTATTGCTATTGTCAGTTGTGAAGTCTCAGGACAGTCTACAATTCTACAGAGATTGAATTATTCATAAATATCAGCTTTCAGATAAGAGTGTTTCACGACTGGATCGTCGTATTACATTAGCTCCGCGTGCAGAGGGAATTGGGGGCTAGGATGAGGGGCTAGTACTGCAAGAACGTTAGAAAAAAAAGAAATACTAAAAGTAAGAAATGTATGATTGTGTTCAGGGCTTCGAAAAGTTATCTATCTATCTATCTATCTATCTATCTATCTATCTATCTATCTATCTATCTATCTATCTATCTATCTATCTATCTATCTATCTATCTATCTATCTATCTATCTATCTATCTATCTATCTATCTATCTATCTATCTATCTATCTATCTAGCTGACTATCTTTCTGTCTACACTCTGTCTGTCTGTCTGTCTAACAGTCTATCTGTCTGACACTTTGTCTGTTTGTCTGTCTGACTGTCTGTCTGTCTGACACACTGGCTGTTTGTCTGACACATTGTCTGTCTGTATGTCTGGTATGTCTGTCTGACACTCTGGCTGTCTGTCTGACACTTTGTCTGTCTGTCTGGTATGTCTGTCTGACACTCTGGTATGTCTGTCTGACACTCTGGCTGTCTGTCTGACACTTTGTCTGTCTGACACTTTGTCTGTTTTCTGTCTGTATGTCTGGTATGTCTGTCTGACACTCTGGCTGTCTGTCTGACACTTTGTCTGTCTGTCTGGTATGTCTGACACTCTGGTATGTCTGTCTGACACTTTGTCTGTCTGTCTGACACTTTGTCTGTTTTTCTGTCTGACTGTCTGTCTGACTGTCTGTCTGACTGTCTGTCTGACACTCTGGCTGTCTGTTTGACACTTTGTCTGTCTGTCTGATATGTCTGTCTGACACTCTGATATGTCTGTCTGACACTCTGGCTGTCTGTCTGACATTTTGTCTGTCTGTCTGAAACTTTGTCTGTTTTTCTGTCTGACTGTCTGTCTGACTGTCTGTCTGACACTCTGGCTGTCTGTCTGACACTTTGTCTGTCTGTCTGTCTGGTATGTCTGTTTTTGAAACTATCCTATTCCTTCATCATATTCCGAATCCATACACCTTCTCTAACCCATTCAGAAAATCTTGAACCCGTTTACAAAATTTTATGAAAATAGAAAATATGGGAGTAAAGGAATAACATAGAGCAAGGATTTTTTATGTTTTTGTCCTGCATTACACGATAAGTTATGTTTTATAAACATATAACTAGAATAGGAAACATCTGAATATTAAAAAACAAATGATATCAATTTTAAGTAAGAAACTATAAAAATAATATCTTTAAAATGTTTGAAAACATCTCAGAGATGCCAGGCCTAAACATTAATGGACAGATAATCAATAACCTAAGAAATGTTGATGATGCTGTACTACTAGCAGAAAATCCTAAAGATCCACAACAATTACTTAATGAAATAAACATGACAAGAAAAAATATGGACTAGATATGAATATCAAAGAGATTAACTTAAAACCATGATCATAAACAAATATAATACTCAAAACCTACAAGAGGATATCAAAGTTGAAAGAATAGACTTAAAGACAGTTCAGAGCTACAATTACCTTGGATATACTATAACCAGTGATGGAAAATGTAAAAGTGAAATTTAAAAACAGAATAATAATCATCATCATGTGTCATACCGGTTTGCGTAAGCGATCATGTCCCTCCACAATCTTCTATCTACAGTGCATCGTATCAGTTCTTTTGTTGACTGTTTTCCATGCCATGACACCAAGCTATCTAGTATTTTCTCTCTTGTTTTAACATGATTATTCCAGGCAATATAAGAAGGCAGTTTGCCATTCCTTTCCTTCTTGGCAGTGACAGTACTATAGTCCGTTTCATAACACGTGCCCCAACTTTAAAATCGATATCTTTTTAAACGCTTTTTGTAAGTTCTTCAAATTTGCATGTAAAGTTATAATGATTAGAACCCAACAGAGAATTAATTTCATTAAAAAAAAACATTTGGTTATTATTGTTGCTTATTGATTTATATAAATTTATAACGACCCATTGATGTAGTAAAAACTTAATGTTTACAGTATTTTAAGTTAAAAATAGCGAGTAAAAATCCATACACGGTCAAATTGACGTGTTTGCACGCTTTCAACGTGGGTTTCTGACACAATTAGACACTTGTAATAAACACGAGACATAGTGTATTCCATTTCCGTTCATTCAGCGGCGGAGACGTGGAACTATAACATTTATCATGAGTCTTAAAATGAAATTCTGCAGTTTACAAAACATCGCAATAAAAATGTATGGCTATTTTTGCAAAGAGGCTAAACGAGGAAGATTATTTCATTCTTTAGAAAACCATGAGAATAGGACAAGACACATTTTGGATTTATCTAAACGGTCATTTAATCGCTGGATTCAAGCACGTGACCGTCAATGTTTCAAAATATACAAAATCACAAGGAAGAGCAAAAATGTTGGATAATTTCGACAGTGAACTTATAGAAGTGAAATTCGCAAAATGTTGGGTATGAATGAAACTGTTGCAATAAGAAAATTAAAAGTATCGCTGAAAAAGAACAACAGTATTGAAATATCAAAGTCTACATTATGGAGGAATGTGAGAGCTGCAGGCTTTACATTCAGAAAGTATTTCAATGGACGAAACATCATCTGTGAGAAGCCACATATAGTAGTCATGAGAAGCAAGTACTTACGTGAAGTAAAAGAGGTGCGCAAGCAAGGTTATGATATTGTGTACTTGGATGAAACATGGATCAATGCTCACCACACTAACCAAAGGAATGGCAGTCATCAGATGGAAAGATTAAGAGATAATACCTAGCAGCAAAGGACAGCGCTTGATAATTGCTCATGCAGGTAGTCGACAACATGGACTAATACAGAATGCAGAGCTCATTTTTCTTTCAAAATCATAGACAATCGGGATTATCACTCTGAGATGAATGGTCACATATTTAGACATTGGATTGAAAATTCTGTTCTCCCATCACTAGATCGACCATCTTGCCTAATAATGGACAATGCAGCGTACCACAACATTGTTGCACTTGAAGATAAAGTCCCGACGTCATCCAGATAGCATCCAAAAGATGCTATTAAGATATGGCTCACAAAGGAGCACATACAATTAATAACAAGTACTTAAAACCTTAATTACTATCTCTAGTAAAGCAAAAACAGAGGACAAAGATTGTTCAAATAGATAAGATTATCCAAGAGCACGGTCATATAAGTTTGAGGCTGCCACCTTACCATGCTGCTCATTTAAATCCAATAGAACTAATCTGGGCAAAATTAAAAGGACAAGTGGCAGATGAAAATACAACATTCAAAATATGCAATGTAAAGACTCTTGCTAATCTCGCTTTATTAAATATAGACAAAGATTATTGGGCTAAATGTGAAGACCACGTCTTAAAACAGGAAGAGGAATATTGGAAAAAATGATGGTTTGTGGAATGTTCAACCCCAAACAGTTATTAATCTTTTAGACTCGTCTGATTCAGAATGAAAGTATATAGCCCCCACAATGTTGGCCCCTATATTACCTTAAATTAGTTCAACAAACGGTCCTTTTCAGGACCACACAACTATGAAAATTGGACATACAGGTATACCTTGATATTATCGTCCGTCTCGAACTGACCAGACAATAATTCTCCTGGTGTTTTGTCTTATCAGTTATTTCCCATTACGACCACGCCTTTACCTAGTGAAAATTAATCACAGACCAGCAACTACGGTAATTTCTATTCTTTAGGGGTCACAATTTACAATTTTGACAACATCAAAGAAATTCGCCGCTTAAGAAAAACTGCAGCTGCAAGATATTTGTTAAATATACATTTAAAGGGTCTTTTGCATTCTAATAACATTTGGAAAATTTCAACAGTTTTTAACAAATGTTTAATGAGTAATAGCGTTTGAAGTTGGGCACGTGATTTGAAACGAACTTATAGTCGGAGATCGCAGCCATTGCCTCTATACATGAGATCTTCTGTCTGCCACGCGGCGTGGGGACCATAACCGGCACTATTTGTCGGCTGCTCCCACAACACCATCCACCACCAGCTCCAATGACTTTAACATGACCCTGATAGGGGGGCTTAACGGGAACTTCACCTTGCCCAAGGGTGTCCCGAAGATAGCGGAGGAAAGTAGACGCCTTACTCTTCCTTTGGTAGGGTAGAACTCTACCCACTAACATAAAACAAAATATGAATGGCATAACGCAATTTTAATGTCATGAAAAATATATTAACATCAAAACAAATAACCACCAGGCCAAAACTAAGAATAGCAAAATGTTATATATTCTCAACATTCTGTTATGGTGCAGAAACATGGACATTAGACAAGTAAAACAGAACAGAAAATTGAAGCCTTTGAAATGTGGGTTTATAGAAGAATAGTGAGGATTTGGTGGAAAGAAAAGAAAGAAATGATGAAGTTTTAAATCAATTAAAAATGAAAAGAGAAACTACTAAACACAATTAGAGCAAGAGAAATGAAATTTTTGGGGGATGTTAAAATACACAACAGTCTAATAAAAGTGTTGAAGGGAAAATACAAGGTAAAAGAGGCAGAGGCGACCAAGAAACGTGGACGAGTAACATCAAAAGATGGACAAGTCAGTCTATGATAACCTGCACTATCAAAGCAAGAGGCAGAGCAGAATGGTGTTCCATAGTAGCCAAGCTTCGATGAGGAGACGGCACTTAATGATGATGATGAAAAATAAGTGGGAAAAAAAACGAAAAAGATATCATGTAAAATAATTGTGGTAATTGTTAGAGTCATTTAATTTTGAGAGAAGATAATCAAAACGTTTATCCATTTGTGACCAATGACAAAAAGAGGTAAATTTTCTTGATTCATGAAGGTAAATAATCTAATGAATCGTCCAAGGGAAATAGCGTGGAGAAAAAAAAATACGCTAATAGAAAAAACGGGAAGTAATTTGGAAGAAATTCCAAGGGAGAAAACAAGGCCATAAATTTAGCAATCACAGCAGATTCAATAAAAAAATCCGAATTATTACTAAGTATAAAGTGGGTGCTATACACTTTCTGAGCTATTTTATGTTCTCAATATTTGTTTGTCTAAGCAATTACTCATATATGCATAGACATTATATGTTATTGCGTTCTTGAGTTATTGCGGGTCATCATCATTGCACTCCGAAACATGTCCATAGGTGCTCAGATCCCCTCCTCAGCAATTCCCTCAGTGTCCAGCGACTGACGACTCCAGTTCTATGTTGGTTGATAAGTCTTCTTACACGGTCACCAAGTTTCTCTTTTCTGCTGTGCCCATCTTAACTCCCATTTCCATGATCCGAAGAAGTGACGTTGATCTGTGTTTGTCGAAGTCCTGTGCTCTTCCCACATCTCGGAGTGCATTGATGATGTCCGCCCGATCCATCGGTTGCCCGTCCTCAACGACAGCGCAGCTAGCCAACCTGTCCGCTCTCTCATTTCCCCGTACTCCCGCATGTCCAGGGACATAGACAAAGGTGACCTTAAGATTTTGGATTTCTGCAACGACTCTACCCATTGCATGCGTACAAAGCCCGCCTCACTTTTTATCATGCTCATCGAATCACTCAGTATACATGCGTAGATGTAGTCTTGTGACTCTAACCATTTGAATGCCTTGGTCACTGCCATCGCTCCATTGTCATGCTACACGTGGTCATGGCGTATGCACCACTGTCTCCTGGGCTGTTCTGCCTGCTGAGCGTGCTGTAAATGCCCATGCACTTCTTTCGTGTCGTCTTACAGATCCGTCTGTATAGATGACTGCATCTTTCTCATCGGTGTTATCGCAGATGAGACCGTTGACCTCAGCATTAACCACGACGGGTTCTGTTTCATACTTTTCCTGTCGAGTGTGACAATACATGAGAAAGTCCCCTTGAATGAATGACGTAGGCACCGGTATCCACTCCTCACCAACGCTGATATTGGTAGGCCCACAGACCTGTTTGATGACATCTTCTGCTCGGCCCACCCATGATTTGCTTCTTTTTAGCCTGGTACCTTTCTCTGTGTTGAGACGTGTGCAATGGATGCTCTGTGTCTGTACTAATCTTCAGGTATGCTCATGCTCTCCAGATCTTGATTCTGTCATCCATGGTTAGAAAGTCAAAAGATACCTCATTGCTACACAGGAGTGTCCCTCGTACATCCCAGGATAATGCGCATGGCTTCATTTTGTATTTTCTCCAGCCTATCAATTTGAGTCGTGCTGACAGTAAGAATGGCCAGGGCATACTCGATTGGTGCGAGGAATAATCCCTGGAACAGAAGAGTAAGTAGCCTCTGCTCGATGTTGGCAGCTGCATGACCTTCAAGGCGGCTAATCCTTTGCGGGATTTTGTTATCACATGGTCGATGTGGTCCCGAAAAACACAGGCTGCGATCAAACTTAACTCCGAGGTATGTCATCAACTTGTCTCTGGTCACCTCATCAGCTCCCATTCGTACTACCGGTGTGGGTTGTATTAACGATATGATTGTTAAGGGAGAACCATGAAACTGATGCTTTATTAGGACTAACCAAGGCACCTGAAACCCCACACCAGGAAGAAATGCGATAGAGTTCGTCTTGCATTGTGGAGGCGATTCCCCGTCTGTTCTTCCCTGTCGATATACCAGAATATCATCAGCAAAAGTCATAGTTCTTCACCCTCCCATCAGCTGTGTTCCGTGATCGTTATTGTGTACACGTTAATAGAACTGGTGACAATGGTGAGCCTGTTGCAGCCCTGGACAAATGGATGTTGGCTCGGAAGACCAACTTCCACATCTAAGTATCACCTTCCTCTGAAACAGTGCCGCGGCGATCCATCTAATGAGGAAGGGGTTCACCGCCAGTTTGAGGAGCTATGCATGAGATATTCAAATGGTACCCTGTTGTATGCATCTCCAGATCTATAGCAGCAGCACATGTCTCCCCTCGTCGTGGAAGCCTTCGAAGACGTCATAGGCAAATACTGCCGCATTGAGGCCATGTCTCTTTGTTATATCTATAACCTCCGAGTGTGGATGGGAATACGCGTTTCTGTTCAAGGTGACAGGTGAGGACATGGGCAATATTTTCTCCAGCAGCTTGCCCGCAGGTTCTGCATTGTGATGATTCTGTAGGCACTGATCTGAGAATGGTCCTTGTTTGGCTTCGGTAGCGGTAGTAAGTAGCTGTGTAGCCACTCCTCCTTAATCTGGCCACTCCATATATACATGTATATATATTATATTATATATATATATATACTGTATGTGTTTATATATTACTGTGTAATGTATGGTAATTGATTTCATCTATTTATATGTCATATTGATATACACTTAAAAAGGGATAATAGCTAATTCAAGCAATCGTATCATTCACAGATATATATGTACATATCGCAGGAGAAAGGTGATAAGGTCTGGCGCCATATCTACGTCTTGTTCATTATGTGCTCGAATCTGTCTGCAATATTCGCAGATTCAAACACTAGAGAAGCTGTTCAGCAGCATAACATCCAGCATAAGACACTAGTATTTTACGTAACCACTGACTTATCTTATGGAAGCGAATTATGGAAAATAAGCAAAGAAATGAAAAGACGATTACATGCCACAGAAATGGATTTCTCAGAAGAATGATGAAAGTTCACAGGACAGCTAAAAAGATCAAATAGAAAATTCTCAAAGAGGCCAACACAAAACGGGAGCTTCTAAGAAACAATCAACATTTTCGGGCACATCATGTGAAGAGGAAAGTTGAAATACTTGGTTACAACTGGCAAAATACAAAGAAAAAGGGATCGCGGACGACAAAGAAAGAAAATACTGGATACCTTGGTGTCATGGCATAGAAAACAGTCAATAACAGAATTGATGCGATGCACTGTGAATAGAAGATTGTGGAGGGACATGATCGCCTATGCCAACTGGTATGGCACATGATGATGACTGACTTATCATGATTGCTTGCTACCAACCGTTTGTCAAGACGCCAAAGGCCATATACATAAATATCAATGTATGTAATATATATATATATATATATATATATATATATATATATATATATATTATGTTGAAGAAAAACGTAAATGGCATAATTTCTTGACACACTGATTTAAGCAATAAGAAAATACCACCCATAATGAAGCTTGCAATGGTTTAGGCTGTTCAATGGCCGTTCTGAACGGTTTCAACGAATCGTTTGTTAATTATTTACCGATTTTCCTAACAGTGAAGAGACTGAAGTGAAATACCAGCAGTCAGCTCGAGATTTGTTGGCCTTAAAAAGGTCACACCTGGTCGCTGAGAACACACGTGTGACACAAGTTACCGACCTTTCTTTCAAACCTTTCAAAAAAAAGGTGTTAATTTTTTCAGTTGGTCTTTGTGATTTTGGTATTTGAGTCATTCTCGCGCAGCGGGTCAGTGAAGAGCAACACTTTGTTCAAAACACCAGGCGTTACTGTGGTATTTAAACGATGCCGTTATAATTATTTCTAACGTTACGGTCAAAGACGCTCCCCAGGGAAGACAAACGATACAAACTAAACTGATACCATAGAAAAGAGAAGATGTGTGTAGTCAGCGAGAATGATCTTGGTAAGAGTGTCAGAACTATAAAGGCAAAGTCCAATATTGTTGTTGCTTTTATTGCAGTCGTGTCTAAAATAGAAATGGCAGTCCTGTCAGAAATATGGCAGTCCTGTCTAAAATAGATATGGCAGTCGTGTCTAAAATAGATATGACAGTCCTGTCTAAAATAGATATGGCAGTCTTGTCTGAAACAGGTATGGCAGTACTGTCTGAAACAGATATGGCAGTCCTGTCTAAAATAGATATTGCAGTCCTGTCTAAAATAGACATGACAGTCCTGTCTAAAATAGAGTCCTCCCATTTGTTCTTTGTCTCGACAGTATCAGAACGACTTGCGGTTAGGAAATGATGCAGAAGATGACATGGGCTTTCTCATTTATATCGGTAACTAAATGACAACGACAATAACAGTGACGGTGGTGCTTTTCTCAACTGCAAACTATTAACTCTATAAGAAAGAGTTGACACCCCTCAGGGCATACGTTAATGAGATAACCCTGAAGGTTAACGCTACCTGGCCACGCCGGTGTGCACCGAGAACTCCACACCGGAACGCTCGCAATAAAACCTCAAGTGTTCAAGGCGGGTTGAATGTCTTTGTGGTCGCGGGAAACTTCTGGAATCCTAGGGATCAAGGAAAATGTGAAATGTTTTATTTAGACAAATGTTAATGTCGTTTTGATGCAGGCTCGGAAATGCGGGGACCAACACAACTACTTCAGAAATCGTCTACAGACAGAACAAAGATGAAGAAAAATGATTGTAAAGAGCTTTTCGGAATATCTGGTTTCAGAAGATAAAGAAGAACGGAAGCGGTAATCATCAACAAAGGAAAACGGAAACCTCCCAAGTAGACGATACAAATAACAAATGAGAGATGGAATAAATAGAAATACTCACAATGGAGAACAAATATTACAAGGAGAGACCGGAAGTTGAATGAAATATTCATAACTTTTCTTTGTCATTGAGGAAAGAGAACATGAGTTAACATTAATTAAAACCTGTTACCTCTGGGTGTTCCCGCCCACTTCTTCTAGAAATGACTTAGTTTATATTACGACAGCCAAACAGACCCTACAATCAGGACACCTCAATCAAGGGTAAGACCCTACAATCAGGACACCTCAATCAAGGGTAAGAACCTACAATCAGGACACATCAATCAAGGGTAAGAACCTACAATCAGGACACCTCAATCAAGGGTAATACCCTACAATCAGGACACCTCAATCAAGGGTAAGACCCTACAATCAGGACACCTCAATCAAGGGTAAGACCCTACAATGACATCCCAAATTTAGAACAAACGGTAGAGCACGTTTACCGACACTTTTCTGGCATTTGAGTATGTTTATGGTCTAGTAGCTAGCACCCTTGATTTGCTGTTAGGTCGTGAAATCATCCCAATCATAAACTACCAATTTCCAGTCGCCCTAGCTGAAAAATGGGTACCTCACTCGCTGAAACAAACAATGGCAATCAAAAGCACGGCACGACAGCCTCCCATCTCCACATCCAGTGGAGGACTTCACGATGAAGCTTCTCTTACATGGGAGGGTGTTATGCTTCATCGCCTGTATCTGTGTTGGTTTCCAGGGCAACCAACAGCCAATCAGCGCTCACCAACATCTCAATGCGAGTGACGTCTCTGCATGGAATAAAACCCTTGCCGAAACAAACATGTTGCTATCCCCATCCATTGATCACATGACAGGGCTGAACAAAAGACCAATGATCGAAGAAGGAAGACACAAACCTGTCCTTACGAATGATGTGACGAGTTCGGATGTTTCGGGAGAAAATGCATAAACTGCAGTTTCCTGCGAAACATGAAACACTGATAGAAAGGCCTGGATGTAGTAGAGTAAGATGGAGGAGTGATGCGAAATTGATTACATTCTGGTGAAGTGTCATCACAAATTGTCCAAATAATGTGATATCTAGTTAATATGGTGCCAAGTTAATATGACATCCGGCACGAGACGAGGTGTCCATGCACAAGGATATAGATGTGTGTATTCCAACATTATCATCGAGTGCCATCTCCGCAACGAAGGTTGGCTACCATGGAGCGCCATTCTGCTCTGTCTACTTTGATGGTACAGGTTGTCATAGGCTGATTTGCCATCTTTCGATGTTACTCGACCATGTTAGTCTTGGCCTCTGCCTCTTTTACCTTGTATTTACCCCTCCAAGATTACTTTTAGTAGGCTGTTATGTCTTTAACATGGCCCAAAAATTGCATTTGTCTTGTTTGAATTGTTGTTTATTAGTTCTCTTTTCATTGTTGGTGTATTCCACCGCTGGCTTATAATTGTTTATTCTTCGCTGAATTCTTCCATTTGCAACACTTAAAGGGAAGCACGCGTCAAAAGTACTTGACCGACTTCTCAAGTGACCGACCACATTAGACTGATCGCATTTGATCTCCATTGTAACATTTTTTTTCCTTTCCTAACCTCCCCCCTCTCCCCCCAAACCCTGACCCCTCATTGACGCAGTCTAACTTAGCCGACCTCTTTTCCTTAGTTTTATGCAAGATGTGTTGACGAACATGGAGGGAGTATATCATAGTCTTACACGTCCGCCAATTAGAGAGATAAAGAACACGTCTTATCTTAGTATTTATAAAAAACTTGTGGGAAACACATAACACAGGATTTGTGAGTAGATACAACAACTATATGGTAATGCATCTTGTAACTAAGAAATGGATTGATTGCACTATGCACTTAAAATATATAGATGATATAAGTTTTGTAATGGCAACTAGCTATAATGCTGTTTTATTTATGAAAAAGTGATCTTTATAATTGTGTAGCTGCAAACATATGACGTCACGTACAGTTTGTCTCTATCAGTTTCAAATCTTTAACCCCATTCCCACCATATAATTGACTGTCATGGCCACCTCAACTAGGAAGAAACGTCGACAATACTCAGTCGAGTATCTTGACTACGGGTTTATCCCGTCATTTTAAGACCACATACAACCCATGTATTTCAGTGGAGATTTGACACTTTCTAATGAAGTATGCGACCACGTAAGTTCGACCACAAGCATTTAGACAACATCCCACAAAGACACAAAAGATGAACCGCCATTTAGACAACATCCCACAAAGACACAAAAGACGAACCACTGAAATATTTTCTCGCCTTGCAAGACAATTCTGAACTAGACCAATGGTGAACTTTCTTCAAACATTGACAAATTGAAATATAAAAGGTCTCATCTCGTCTCATAAAGTATCCACACTGATAGGCAAAGAAGAAAGCCAGTCACAACATTAGAGCAGTTCTTGGTTCTGTCGGCTCAATCTATCGTTATTACAAGCCTCATATTTTAAGCAGACAGTATAATATATATATATATATATATATATATATATATACATGTATATATATATATATATATATATATATTATATATATATATATATATATATATATATATTCTAACACATTATATATATCCAACATATATATATATATCTATTTGGGAAAAAAGTTTTAAAATATATAGTTAAAGTTAAAGTACGAGACTTGAACCGGCGTCTTAGCACGCGAGTTTCCACCCATACGTGCTCGGCCGCCTATCCAGAAATGTTCGGAGATTTCTGTATAGTGTCGCCTCAAGCATCTAAACTCAGATGCGAGACAACATTCCTCACCTTCCCAGGGTAATACCCTGGTACCCATTTCTGCCAACGGCTGGGTCGACCGTGGGTTTTTTTTTCCAATCACGAATACAATTCACACTGTTCCCAGCGGGAATCGAACACGGGTTGTCCGAAAGTCGGTAGTCCAGTCGGGTGGTTTTCCCAACTAGGCTACTGAGGCCCCAGCATATAGTTATCTTATTCGTGTAATGACAGGGGCTATGGGAAGAAAGCAATGTGAGAAGCACTGGCCTAGATAAATACACATAAACAAAAATAAAAATTCATCGTCGGTTGTAGTAGTGTTGATACTTCAAAAATCAAAGATTCATTTATCCATGGTTGTAAAAGTGTTGATACTTCAAAAAATCAAAGATTCATTTATCCATGGTTGTAAAAGTGTTGATATTTCAAAAAATCAAAGATTCATTTATCCATGGTTGTAAAAGTGTTGATACTTCAAAAAATCAAAGATTCATTTATCCATGGTTGTAAAAGTATTGATACTTCAAAAATCAAAGATTCATTTATCCATGGTTGTAAAAGTGTTGATACTTCAAAAAATCAAAGATTCATTTATCCATGGTTGTAAAAGTGTTGATACTTCAAAAATCAAAGATTCATTTATCCATGGTTGTAAAAGTGTTGATACTTCAAAAATCAAAGATTCATTTATCCAGGGTTGTAAAAGTGTTGATACTTCAAATATCAAAGATTCATTTATCCACGATTGTAAAAGTGTTGATAATTCTAAAATCAAAAATACTTATATCCAAGGGCGTTTTGATGTGGTGTGTATTTGCCTCAAACATGCCAAAAGTCCATTCATCTACAGCTGTTAAAGTGTACAACATTCAAAATCAAAAACCTATTTATCTACTTTCATCAACGTGTAGATAATTCAAACACAAAAAATCCATTTGACAATCAGAAACGTCCGTGGTTGCTTGCCTGTACCACCGTCTTAATGGTGACATGGGCTCCGTGGTAACGAGAAATCATTTACACAAAAACGTGAGGACGTAATGAAAAGGCATTACCATAAATAGCAAGATGACAAAGATGGCGGCTTGTTCCTATAATAAATAGTTCCATATTATACAGCACTTAGGAGAATAGGAAAAAGGCAAGTGACAAGAGTTATATTCGGGCTGCATATGATAACGTTACAATGTAATTACAACCGAATTACATTTAATAAAGTGCTCTTTCTCATCGTTATGTGCCATACCGGTTGGCGTAGGCGATCATGTCCTACCACAATTCTGTATCCACAGTTCATCGTATCAATTATGTTGTTGACTGTCTTCCATGCCATGACACAGAGCTATCTACTATCTTCTCTCTTTGTTGTCCGCGATCTCTCTTTCCATCTATTTTGCTAATTGTAAACAGTATTACTGTAGTTTGTGCAGCTTTTATCTAGAGATGTTAATGCTGTTGTAGCAGGTTTTCATCCTCATATATTAGGCATTGGTCATCTGCGAAGAGTAGCTCGTTGATGTTGGAGTTTTCTACCTCTATGTTATTATTTGATTTGTCCTTATTGTTGGTTGTTTCCTGATATATTTTGTCAATAGAGACAATACAAGAATACAAAAATACAAATGCTGTCACATACCAGCTTTCACCATTGCTAAGACATCCAAACATTTCTATGCCAGCTAAACAACAAATGATAAATAGCATCTTCATACTAACTTTATGCTATGAAAGTCAAACATGGACACTTTCTAAATCACATTTAAGAAAGATCAATATATGTGAGATGCGTTGCTTGAGAAAAGTAACAAAAACCACAAGAAGAGATAGAATACCAAATGAAACCATAAGAAAAATAGTAGGAACAAAACCCTGCCAAGAATATATAGAACAACAACAATTTAAATGGTTTGGCCACCTGGTCAGAATGAATCCTTACCAATCACCATCAAGGGCGTTCTTCTCGAGAATGCATGGGAAAAGACCAAGATTAAGACCAGAAGAAGATTGATAGATGCAATGACAGAGACATGTAACAACAAAGAAAAATCACTAATTCAGACAATTCGAGCAGCACAAGAACGACAAATGATATAAACCACGACACCTTTAGGTATCAGTGAAAGAGAAAAGTAGAAGAAGAACCATGTATTCCAACTTTCCTCTTCTCATGAAGTGCACGAAAAATATCGATTGTTTCCTTCCCATGTTTTGTAGGAGCTGCCTTTTTGTGTTTGCCATTGATGTGATCAATTCTAGGCACTACAAGGGGCCTGTTTGACGTTGCTTTCCTTTTCGGCAGTGGCTGTACCAGTCGGAGATCGCAGCCATTGTCTCCAAAATTGAGATTTTCTGCCTGCCATCACGGAATGGGGACATAACCGCTCTTTCTAGACATTGCATATTTAAACTGTAAACCTGCATGGTAACTTATGTGAAAGACGGGGGAATTGGTTGGACTCGAAGGAAGACGCCGATCTCCAGACAGAAAGAATGTGAGTTCAAATCCCGACTGCACCAGTTGGGATTTTTATGATTTCTCTCCGCGGCAACCACCACTGATCTCAGCAGCAAAGTCCGGGTTCAAATGGTAATTACTCATCGACGGAAAAAATATGAGTACCTCCGAAGACAGAGTTATCTGCCTGTGCGGCGAGGGACCACTTCTCACACGTTTGCCAGGGAAATACGGATTAACGTGCAGAATTCAGTTCCCAGTCTCCAGGAACTTCGCAAGAGGTGAAAGCTGGCAAATAAAACAAAAAAAAAAATATGTGAAAGTGGAGATGATAAAATAAGTGGATGTTTTCTGATCACTTGACTTGGTGAGTGGTTGCACGTGTAGAAACAAGAGATGTGAAGATGTATGTGGTAGCTTTAGTGGCCTAGTGGTTGCACATGTAGAAACAAGAGATGTGAAGATGTACATGGTAGCTTTAGTGGCCTAGTGGTTGCACATGTAGAAACAAGAGATGTGAAGATGTATGTGGTAGCTTTAGTGGCCTAGTGATTGCACGTGTAGAAACAAGAGATGTGAAGATGTATGTGGTAGCTTTAGTGGCCTAGTGATTGCACGTGTAGAAACAAGAGATGTGAAGATGTATGTGGTAGCTTTAGTGGCCTAGTGGTTGCACATGTAGAAACAAGAGATGTGAAGATGTATGTGGTAGCTTTAGTGGCCTAGTGATTGCACGTGTAGAAACAAGAGATGTGAAGATGTATGTGGTAGCTTTAGTGGCCTAGTGGTTGCACGTGTAGAAACAAGAGATGTGAAGATGTATGTGGTAGCTTTAGTGGCCTAGTGGTTGCACGTGTAGAAACAAGAGATGTGAAGATGTATGTGGTAGCTTTAGTGGCCTAGTGGTTGCAGGTGTAGAAACAAGAGATGTGAAGATGTATGTGGTAGCTTTAGTGGCCTAGTGGTTGCACGTGTAGAAACAGAGATGTGAAGATGTATATGGTAGCTTTAGTGGGCTAGTGGTTGCACGTGTAGAAACAAGAGATGTGAAGATGTATATGGTAGCTTTAGTGGCCTAGTGGTTACACGTGTAGAAACAAGAGATGTGAAGATGTATATGGTAGCTTTAGTGCCTAGTGGTTGCACGTGTAGAAACAAGAGATGTGAAGATGTATATGGTAGCTTTAGTGGCCTAGTGGTTGCAATGTGGCTTGTCGATAATAAAGAATAGGAAGGTAGAGAGAGAGAGAGAGAGAGAGTAGCGATGTTGGAAAGAAAGATAGACAGAGTAACTATGTTGGAGAGGTAGACAAAGAGAAAATAACGATGTTTGAGAGGAAGATGGAGAGAGAGTAATGATGTTGGAGATGAAGATAGAGTGAGAGTAACAGAGTAGTAATGTATGAGAGGTAGACAAAGAGAGAGTAACGAAGTTGAAGAGATAGAGAGAATATGATTAAAAATACAATGCAGAGAAACGTCTATGCGATAAAAGACAACTAGAACGATCTGAATAAGTTCTATTAGAATGGTCTGACACATCAGTACAAATAAACCTATATATATATATATATATATATATATATATATATAGAGAGAGAGAGAGAGAGAGAGAGAGAGAGAGAGAGTGAGAGACTAAACGTCTAAGCCAGAGAGGAGTTATTAAAGACCGCAGAGAAAAATGTCTACACTGTTGCTATGACGACAATAATTGAGAAAGATCAGAAAGAGATTTTGTGAGAGAAACTATTGAAGCAATCACAAAAATAGAGCGGATGAGAGAGACTGAGTGAAAGGGAAAGAGAGTGAAAGTTTAACGAGAAATGAGAGAATGAAACGACAGATCAAATTAATTACAAACATCCACGGATGAATAGTGCGGTAGATCGATGCTGCACAAAAATAGATTGGAAAATAGTGAGAGACTATCACGGCTTTTTGCCTTGTAGTCACTATAATGGTTACGCAGAACAATGCTGGACAACTGAGTGACAGATACACATTCAAGCAGAGAAGCAGACAAACAGACAGACAGACAAATAGACAAACAGACAGACAGACGGATGGGTGGGTGGATTTTGGTAGCTAGTTAAGTAGAGAGAGGTAATAAAACTGTTATTTCTGGTTGAATTGACTTATCACAAGCGTTTGTGTGTGGCGGTGATGTGAATGAGGTGTGCTTGGATAGGAGTAGTAGTAGTAGTAGAAGAAGAAGAAGAGGTAGAAGGAGAAGAAGAGGAAGGGGAAGGAGAAGAAGAATTGACTATTTCAAATTAAATTTTCCGAATAAAATGAAATATTCTTGGTAAAATTAATGATTATCGACATTTCTTTCTTTAAAAAAAAAAACAGTACGACATTGCGGCCCGCACAGACTGCTTCCCTCGTAATTGAAACAACACAACATGCAAACGCACACACAAGAAATCCACTAAAAATCAACCATCTATATCACACAAAGTGTAAAGTATAGTAGCAAAATAAGGTAAAATAATAAATAACCTAAATGAAAAGATCTCTTAACTTGAAGAAGTTACCAGTCGTTAGTCCAAGACCAGAAAAAGACAATAAAGAAGGAACGCCTTTGTTAAATTGGGCCCCAGTAGCTTAGTTGAGAAAACCACCCGACTGGGTTACCAACGTTCGGATAACCCGTGCTCGATTGCCGCTGGGAGCAGTGTGAATTGTACTCGTGGTTGGAAATAAAATACCCCCGAGGTCGACCCAGCCGTCGGCAGGAATAGGTGCCAGGGTTGTACTCTGGGATGTGAGGAATGCCGCCTCGCATCGTCAGTTTCGATGCTGAAGCGGGACTGTCCAGAAGTCTCCGAACACTTTTAGATAGTCGGCCGAGCACTTATGGGTAAAAACTCGCGTGCCAATACGCCGATTCAAGTCCCGTACTATATGCATACTTACATTTAGAGTGATCCTTTCGTACTTACATTTAGAGTGATCCTTTCTTTACTTACATTTAGAGTGATCCTTTCGTTACTTACATTTAGAGTGATCCTTTCGTTACTTACATTTAGAGTGATCCTTTGTTACTTACATTTAGAGTGATCCTTTCGTTACTTACATTTAGAGTGATCCTTTCGTTACTTACATTTAGAGTGATCCTTTCGTTACTACATTTAGAGTGATCCTTTCGTTACTTACATTTAGAGTGATCTTTTCGTTACTGACATTTAGAGTGATCCTTTCGTTACTTACATTTAGAGTGATCCTTTCGTTACTTACATTTAGAGTGATCCTTTCGTTACTTACATTTAGAGTGATCCTTTCGTTACTTACATTTAGAGTGATCCTTTCGTTACTTACATTTAGAGTGATCCTTTTGTTCACATTGCTACTACATTCACTATAATTTATTGTAATTGATACTTTCTATGATGAAACTATATTTGTGTGGGTTTTTTTTTTTTTTAGTTTAACGGATGCGAGATCACAACGTCATACATTTTGTTTTGTTAAGTTTTAAACGGTTCTTTTAGTTACGCTTTTGTGATGTCCTGGACCTAGAAGCAAGAACACTAAGAAAATAACCTCTACGGAGATGAAATGTGTCAGACGACTCACATGAAACAGCATGAGAGATGAGATCAGAAATGAAGAACTGAGCAAAGAGCTAGGAATAATCCCCGCCATAGAATATATAAAGAAACAATACATAAAATGGTTTGGCCACGTGACAAGGCAGAGTGATCAAAACACAACACAACGAGCCTTCAGTAAACGTTGTGAGAATACAGACCCAAGGCTCACAAAAAGAAAAATATAGATCGCTGAATATTAGAAACACTAAGACATATAACAGCAGGAGAAATTAACAGAAAAGCAAGCGACCGCAAATTATATCTCCCCTCGATGCTGTAAGGCAAATGACGAAGGAAAGAAGACGATGATGTAGTGATGCTTTGGTGCAGGAACTAAAAGCGGTATTTTAACGAGGTATAGCCGTAGATCATCATGCGAAGAGTGTGAAATAAAATCAGTCCAGAAATTAGTGATGAACAGTGTGGTTTTGTTAGAGATAAAGGAACAAGCAATGCTATATGCATCATAAGATCTTTAGTAGAAAGATCCATACCTATATTTCATAGATTATACCGAAGCATTTGACAGAGTAAAGCACCAAGAAATAATCAAAATTTTAGAAAGCATAAACGTAGACAGCAAAGATCTAAGAATAATAAAGAACATGTACTGGCAACAAACAGCGGCCATAAGAAAAGGAAACCAATTGGGAATGTTTCAACAAATAAAACAGGGTGTTAGACAAGGTTCTGTACTGTCACCAGATTTGTTTAATATTCATAGTGAGATTATTTTAAGATCCATAAGGGGCATGCCTGGAATAACAATGGGAGGTCATAATATAAGTAATCTAAGGTATGCTGATGATACAGTTTTAATCGCTAAGAGTGAAAATGAGTTACAAGAAATGTTAGACATTATAGTGAAAGAAAGCAAAAATAAAGGACTCAGCCTTAATAGCAAAAAGACAGAAGTAATGGCAACAACAAAGAAAAAGACATCACCTCAGTGCAAAATAAAGACAAGTGGAACAATATTAAAACAAGTAAATGAATTTAAATATTTGGGAACTTTATTAACTTCAGATGGCAGGTGTACAACAGAGGTGAGACGCAGAATAGCTCAGACAAAAGCAGCTTTCCAAAAAATGAGGAAGATACTGTGCAATCCAGTTTTGACAACAGAAACTAAGAAAAAGAGTTCTTAAATGTTATGTAGTACCAGTTTTAACATATGGATGCGAATCATGGACAATAGGACAACAGACTAGAAAATCACTGGAGGCTGTAGAAATGTGGTTTTACAGAAGAATGCTGAGAGTACCATGGACAGCTAAGAAGAGTAATGAAGATGTTCTGAGAGAGGGCAAAGCAAAAAGAGAGCTAATTTCCAATATTAGGAAGAAACAATCACCATTTTTTGGCCATGTAATGAGAAGAGAACAGCTGGAATATATTGTAACAACTGGGAAAATTGAGGAGCGAAGAGATAGGGGGAAGCAAAGAGAAAAGTTACCAGACAGCTTAAGAGTATGGATTGGCAGAAGGTCAACAACAGAAATGATAAATAACTGTCTTGATCGAAAGTTGTGGAGAGACATGATCACCTACGCCAGCAGGCTTGATGATGATGATAGCCGTAGACTGCTTTGATACATTTTATTTGTTGCCCTTTTTTGTATATTCTTGTTGAAACAAAACTTGATATGTTATAGGCTGTATTTTTTATTACAAACTTACAACAGTTCCACAAGTTGTAATACACATGCTAGAACGCAACCTTTATCTATGATTGCTAATGGTCTTTATTTATGATTATTAATGAAGTCTTTATCTATGATTATAAAAGAAGTCTTTATCTACGATTATTAATGAAGTCTTTATCTACGATTATTAATGAAGTCTTTATCTATGATTATAAAAGAAGTCTTTATCTATGATTATTAATGAAGTCTTTATCTATGATTATTAAAGAAGTCTTTATCTATGATTATTAATGAAGTCTTTATCTATGATTATTAAAGAAGTCTTTATCTATGATTATTAATGAAGTCTTTATCTATGATTATTAATGAAGTCTTTATCTATGATTATTAATGAAGTCTTTATCTATGATTGTTAATGAAGTCTTGATCTATGATTATTAATGAAGTCTTTATCTACGATTATTAATGAAGTCTTTATCTATGATTATTAAAGAAGTCTGAACTGGTAGAGACAATGATTGGATGTAAAGAGTTCAAAGTTCGTGAATAAGTAAAACTATCGTCCGCGACTGTAGGGAAAGTTATCATAAAAGAGGGGAGACAATAAACTTATTTATTGAAGAGTTCTGTTTGATGTGGCGACACAACTTCCGTGTCTGTGGCGTAATATAAGTAGAGAGACCACGTCACTAGACTGAGTACGATCAGGTACCTGAGATCTGGGGTCATGTTTGTTTAAGAGATTACGGTTATAGAGCTCTTGGAAGTAGCGCCTTAGATCTGGCCGGAGAGTCTCCGTGTTGAAGTATCTTTGTTTTGAGAGGTAAACAGGTTCTGACGTCCGCTGAGCTCAAAGTTACAAATTGACACTGTCAGATTGTCCGTCTGGTAAATGGTCGAGATTATTTGGGACGCTCAGAGTTAACGAACTAACGGCAGTCAATTATCGTTGATTTAATCTTTGTCGTTAATGACCATACAGGAATGGCAGGGGCGTATATGGAGGGGGTCCTGGGGAAATATGGAGATTGGCGGGGGCGTAAATGGAGGATGGCGGAGGAAATAAGGAGGGTGGTGGGGGCGTATATGGAGAGTAGCGTGGGGACGTTTATGGAGGGTGGCGTGGGGACGTTTATGGAGGGTGGCGTGGGGACGTTTATGGATAGTGGCGTGGGGACGTTTATGGAGAGTGGCGTGGGGACGTTTATGGAGGGTGGTGGGGGCGTATATGGAGAGTAGCGTGGGGACGTTTATGGAGAGTGGCGTGGGGACGTTTATGGAGAGTGGCGTTGGGACGTTTATGGAGGGTGTCGTGGGGACGTTTTTGGAGAGTGGAGTGGGGACGTTTATGGAGGGTGGCGTGGGGACGTTTATGGAGAGTGGCGTGGGGACGTTTATGGAGGGTGGCGTGGGGACGTTTATGGAGGGTGGCGTGGGGACCTTTATGGAGGGTGGCGTGGGGACGTTTATGGAGGGTGGCGTGGGGACGTTTATGGAGGGTGGCGTGGGGACGTTTATGGAGGGTGGCGTGGGGACGTTTATGGAGAGTGGCGTGGGGACGTTTATGGAGGGTGGCTTGGGAACGTTTATGAGGTTGGCGTGGGGATGTTTATGGAGTGTGGCGTGGGGGCGTTTATGGAGAGTGGCGTGGGGACATTTATGGAGGGTGGCGTGGGGACGTTTATGGAGAGTGGCGTGGGGACGTTTATGGAGAGTGGCGTGGGGACGTTTATGGAGAGTGGCGTGGGGACGTTTATGGAGGATGGCGTGAGGACGTTTATGGAAGGTGACTGGGGCGTATATGTAAGGGAACGTAGGGACGTTTATGAAGGTTGGCGTGTGGACGCATATAGAGGATGGCGAGAGGACTTATATTGAGGGTAGTGGGGAAGACGTATGTGGAGGGCTGCTGGGGCGTATGTGGAGGGTGACGGGTTGAGATGGAGGTTAGTTGAGGTATGTTTTTTTTAATCTGCACATTTTTGTTCCATTCAAATTGACCTAGCTACAGCATATAATCTTAGAGTGTATATTATTAACAATGTAAAAATATCAAGAATGAACCGAATACACCGGAAGCAGCTCTCTCAAGGAGGAGGTAGGAGCCACACAAGCAAACGAAACGGAACTGAGGAATGTAGAGCAGAATTCCGAGCAGTTCCCATGACGGCGCATCACTTGTCTCCGCTAGATCATTAAATCTTCTCAAACTCAGGAAATATAACTTGGTTGGCCGGTACAATCCTGAGTTACCGGAGCATTAAGCTTGATCTCAGGATACGACATTAATTCTCACCTGACATTTCTCTTCTTGTGCTGGCAAGCATTTGATTGGAAAATATTTTGTTACGTTTTTTTGAAAAATATCTTTACCTGGCAGTCTTTTTGCTGTCAAATAAATGAACAAAATGATCCTTACAGAGCTGAAGGTAATAAAGGAAAGTTGGCTAGAGTAAAGATTGCTTACAAATGTTACAGTTATATGTTATTTGAAGTTACCGGTATCAGTGCAAACGAATGAAAATCTTGAATTGCTCAACCGCACGTGCTAATGGAATCATCCGAATTAATTTATCATCAAATATTCAAACAAAGAAAGGCAGCTGCAGCCCTCATCTTAGCAAACACAGTACACGTCAAAAGAGATACGGCGCATCAGCACCGAAAGTGAATGTAGCTGAACTGTCCTTCGTTATACGACATCAGCATTCATTGTAAGCAATCTGAATATAGAAACACCATCTGAATGAAAAGAACAGCTCACGGTGTGCACAGAACACTAAACTCAGTAGTTCCGGCAACAAGACAGACTTGGAATATGAGGAAACTGCAACAAGAAACACTTTTCAGACAGTGCCTCAACGGTTCATGTCACATATCCGCCATATTGACCGGAAGTCCTTACATATGTTAGTCATATCAAAGGCCGTGATAGATTTGAAAGAACAGTCAAGTAAAATAAGGATCCTCGAACGTGGAGGATTCGAATTTTAAAAAAAACAACGGGGCCAAGAAAAGAAAGAGCCATCCAAACTAGTCACTGGGGTGGGCAGTACAAAAGACAACGGCAATTCCTTGGACTGACTATCAAATAAGCAACAGTGTCCTCTCTTGGACCTAACTATGCTGTCGACCTTCACATGTTTCCGATGTCTTAACTACAAAGAGCTCCTCTTCGTGCTGAAATTGAGTACATAACCAATACTTTCAACAATACCAACAAGGCAATAAACATTAAAACTACTGAGAACGTGTATCTTCCCGATAGAAAGTTATGGTTTGAATAACGGACAATCTCTCAAACAGTAAGGAAGAAAGTCGATTCATTCGAAACAAAATGTTACAGAAAAATCCTTAAGATATCGTGGGTAATGAAAAAGAGGAGTGAAGACATATTAAAAGACTTCAACTGTGTTGAAGTAGGAAGTGTTGGGCCGAAAGGGGCAAATATCAGTTATACTGCAAACCATAACACAACGCAAATACGCTCACTGAACGTCCTTCTAAGGGCTTTAAGCGGATAACATATTATGAGATCAATAGCAGACAAAAAAGGAATTGAAGTCAACGGTCCCAACATAAATAATTTGCGATATGCGAATGACACAGTTTTAATAGCAGGGACAGAGAATGAACTACAAGAAATGATAGACATAATAGTAAAAGAAAGCAATAAAAAAAAGGTGTCTGTATGAATAGTAAGAAAACAGAAGTAATGATCATATCAAAGAAACAATAATCACCATCATGCAGCATAAAAATAAACAGGACAAATCTGAAACAAGTGCAACGTGTCAAATACTTGGGCATAATAATATCAGATGGAAGATGCACCACAGAAATAAAAAGCAGAATAGCTTAGGCCAAAATAACATTTCAGAAAATGAAAAATATCTTATGCAACAAATTTATGTCATGAGAAGTGATAAAGAGAGTTCATCGGTGCTATATAGAACCAATTCTGACCTATGGAAGCGAATCATGGACAGTGGACAAACCAATGAAAAGACGATTAGAGGCCACAGAAATGAGATATCTCATAAAAATGTTGAAAGTTCCCTGAAGAGCTAAAAAGACCAATGAAGAAATTCTCAAAGAGGCCAACACAAAAAGGGAACTCCAAAAGAACATCAGAAAGAAACAATCAACATTTTTTGGGCATATCATGAGAAGAGGAAAGTTGGAATACTTGGTTACAACTGGAAAAATAAAAGATAAAAGGAAAGAAAGATCGCGGACGACAAAGAGAGAAAATACTGGATAGCTTGGTGTCATGGCATGGAAACAGTCAACAACAGAACAAATACGATATACTGTAGATAGAAGATTGTGGAAGGACAAGATCGCCTACGCCATCCGGTATGGCACATGATGATGATGAAGAGGTGTGATCATTTAGTCATCGGGTGAACGCAAACAACAACAAAGATTTCAACATTGATATGAACTGCCTTAGAAACACTATTTTACAGAGAAAATTACAATACTATGGCCACGCCAAAATACAAAACAGGCTAGAAAGAACAATAATGGAAGGCATGGTTCCCGTGCGACGCATCGGGGCCAGACCAATAAGAAGGTGGTTTCAAGACATCAAGGAGACCTTGAACATGACAACAGAAGAAGTAGGAGATCTGGCTAGGGATTCTTCCAGACGGCTCATGGTAAATGTAACTTTCTATGGGAAATATAACAATAGACAGATTCTTTCTAGATGGCCTGTCGTGAATGAAACTTTCTGTAGGAAATCTTACTAGAGACGGAGATTCTTCCAGACATCCTGTGGTGAATGTAACATTCTGTGGGAGATCTGACTAGATATAGAGACTCTTTCAGACGGACTGTGGTGAATGCAACTTTCTGTGGAAGATCTAGCTAGAGACAGAGATTCTTCCTGACGGACTGTGGTGAATGCAACTTTCTGTGTGAGATCTGGCTAGAGACAGATTCTTCCAGACGGACTGTGGTGAATGCAACGTTCTGTGTGAGATCTGGCTAGAGACAGATTCTTCCTGACGGACTGTGGTGAATGCAACTTTCTGTGTGAGATCTGGCTAGAGACAGATTCTTCCAGACGGACTGTGGTGAATGCAACTTTCTGTGGAAGATCTAGCTAGAGACAGGGATTCTTCCTGACGGTCTGTGGTGAATGCAACTTTCTGTGTGAGATCTGGCTAGAGACAAATTCTTCCAGACGGACTGTAGTGAATTCAACTTTCTGTGGGAGATCTGGCTAGAGACAAATTCTTCCAGACGGACTGTAGTGAATTCAACTTTCTCCAAAGGACAGTTTTCTGTAGGTTTCTACCACACCTACAGCATGAACAGGATAAACATCTCTCACTAGTCTGAGATTTAGAACGAGCTTTTACATGGTAAAGTAGATGGATCAATAGATCGATAAAGCAACAGATAATTGTGTCGATCATTGTGAAGGTAACTCCCTATTTGATTGAATTAATAAGTAAATATAAAAGAATGTATTAAACATTGGGTCACTGAAATGAGAGAACAAGTAGATCATGGAGTTAATGTCAAGAAGATTGAAGAAGATCCTTCTATGACCAGTTAACTCAATGGATGGCTAGATACATTTTGCTTGACGTAGCAGATATACTTTCTTGACGTAGCAGATATACTTTCTTGACGTAGCAGATATACTTTCTTGACGTAGCAGATATACTTTCTTTGATGTAGCAGATATACTTTCTTTGATGTAGCAGATATACTTTCTTAAAGTAGCAGATAGTAGTATACAAGGGTCCATTTGACCCGTATTTAGGCGTAAATTAACAAAGATATATAGTAGGCGTATTTTACGCCTAATGTACACGAGAGACAAGGGGAGTTAATCGGTCGTGCGGCGGGGTGTGACCCCTCGTGCGGTCGTCGTGTTGACCTCTAGTCCCGGTGACCCCGGAAGTGCCCTGTTTATATCTGGTGTGTGCTGACTTTGGAGTGCTTGGTGTACTTGAGCGATAGTGATAGGTTAGTAGATTATACAACAGCAATGAAAAACGATCAATATAAAACAGAAGACAAAGATATATTTTATTCTTTATTATCTCAATAGGTGTATAACATACATTGATATCATTACAAACATATTCAGGACATTGAGTTAATATATAGTACAAGGATAACATTTATTTATAGCTATGTAGTTGGGTGCCTGCTTAGCTATGTGTCATAAATGAATGATAAGGGGTGAAACTGTTAGAGATTGCTGGGTAGTCTAAACTGGTAGTGTAAAGAGTTAAATATCTAAAGGCGTAGTCGAGACGTTATCAGCAGCTACCTTTCTTTTAATATAGAAATATGAAAGAGCATTTCTTGTTTGACTGTAGGAAAATATGGAATTATTTAAGACTTTGAAACCTACATTTTCCCCACCCTTAGCCTTTTGTGTGGCGAGAACCTCTAAAAACATATCTTTATCTAATTTATTGTGTTGCTTGCTTAACCCTTTACAACTGATTTTATCGTAATCCCCACTACAATGGTACGTCTTACTACATAAGCTAACAAGAGCTGTCCCTTCGTACTCTAGTTTAAAAAGACCTGGCGTTCGTTTTGTGTACGCTTTAACACTCTTACAGCTTATACAATCTGTCTTGCTAATATGTTCAGCGCAAAACTCGGCAGGAAACCAGTCTTTATATATACTATTAAACTCATCCCGCAGACCTGACTTAACTATAGCCTCCAACTTAGGTGCACTTAAAGCCAAGTATAAACTATCAGTATCTGTTTCACATAACTGAAAGTTGGACCTATCTACAAACTTATCTAAGAACTCGAAATAAAAATCTAACATTCGAAGTTTTGCATATTGATACACGAAGAAACCGATTTGTAGAGGCAAGTCCCAAGCAGTTTTCTTTTTCTCCATCTCAATTTCAAAAAGATCCTCCCCTATTTCAGTCATCTTTTTAAACCGGGAACTATTAATCATTTTCGATATCTCACCCCCCTGAACGTACAAGACAGCGCTATGATTGGCCTTATTGGTTAGCGTCTTCCCGTAGGCTGAGTTTCCTAAGAGCTTCATCGTATCGCTTACTATAGATTGATTTTCATCTAGATCACCAGCCCTCCTAGCGTCAGAAACCATTTCGCCAAACTTTTTAAAACAACTAGACGGTTGATATTCTATCACTTGATAAATTTTTGTTACCACCAATCCGTGGTCTAAATACCATTTTAACAGTGGTGTTGCCAACAAAATTTTTTCCCCGACATAACTACCTATTAGGGTGCGACGAGGGGTTGACAACAAGTTATGTTTGAGGGCATATTCACCCATAAACGGTCCAATATCAGCACGCGTGACGTCAATATTTTTGAAAATTGGAGTCATCTCACTGAAATGTTCCTTCAGGCAGTCGGGGACGTGTAGATCACATTCCACTAAACCAAAACATGTCCCATTTGAAATAGAAGCCAGAATCTGTTTATCACTGAGAGGGAGCCCTTCTTTAGAGTAAGAGGGTCTAGCTCGAGGGATGGCTTTAGAAAGGAAAGCCCTAATGCTTGGGTCAGACTTTTTCAGAGCCTGCCACTCACATTCCCACATAACTTCTACTGGGACTTTGACCTCCTCAGTTAGATAGGTGTGTATCTCACATGTTTTTTCAAACAGCTCGAACAAGGGCTTATTATTAACAGGGTTTCTATCTTTATCTTTGGTGAGGGGACAGTCTTTATGACCATGGTACAAACAACCATGAAAATTATAACCTCTTCTATTGGATTTATCCCACCCATCCACAGGGATATTTCTATCACCTAACCGAAACTCCCTCCCATTAAACTGAGTTTTCAACTCCACCCCTTTCTGGTGGGCGACCCACGTTAGCCACTCTCTACTTTGTTGGACATAATAGTTATCTTTTTCGACCCTAAACCCGGTCTCCATTCTTCTAATAATTGGATAATCTGTTGGCATTGGGTTCATCAGAGCCCAAAGATACAACGCATTGGCATCGTATCCTTGGATGGATTTGACCAGCTTTCCTCCCCTAATAAACGTTTTACCTACCTCGTGATACCTATGAAAAATTATAGATGGACCCCCGACGATATTATCTCTAATCATTGTGTGTAGACGCGCCTGTTTGTTCGAACATAAACTAAACATTACACCCCTATCAACAGTCTTAAAAAGATACTTTAAACAAACACCGGAACCGAAATGGCGTCTTTAAAACAGTCCACACCCCGCTCCCCATAAAAGCGAACCTGCTGCTCTAAGGCTTCTAAGAATGGGACTACATCTTTGTTATTATACCAAATCAAAAAGTCCCTAAGGGTCGTCATGTTATTGTCCTTCCAGACCTTTTTACACAGATCGTACTCCTCCTTGGAAATGTTGGCATTTTTTAACGACGAATGGAATGCTTCGTGTGGGGGTAACTCCGTCTCATTCAACTTGTTTAAATCGGTTACGTACTCGTAACAGAAAACACCCTTGGTCTCCTCTACTTTATAAGCTGCCAAGTACTTGCTATAACTAAAACATGGCGCTAGATAATTTATGATATCTAGGAACTTTAACTTCGGCGTTGCAATACACATAAAGTTATTGTTTCTTTTAACTATAAACTTGAACGGTTTTGCTACTTTGTAGTCTACTTCCATTTTATCTTCCTCTTCTTCGTTAACATCGGCTTCTTCTTCGTCGTCTTCTTCTTCTTCTTCTTCTTCTTCTTCACCCACTTGTGCAGTAGCATCCATGAAGTGCTTTATTAAATAAGGTTTAATGACGTTGATGTCATATTTCCCCGAGTTAAACCCTATCACTGGAAGCTCTTTTAAATATTCATCAAACTTAGCTATTAGCTTGTGTTTGCTCAGTTCATGGAGTTGAGTAAAAATACTTTCAAACCGAGCTCGCAACAACGAGTACGCCGTACCAGCGATTCCAGTGAGGTAATCAACCATCTGACTAACTAAAACCTGTGGGTCACCCTTCGTTATGAAGCATATTGGTCCCTCCCACCCGGGGACATTTGACGCTATAGAGCAGGAGAGGGGCACGTGTTTAGCTACAAAGGTAGTCGAGTACGTCTCTTTGGGAACATTCCTACTATCAAAGTAACATTCATAATCGAATGTCGCCCTGAATGGGTAAATAAAACACTCTGGAGTACTGATCCCTTCAGCGCTGATCGCGTCCCATACACTTTCAGGTGAAGAGTAAACACCACCTTTATATGTCTCTACAGTCATATCCCCATTACAAGTTTTTTCGTGCCTATCCATACGCCCAAACTTTTTCCACAATTTTCCACATTTTCCACAAGAAAAGCTTTTACTAGCCCTAGAAAGATCGTTTATATAAAAGAAGTGGTTTTTGTAAAGCAAAAGACGGAGAGTTTCGCTATAACTACTGCCACTTCTCAGGACAATACGCAAGGCTTGTTCAGAATCAAACTCAAAAATATCTAGGTTTACTGAAAAACAACTTTCTAAGAGAGACATTTCGGCAAGAGTTACACCGGGAAAGTTACTTAACATTAGAGACGGGTTAAACTGTTTGAAAAGTAGTCTCGACGCCTTCCTAACACCATCAACAGAGGCACCTCTATGGATGGCTAGACAACGGAAGAAACAGAGATTATCATTGTAAACTTTAGAATTGGAGTCGGTTTGAAGGGTATTAATACCTTGATTTGATGCAATGTAGGGTGGGATATCTAGCAGACACCCTATAGGATAATCTTGAAGTTTATAAACATAAACACTCGTACTGACTAATGCTTCTAAGGTATATTTGGTTGTCTCCCTGTTTTTATTTGCATACCCTAATATATCACTTTCATTTAATCTATCAACAAATGTTTCAAAATCGTATCTGTTGTTAACTAACAAGGGTTTGTCTAAGCCTGTCGCATTATTTGAGCTGGCGTGAAAGTAACGCAGCCCCTGTGTCTCCCTATGTCTTAAGACCAGATGATGACTATAATTCACCTTGAAACGCTTTTTCTGGGCTTGAAAAATTGGGTTTATAAGGGTCTTCCAATCTATAGGAGTATCAGGCTGATGGAATATAGTATACGTGTCCATGTATTTGTTCCTACGTTCGTGTGTTCTAATAGCTAACCAGTTGTTCTTATATATCTTCCTAATATCTTGAGGTAACTTATTTAAAGAGTCCATTTCATTAATAAGTCTTGGTCTCTTTGAGGGGTCTTGAGTCGAACTCTTTACTGCCCGCTTGCGTGAGGTTGTCGATACTTGTGGACATGCTGGTGATGCAGGAACTACTGATACAAGAGATGCAGAATGCTCTGTCTTAATATGTTTGGCAAGGTTGTCTGCTCTATTATAAACTCGTTCACAAACAGCACACTTGTATGCCTGACGCACATGTACACTAGCAAAGTGTCGTTTTATGTCCCAGCTCCGGGTGAAAGTTTTGGAGCAGAGATGACAAGTGTTAGACATCTGTAGAAAAGAAATTGAAACATTACAACTAAAGAATAAAGAACAGTAAACATTACAAGGAAAGAAAACCAGTAAATGTAATCAACGAGACTCACAAATTGTCGAAATTAGGTTACTAAAGTATCATAATATAATATTAAAGAACTAAGATAACACTTACTTTTACGTGTCTGAAGGCACGAAACACATCCATCGTCAAGAACTGTAAGCGAAAGTCTGATTACAAGCTTCACAGATATATACACTTGAAACACCGGAAGTGTTACTAAAAATAGCACTGACCTCTGAGGCAATACCGATGTGTTACTAAAAATAGTTTTTGACCGCTGACGCAATGCCCGTGGAGTTTCTAAAAATAGATTTTGACGTATGATGGCAATTTTATGATTTTACCTCCTGACCGTTTTTGGTGACTACGCCCCTGAATTCGACGAAAAGCGTAAATTTTCACGCTAGGCATACCCCACACTTTATTTTAGACATCCCCATTGCAAAAATTTACATTAAAAACCAATTTTAGGATTTTACCCACTTATCATTTTTTGAGGGTTACGCCCATAGAATTGATAAAAATCGTAAATTTAACACGTAGGCTTACCTAAAACTTTATTTTAGACATCCCCACACCAAAAATTTACTTAAAAATCACTTTTGAAATTGTAACCCCCCTTACCATTTTTGAGGGTTACGCCCCTGAAATCAATAAAATTCGTTAATTTAGCACGTAGGCTTACCTAAAACTTTATTTTAGACATCCCCACACCAAAAATTAACTTAAAAATCACTTTTGAAATTGTTACCCCCCTTAAAATTTTTGAGGGTTACGCCCCTGAAATCTATAAAAAATTGAAATATAACCTCAAGGCATACCTCCCACATAATTTTTGACACCCCTACATATCAAATTCCATTAAAAAAAAAAAAAAAAGCTAGTAGTATGTATGGCTGTGAACCCTAACATACTACTTCTCGTGCATGTTTTGGCACCGAAACAGTTTCGGTGCCAAATCTATTGTATTTCGGTGCATGTTATTCCACTTTTCCGCTGAGTTCACAGCCACCATCACTACTAGATTTTTGTTGTTTTTTTTAATGGAATTTGATATGTAGGGGTGTCAAAAATTATGTGGGAGGTATGCCTTGAGGTTATATTTCAATTTTTTATAGATTTCAGGGGCGTAACCCTCAAAAATTTTAAGGGGGTAACAATTTCAAAAGTGATTTTTAAGTTAATTTTTGGTGTGGGGATGTCTAAAATAAAGTTTTAGGTAAGCCTACGTGCTAAATTAACGAATTTTATTGATTTCAGGGGCGTAACCCTCAAAAATGGTAAGGGGGGTTACAATTTCAAAAGTGATTTTTAAGTAAATTTTTGGTGTGGGGATGTCTAAAATAAAGTTTTAGGTAAGCCTACGTGTTAAATTTACGATTTTTATCAATTCTATGGGCGTAACCCTCAAAAAATGATAAGTGGGTAAAATCCTAAAATTGGTTTTTAATGTAAATTTTTGCAATGGGGATGTCTAAAATAAAGTGTGGGGTATGCCTAGCGTGAAAATTTACGCTTTTCGTCGAATTCAGGGGCGTAGTCACCAAAAACGGTCAGGAGGTAAAATCATAAAATTGCCATCATACGTCAAAATCTATTTTTAGAAACTCCACGGGCATTGCGTCAGCGGTCAAAAACTATTTTTAGTAACACATCGGTATTGCCTCAGAGGTCAGTGCTATTTTTAGTAACACTTCCGGTGTTTCAAGTGTATATATCTGTGAAGCTTGTAATCAGACTTTCGCTTACAGTTCTTGACGATGGATGTGTTTCGTGCCTTCAGACACGCAAAAGTAAGTGTTATCTTAGTTCTTTAATATTATATTATGATACTTTAGTAACCTAATTTCGACAATTTGTGAGTCTCGTTGATTACATTTACTGGTTTTCTTTCCTTGTAATGTTTACTGTTCTTTATTCTTTAGTTGTAATGTTTCAATTTCTTTTCTACAGATGTCTAACACTTGTCATCTCTGCTCCAAAACTTTCACCCGGAGCTGGGACATAAAACGACACTTTGCTAGTGTACATGTGCGTCAGGCATACAAGTGTGCTGTTTGTGAACGAGTTTATAATAGAGCAGACAACCTTGCCAAACATATTAAGACAGAGCATTCTGCATCTCTTGTATCAGTAGTTCCTGCATCACCAGCATGTCCACAAGTATCGACAACCTCACGCAAGCGGGCAGTAAAGAGTTCGACTCAAGACCCCTCAAAGAGACCAAGACTTATTAATGAAATGGACTCTTTAAATAAGTTACCTCAAGATATTAGGAAGATATATAAGAACAACTGGTTAGCTATTAGAACACACGAACGTAGGAACAAATACATGGACACGTATACTATATTCCATCAGCCTGATACTCCTATAGATTGGAAGACCCTTATAAACCCAATTTTCAAGCCCAGAAAAAGCGTTTCAAGGTGAATTATAGTCATCATCTGGTCTTAAGACATAGGGAGACACAGGGGCTGCGTTACTTTCACGCCAGCTCAAATAATGCGACAGGCTTAGACAAACCCTTGTTAGTTAACAACAGATACGATTTTGAAACATTTGTTGATAGATTAAATGAAAGTGATATATTAGGGTATGCAAATAAAAACAGGGAGACAACCAAATATACCTTAGAAGCATTAGTCAGTACGAGTGTTTATGTTTATAAACTTCAAGATTATCCTATAGGGTGTCTGCTAGATATCCCACCCTACATTGCATCAAATCAAGGTATTAATACCCTTCAAACCGACTCCAATTCTAAAGTTTACAATGATAATCTCTGTTTCTTCCGTTGTCTAGCCATCCATAGAGGTGCCTCTGTTGATGGTGTTAGGAAGGCGTCGAGACTACTTTTCAAACAGTTTAACCCGTCTCTAATGTTAAGTAACTTTCCCGGTGTAACTCTTGCCGAAATGTCTCTCTTAGAAAGTTGTTTTTCAGTAAACCTAGATATTTTTGAGTTTGATTCTGAACAAGCCTTGCGTATTGTCCTGAGAAGTGGCAGTAGTTATAGCGAAACTCTCCGTCTTTTGCTTTACAAAAACCACTTCTTTTATATAAACGATCTTTCTAGGGCTAGTAAAAGCTTTTCTTGTGGAAAATGTGGAAAATTGTGGAAAAAGTTTGGGCGTATGGATAGGCACGAAAAAACTTGTAATGGGGATATGACTGTAGAGACATATAAAGGTGGTGTTTACTCTTCACCTGAAAGTGTATGGGACGCGATCAGCGCTGAAGGGATCAGTACTCCAGAGTGTTTTATTTACCCATTCAGGGCGACATTCGATTATGAATGTTACTTTGATAGTAGGAATGTTCCCAAAGAGACGTACTCGACTACCTTTGTAGCTAAACACGTGCCCCTCTCCTGCTCTATAGCGTCAAATGTCCCCGGGTGGGAGGGACCAATATGCTTCATAACGAAGGGTGACCCACAGGTTTTAGTTAGTCAGATGGTTGATTACCTCACTGGAATCGCTGGTACGGCGTACTCGTTGTTGCGAGCTCGGTTTGAAAGTATTTTTACTCAACTCCATGAACTGAGCAAACACAAGCTAATAGCTAAGTTTGATGAATATTTAAAAGAGCTTCCAGTGATAGGGTTTAACTCGGGGAAATATGACATCAACGTCATTAAACCTTATTTAATAAAGCACTTCATGGATGCTACTGCACAAGTGGGTGAAGAAGAAGAAGAAGAAGAAGAAGACGACGAAGAAGAAGCCGATGTTAACGAAGAAGAGGAAGATAAAATGGAAGTAGACTACAAAGTAGCAAAACCGTTCAAGTTTATAGTTAAAAGAAACAATAACTTTATGTGTATTGCAACGCCGAAGTTAAAGTTCCTAGATATCATAAATTATCTAGCGCCAGGTTTTAGTTATAGCAAGTACTTGGCAGCTTATAAAGTAGAGGAGACCAAGGGTGTTTTCTGTTACGAGTACGTAACCGATTTAAACAAGTTGAATGAGACGGAGTTACCCCCAAACGAAGCATTCCATTCGTCGTTAAAAAATGCCAACATTTCCAAGGAGGAGTACGATCTGTGTAAAAAGGTCTGGAAGGACAATAACATGACGACCCTTAGGGACTTTTTGATTTGGTATAATAACAAAGATGTAGTCCCATTCTTAGAAGCCTTAGAGCAGCAGGTTCGCTTTTATGGGGAGCGGGGTGTGGACTGTTTTAAAGACGCCATTTCGGTTCCGGGTGTTTGTTTAAAGTATCTTTTTAAGACTGTTGATAGGGGTGTAATGTTTAGTTTATGTTCGAACAAACAGGCGCGTCTACACACAATGATTAGAGATAATATCGTCGGGGGTCCATCTATAATTTTTCATAGGTATCACGAGGTAGGTAAAACGTTTATTAGGGGAGGAAAGCTGGTCAAATCCATCCAAGGATACGATGCCAATGCGTTGTATCTTTGGGCTCTGATGAACCCAATGCCAACAGATTATCCAATTATTAGAAGAATGGAGACCGGGTTTAGGGTCGAAAAAGATAACTATTATGTCCAACAAAGTAGAGAGTGGCTAACGTGGGTCGCCCACCAGAAAGGGGTGGAGTTGAAAACTCAGTTTAATGGGAGGGAGTTTCGGTTAGGTGATAGAAATATCCCTGTGGATGGGTGGGATAAATCCAATAGAAGAGGTTATAATTTTCATGGTTGTTTGTACCATGGTCATAAAGACTGTCCCCTCACCAAAGATAAAGATAGAAACCCTGTTAATAATAAGCCCTTGTTCGAGCTGTTTGAAAAAACATGTGAGATACACACCTATCTAACTGAGGAGGTCAAAGTCCCAGTAGAAGTTATGTGGGAATGTGAGTGGCAGGCTCTGAAAAAGTCTGACCCAAGCATTAGGGCTTTCCTTTCTAAAGCCATCCCTCGAGCTAGACCCTCTTACTCTAAAGAAGGGCTCCCTCTCAGTGATAAACAGATTCTGGCTTCTATTTCAAATGGGACATGTTTTGGTTTAGTGGAATGTGATCTACACGTCCCCGACTGCCTGAAGGAACATTTCAGTGAGATGACTCCAATTTTCAAAAATATTGACGTCACGCGTGCTGATATTGGACCGTTTATGGGTGAATATGCCCTCAAACATAACTTGTTGTCAACCCCTCGTCGCACCCTAATAGGTAGTTATGTCGGGGAAAAAATTTTGTTGGCAACACCACTGTTAAAATGGTATTTAGACCACGGATTGGTGGTAACAAAAATTTATCAAGTGATAGAATATCAACCGTCTAGTTGTTTTAAAAAGTTTGGCGAAATGGTTTCTGACGCTAGGAGGGCTGGTGATCTAGATGAAAATCAATCTATAGTAAGCGATACGATGAAGCTCTTAGGAAACTCAGCCTACGGGAAGACGCTAACCAATAAGGCCAATCATAGCGCTGTCTTGTACGTTCAGGGGGGTGAGATATCGAAAATGATTAATAGTTCCCGGTTTAAAAAGATGACTGAAATAGGGGAGGATCTTTTTGAAATTGAGATAGAGAAAAAGAAAACTGCTTGGGACTTGCCTCTACAAATCGGTTTCTTCGTGTATCAATATGCAAAACTTCGAATGTTAGATTTTTATTTCGAGTTCTTAGATAAGTTTGTAGATAGGTCCAACTTTCAGTTATGTGAAACAGATACTGATAGTTTATACTTGGCTTTAAGTGCACCTAAGTTGGAGGCTATAGTTAAGTCAGGTCTGCGGGATGAGTTTAATAGTATATATAAAGACTGGTTTCCTGCCGAGTTTTGCGCTGAACATATTAGCAAGACAGATTGTATAAGCTGTAAGAGTGTTAAAGCGTACACAAAACGAACGCCAGGTCTTTTTAAACTAGAGTACGAAGGGACAGCTCTTGTTAGCTTATGTAGTAAGACGTACCATTGTAGTGGGGATTACGATAAAATCAGTTGTAAAGGGTTAAGCAAGCAACACAATAAATTAGATAAAGATATGTTTTTAGAGGTTCTCGCCACACAAAAGGCTAAGGGTGGGGAAAATGTAGGTTTCAAAGTCTTAAATAATTCCATATTTTCCTACAGTCAAACAAGAAATGCTCTTTCATATTTCTATATTAAAAGAAAGGTAGCTGCTGATAACGTCTCGACTACGCCTTTAGATATTTAACTCTTTACACTACCAGTTTAGACTACCCAGCAATCTCTAACAGTTTCACCCCTTATCATTCATTTATGACACATAGCTAAGCAGGCACCCAACTACATAGCTATAAATAAATGTTATCCTTGTACTATATATTAACTCAATGTCCTGAATATGTTTGTAATGATATCAATGTATGTTATACACCTATTGAGATAATAAAGAATAAAATATATCTTTGTCTTCTGTTTTATATTGATCGTTTTTCATTGCTGTTGTATAATCTACTAACCTATCACTATCGCTCAAGTACACCAAGCACTCCAAAGTCAGCACACACCAGATATAAACAGGGCACTTCCGGGGTCACCGGGACTAGAGGTCAACACGACGACCGCACGAGGGGTCACACCGCCCGCCGCACGACCGATTAACTCCCCTTGTCTCTCGTGTACATTAGGCGTAAAATACGCCTACTATATATCTTTGTTAATTTACGCCTAAATACGGGTCAAATGGACCCTTGTATACTACTGCAGATATACTTTCTTTGATGTAGCAGATATACTTTCTTAAAGTAGCAGATATACTTTCTTTGATGTAGCAGATATACTTTCTTAAAGTAGCAGATATACTTTCTTAAAGTAGCAGATAAACTTTCTTAAAGTAGCAGATATACTTTCTTTGATGTAGCAGATATTCTTTCTTAAAGTAGTAGATATACTTTCTTAAAGTAGCAGATATACTTTCTTAAAGTAGCAGATGTACTTTCTTAAAGTAGCAGATATACTTTCTTTGATGTAGCAGATATACTTTCTTAAAGTAGCAGATATACTTTCTTTGATGTAGCAGATATACTTTCTTAAAGTAGCAGATATACTTTCTTTGATGTAGCAGATATACTTTCTTAAAGTAGCAGATATACTTTCTTTGATGTAGCAGATATACTTTCTTAAAGTAAGCAGATATACTTTCTTTGATGTAGCAGATATACTTTCTTGACGTAGAAGATATGCTTTCTTTGATGTAGTGGATATACTTTCTTGACGTAGATGATATACTTTCTTTGATGTAGCAGATATACTTTCTTGACGTAGATGATATACTTTCTTTGATGTAGCAGATATACTTTCTTGACGTAGATGATATACTTTCTTTGATGTAGCAGATATACTTTCTTTGATGTAGCAGATATACTTTCTTTGATGTAGAAGATATACTTTCTTTGATGTAGCAGATATACTTTCTTGACATAGAAGATATACTTTCTTTGATGTAGCAGATATACTTTCTTGACGTAGAAGATATACTTTCTTTGATGTAGCAGATATACTTTCTTGACATAGAAGATATACTTTCTTTGATGTAGCAGATATACTTTCTTTAATGTAGCAGATATGCTTTCTTGACGTAGAAGATATACTTTCTTTACGTAGAAGATATACTTTCTTTGATGTAGAAGATATAATTTCTTTGACGTAGAAGATATACTTTCTTTGATGTAGAAGATATAATTTCTTTGACGTAGAAGATATACTTTCTTTGACGTAGAAGATATACTTTCTCGACGTAGCAGATATGTCACCAAGCGTCGAGGGAGTTTTAGTTTCCCCACTCAAGCTAAATGTAGCACTGACACATGCTACTCCGCATCGCTGTAGGAGTTATGCAATATCGTCTAATATGTTGTGATCTTCCTGTCTAGTACACTAATATAACATCTAGTACACTAACACAATATCTAGTACACTATCATCATGTCTAGTGGACTCTCATCACGTCTCGTACACTATCATCATGTCTAGTGGACTCTCATCATGTCTCGTACACTATCATCATGTCTAGTAAAGTACTATTATGTCTAGTATATTATGATCATATCTAGTATAATGTTATTATGTCTTGTACACTATCATCATGTCTAGTAAAGTACTATTATGTCTAGTATATTATGATCATATCTAGTATAATGTTATCATGTCTTGTACACTATCATCATGTCTAGTAAAGTACTATTATGTCTAGTATATTATGATCATATCTAGTATAATGTTATCATGTCTTGTACACTATCATCATGTCTAGTAAAGTACTATTATGTCTAGTATATTATGATCATATCTAGTATAATGTTATCATGTCTTGTACACTATCATCATGTCTAGTAAAGTACTATTATGTCTAGTATATTATGATCATATCTAGTATAATGTTATCATGTCTCGTACACTATCATCATGTCTAGTAAAGTACTATTATGTCTAGTATATTATGATCATATCTAGTATAATGTTATCATGTCTTGTACACTATCATCATGTCTAGTAAAGTACTATTATGTCTAGTATATTATGATCATATCTAGTATAATGTTATCATGTCTTGTACACTATCATCATGTCTAGTAAAGTACTATTATGTCTAGTATATTATGATCATATCTAGTATAATGTTATCATGTCTAGTACACTATCATCATGTTTAGCGCAATGCTATCATGTAAAGTATAGGTAAAGTACGAGACTTGAATGAGCGTCTTAGCACGCGAGTTTCCACCCATATGTGCTCGGCCGCCTATCCAGAAATGTTCGGATATTTCTGTATAGTGTCGCCTCAAGCATCGAAACTCAGATGCGAGGCGACTTTCTTCACCTTCCCAGGGCAATACCCTGGTACCCATTTCTGCCAACGGCTGGGTCGACCGTGGGGGTATTTTTTTTTTTCCAACCACGAGTACAACTCACACTGCTCCCAGCGGGAATTGAACACGGGTTGTCCGAACGTCGGTAGTCCAGTCGGGTGGTTTTCCCAACTAGGCTACCGAGGCACCCGAATGTTATCATGTCTAGTAGACTATCACCACGTCTATTACACTATTATCATGTCTAGTACACTATCGTCATGTCTAGCACACTATCATCATCTCTAACACTGCTACCATGTCTAGTAAACTATCATCATGCTTTGTAAGCTATCACCATGCCTTGTACACTATCATCATGTATAACAACCGTTAATTCGAATGCATGTGTAATCCATCGTTACCTACTCTTTGCCACATCTCATACAATCCCCCAATGCGGTGGTTTCCAACCGTTTCCAAGTACTACCCCGAGGTTGGGATCGATTCCTCTAATGCTGTGTCATTTCTCCCCGGATTCCCATAATCCACTTAAGTGGTCCTGAGGTTACAGCCTAAAGCCTTCTCTGATCTATAAGTTGAGGTCGAACGCTCCAATCTCCTGCGGCGCTAGAAGAAGGCTGAGGTTAGTGAAGTCATTATAAATGTTCATCATCCACCGTCTAACGTCTTCAGCAGTTGTTTTACTTAATGTTCTAGCAATAGAAGACATCTTAGAGAATTTCTGAGAAGAATGTTGAAAGTTCCGTTGACAGCTAAAACGACGAACGAGGACATTCTCAAAGAGGCCAACACAGAAAGGGAGCTCCTAAAAACTTTAGAAAGAATCAATCAACATTTTTCGTGAACATCATGAGAAGAGGAACATTGGAATACCTGGGTACAACTGGCAAAATATAAGGAAAGAGAGATCGCGGACGACAAGGAGAGAAGATAATAGACAGCTTGGTGTTATGGCAAGGAAAACAGTCAGCAACAGAATTGATACGATGCAGTGTGTATAGAAGGTTGTGGAAGATCTTTATCGCTTACTCCAAACGGGTTAGCACATGATGAGGAGAGGACATCAAAACAGCGAATTCTTCATGGAACGTCCAAATGAACATTTCTCGGATCTGCTTGGTTTCTACAGTTGGTCAGGCTTTTTGTTTTAATCATCACCAAGTACCACGTCTGGTCACGTAGGGGATCATGTCTCTTCACAACTTTCAATCTCGACAGTTTATTTATCATTTCTGTTGTTGACCTTCTGTCAAGCCTTTCTTTTAAGTTACCTGGTATCTTTTCTCTTTGCTTGCCTCTATCTCTTCGTCCCTCACTTTTCCCAGTTGTCACAATATATTCCAGCTGTTCCCTTCTCATTACATGGCCAACAAATGATGATTGTTTCTTCCTAATATTGGAAATTAGCGCTCTTTTTGCTTTGGCGTCTTTCAGAACGTTTTATTTTTTTTTTCTTAGCTGTCCATGGTATTCTCAACATTCTTCCGTAAGACCACATTTTTACATCCTCTAGTGATTTTCTTGTCTGCTGTCCTATTGTCTATGATTCACATCCATTTTTTAAGACTGCATCTACATAACATTAAACAATAGTTTTCTTCTTTCCCTTGTCAAAAATGGATTGCATAGCATCTTCCTCACGTTTTTAAAAAGCTACTTTAGTCTGAGCCATTCTGCATCTCACCTCTGTTGTACATCTACCATCTCACCTCTGTTGTACATCTACCATCTCACCTCTGTTGTACATCTACCATCTCACCTCTGTTGTACATCTACCATCTCACCTCTGTTGTACATCTACCATCTCACCTCTGTTGTACATCTACCATCTCACCTCTGTTGTACATCTACCGTCTCACCTCTGTTGTACATCTACCATCTCACCTCTGTTGTACATCTACCATCTCACCTCTGTTGTACATCTACCATCTCACCTCTGTTGTACATCTACCATCTCACCTCTATTGTACATCTACCATCTCACCTCTGTTGTACATCTACCATCTCACCTCTGTTGTACATCTACCATCTCACCTCTGTTGTACATCTACCAAATGAGGTTAACAATGTTCCCAGATATTTACATTATCTACTTTTTAAAATATTGTTTTCATAATTTTGGCTATGGCATGAATCTGTCCGTTAGTAACTGATGAAATAATCAACTTCTAAATGCGAGAATCTGAGCACACAGAGCTTATTCAGTTTATTGCTTTGTACATAAATATATGGCTGTCGACATAAATGAGATATAGTGACCACTCAAGAGTGGATTAGTAGACAAAGTCATGAAAAAGACGCGAGGAAATTATGATCAATGTGTCAGTGGTGGGAGTCGAATCTCGCAGACAAGGAGAGCTGGACAAGTCTCGGGAGAGAGCTGTTCTTTGTTTGATTGTACCTTCGAGGACAATCGATCTACCTGCTCATGTAACAATGTAATGTTCTATTCTCTCCAGGGATATCATTTATGCGAACCTTGCATGCACATTATCTTTCCTTATCGCCATCATCATTATCATCTCCCATTACCATTATTCATGATAATAATTTGTGTATAATGATAAATGTCATGTTCATCATTCCCATCGACAGGTAACTGATGTTAAGTTTCCATGTTATCCTGCACTGACAGCATATTTTGACATATTTATTTTTATTGAAATATCTTCATTGAATGCTTCCATCAACAAATTCCAGTTTTCGTTCTCGAACGACCTTGACCTTTTAATGTTTCCCAAACTGTCTATTACCGCTCTACCTCATCGCGAAGAATAGCGCAAGATTGTGAACAATTGATGTCGACGTTCTTAATGCTCCCAAGAGAGCAAAGGAGCCAAACAGATAAGCACCTCGTTTATGCGATCTGCGAGGGGGCTGGAATATTGATGGATGTGCTGTATTGTCGCCGCGCAGTGCACAGATTAAGGTTTATCATTCCTCCATTGTCATCTTCACCCTCCAGTACCCACCCCGACTGGTGTTGAAGAATCATGTAAAAAAAAAACAGTTAAACACTGTATTTAGATATATATGTGTGCTTATCTACAGGTAGCTAATCATTTGTAGATATACAATATCTGTTTGTGCTTATCTACAGGTAGCTAATCATTTGTATATATACAATATCTGTTTGTGCTTATCTACAGGTAGCTAATCATTTGTATATATACAATATCTGTTTGTGCTTATCTACAGGTAGCTAATCATTTGTATATATACAATATCTGTTTGTGCTTATCTACAGGTAGCTAATCATTTGTATATATACAATATCTGTTTGTGCTTATCTACAGGTAGCTAATCATTTGTATATATACAATATCTGTTTGTGCTTATCTACAGGTAGCTAATCATTTGAAAATATACAATATCTGTTTGTACTAATATACAGGTGTGAGCCAAGTTCATTTATTTTGCGTCAAGTTTGGTGAGCCCCTCTCCTTAGAGACATTGGCCGAAGCAATACCGTCATGCACCAAAACTGGAGAGTGCGAGTTCAAATCATGGTAAAGACAACAAATTAATTTTCTTTATTTTTCAATCGGGGGGGGGGGGGGGAGGAGAAGAGGAGGGATAAGAGAGGGACGGGTTATGAAACACAGATTTTGCAAACAAAAGATTAAGAGCAGTTTCTTTGTTGAACTAAATGCAGTGACAGTCAATACAATATGCATGTTCTGTCCCACATTTACAATTCACCTACGTCAGGAAACATTTCCAAAAGTAACAAAATAAGAGATTAAAGTCTCTTGATAATAAAGCAGACGACAGTTCTTACTGCTGGTCTCAGAAAACAAAGTCAAAGCGGATGTTACAACTTTAGAATAATGGAAATCAAAGATGTTCCTACATTTCTAAAACCCTGGACATTCCTGAGCGGACATTCTATAGAATTGGTGGTAAATTAAAATCAGGTCATGGAATCGAACAAACAGAAGGTTGCGGGAGGCCAAAAATGTTGATATGAAGGGTCATCGTCGTCTAGTTCAAATTGTTTAGTCTGGGCCAGTGAAGGTGTAGAAAACACAGGTCAAGTTGTGATCGAGCCAATCATGTCTGTTGCTGCTGTCAGCTGGAAGATACACGGGGTTTACAAACAAAATGGTAATGGCTTCACATTTGCTCACAGAGACAGACAGGTGCACTTGATGCCACAACATCAACATTTGTCATTGGACAATGTGACAATGTTTTATTTCATCTCATTCTGTTGAATTTAATATTTGGATTAAAGACTATGAAACAGTTCTGTACCAGCGAGTGAAGTAATTCCAGAAATGTCATGTTCGAGGATGTTGCACCTGCAAGAGGTGCCACCCCGCTGTGCATTATCACAAGAATTCTCACGAAAATAAGATTTATTGACATATTAGAGGGACACCTTTTGCCATTTCAGCAACAAATAGGTGCATATTTGAATAACACATAACTTCACCTTTCAGCACCAAATAGGTACACATTTCTGCAAGAAATAGATGCACATTTCTAATTGGCAACGATTCCAAATATAGAAAAATATAGAGCTCGTACAGCAAAGATTGGCTGCAAAAAAATAACGTAGAAGAAGTAGTTCACCAACAGCCCCGACGAAATAGCAAAATTGAAAAACTTGTGCACACTACTCAAGAATCATTTTAAAAAGAGTGCACATAAAGACGTTGGAATATTGAAGAAGGAGCTGAAAGATACTAGTACAGTTCACGGCCATCTATATTTTACAATCTGACTCACAATTACCTACAAGCACTTGTGAGAAGTATGTCTCGTTGTCTGGCTTATCTTCCCTGAGAAGACATATCGTACTGAAACCCCTGTTTGTAGATGGGGAGGTACAAGTCTGCCTCTGGACAAACAACTAACTCTGCCTCTGGACAAACAACTAACTCTGCCTCTGGACAAACAACTAACTCTGCCTCTGGACAAACAACTAAATTTGCCTCTGGACAAACAACTAACTCTGCCTCTGGACAAACAATTAACTCTGCCCCTGGACATACAATTAACTCTGCCTCTGGACATACAATTAACTCTGCCTCTGGACATACAATTAACTCTGCCTCTGGACATACAATTAACTCTGCCTCTGGACATACAATTAACTCTGCCTCTGGACATACAATTAACTCTGCCTCTGGACATACAATTAACTCTGCCTCTGGACATACAATTAACTCTGCCTCTGGACAAACAACTAACTCTGCCTCTGGACAAACAATTAACTCTGCCTCTGGACAAACAATTAACTCTGCCTCTGGACAAACAACTAACTCTGCCTCTGGACAAACAATTAACTCTGCCTCTGGACAAACAACTAACTCTGCCTCTGGACAAACAATTAACTCTGCCTCTGGACAAACAATTAACTCTGCCTCTGGACAAACAATTAACTCTGCCTCTGGACAAACAATTAACTCTGCCTCTGGACAAACAACTAACTCTGCCCTGGACAAACAACTAACTCTGCCTCTGGACAAACAACTAACTCTGCCTCTGGACAAACAACTAACTCTGTCTCTGGACAAACAACTAACTCTGCCTCTGGACAAACAATTAACTCTGCCTCTGGACAAACAACTAAATTTGCCTCTGGACAAACAACTAACTCTGCCTCTGGACAAACAACTAACTCTGCCTCTGGACAAACAACTAACTCTGCCTCTGGACAAACAATTAACTCTGCCTCTGGACAAACAATTAACTCTGCCTCTGGACAAACAACTAACTCTGCCTCTGGACAAACAACTAACTCTGCCTCTGGACAAACAACTAACTCTGCCTCTGGACAAACAACTAACTCTGCCTCTGGACAAACAACTAACTCTGCCTCTGGACAAACAACTAACTCTGCCTCTGGACAAACAACTAAATTTGCCTCTGGACAAACAACTAAATTTGCCTCTGGACAAACAACTAAATTTGCCTCTGGACATACAACTAACTCTGCCTCTGGACAAACAACTAAATTTGCCTCTGGACATACAACTAACTCTGCCTCTGGACAAACAACTAACTCTGCCTCTGGACAAACAACTAACTCTGCCTCTGGACAAACAACTAAATTTGCCTCTGGACAAACAACTAACTCTGCCTCTGGACAAACAACTAACTCTGCCTCTGGACAAACAACTAACTCTGCCTCTGGACAAACAACTAAATTTGCCTCTGGACAAACAACTAAATTTGCCTCTGGACAAACAACTAACTCTGCCTCTGGACAAACAACTAAATTTGCCTCTGGACAAACAACTAAATTTGCCTCTGGACAAACAACTAACTCTGCCTCTGGACAAACAACTAAATTTGCCTCTGGACAAACAACTAAATTTGCCTCTGGACAAACAACTAACTCTGCCTCTGGACAAACAACTAAATTTGCCTCTGGACAAACAACTAAATTTGCCTCTGGACAAACAACTAACTCTGCCTCTGGGCATACACTTACGTCTGCCTCTGGACAAACAACTAAGTCTGCCTCTGGGCATTGACTTACGTCTGCTTCTGGACATACACCAACGTCTGCGTCTGGGCAGATATCTTTGATGATTATTTTTTTCTATGAGTGTTCTGCGTTGAGAAATAAAACTGCCATTTGTTTGCAAGATATTGAACTGATCACCTCGTGACTGTAACAGTATAGGTCAAGTAAAGCATGGGTCAGGTGCCTCAGACGGTACCCACTTCTTAGCAGACTATAACAGTGGTATAGAATAGCAGTCATCAGAAGTTAGTGACAGAATAACAAGTTGTGCCAATGGAAAGTTCATAGCGGTTAGTGGACAAAGCCGAGAAGGAAGGATGGTGACGAGTAGGTGGGGGTGAAGGAAGGGTAGTAGGCAGACACAAGTTTAGGGAGAATGGAAATTGTATAGTTGTTGTGAAAGTGTGAGTCAACACATGGCTTGACCTGTCAGGTAAATATGTTGACAAACAACTTCCAGGACAGGTCAAAGTCATGAAGTAAACATCATTGTTTGAAACTCATGAGAGGTCAAGCTAATTAGAGGTTAGTTCGTCATAAACATTTTGTTTTGTCAAGTCTGAGACATAGGTCAGCTCTGGGTCAACTGTGATTCAGGACAGTGGACTCTGATTGGTCGCAGAGGTTGCCAGTTGTGATCTTGCGACGGCTTCGAGACAAAACCACTGGACGCTGATTGTCCTGGACGTACAGTGCAGTAAATGAGACTTCAATATAAAAACTTAAGCACGCAAAATAAGTCAAGCAGTTAGGAGGAAAACAGAGCTAGTCACGAATGTATACTAGTAAACTTAGTCCGGCTTCTGCCATACTGCCTAAAGCAGTTAGTTAGACAGTTAGTAGTTTCAAGCAGTTAGGACAGCCAATGAAGTCAGTTAGTTAGGCACATGAGTCAGAAGTGTTATTAAGGATCAGACTAATATTGGAAATTAGTTCTCTTTTTGCTTTCACCTCTCTCAGAACATCTTCATTACCCTTCTTAGCTGTCCATGATACTCTCAACATTCTTCTGTAAAACCACACTTCTACAGACTCCAGTGAAATTTTCTTTGTTTATAATCATAGTTTTAGTCTTTTTGATATTCATATCTAATCCAAATAAAAATAATGGATTAGATATGAATATCAAAAAGACTAAAACTATGATTATAAACAAAGAAAATACTCAAAACCTACAAGTGGATATCAAAATTGAAGGAATAGATCCGGAGACAGTTCAGAACTACAACTCCCTTGGCCATATTATAACCAGTGATGACAAATGTAAAAACTGAAATAAACAAAAGAATAAGAATGACAACAATTAATTTTAATGTCATGAAAAATAACTAACATCAAAACAAATAACACCAGGGCTAAAACTAAGGATAGCAAAATGTTATATCTTCATATGGACATTAGACAAGAAAACAGAACAGAAAACTGAAGCCTTTGAAATATGGATATATATAGAAGAATAGGTAGAATTGAATGGAAAGAAAAGAAAACAAACGATGAAGTTTTAAAACAACTAAAAATGAAAAGAGAACTACTAAATACAATGCAAACAAGATAAATGCGATTTTTGGGCCATGTTAAAAGACAAAATAGCCTACTAAAAGTAATCTTGAAAGGAAAAATACAAGGTAAAAGAGGCAGAGACAGACTAAGACTAACATGGACGAGTAACATCAAAAGATGGACAAGTCAGCCTATGACAATCTGCACCATCGAAGCAAGAGACAGAGCAGAATGGTGCTCCATGGTAGACAACCTTCGTTGCGAAGATGACACTCGACGATGATGATGATGTATATATAAAGCACTTCTCCACTACAATATCACGTCTGGTTGTATGAGCAGAAGCATTCAACAGCCACCTTATGTAACATTTCTTGCTGAAGTTGGACTTTGCTATCTAAAAATGAGTTATCGTTCCTTACGTGGTCATGTAAACATGATAGATACCATTTACACTTCGTCACTTCCGAAAAAGATAGCTCTAGAAGTAATAAACAAATTAATAAGTGATATTGTTGTTAGTACGCCAGAGGGGGCTCCTTTGCCATAGAGAATTTCTGCTCTCCATTATCAGTGAATAAATGAGGAAAATACTATGCAATCCATTTTTGACAATAGAAACAAGAAAAAGTGTTCTTAAATGTTACGTAGAGCCAGTCTTAACATATGGATGCGAGTCATGGACAATAGGACAACAGACAAGAAAATCACTGGAGTCTGTAGAAATGTGGTTTTACAGAAGAATGTTGAGAATACCATGGGCAGCTAAGAAGAGTAATGAAGAGGTTGTGAGAGAGGTCAAAGCAAAAAGAGAGCTAATTTCCAATGTTAGGAAGAGACAAACATCATTTTTTGGCCATGTAATGAGAAGAGATTCCTGTGTGTTACCGGGCCTCATTAAGAGGGAAGTAAAGAATAGTGACACTGTGACCTTCCAGGCATGTTGTAAGAGGCGACTAAGGAGGTTGATCGATGGCTTGACAATCTGTCATTGTAAAAAGTATTGTTATGGAAACAGCGCCATATATTTTAAGGCAGTGATCTCTGCAATATGTGCCATTTTGACACGCAAGGTTTCTGTTTTTGAGATTGTGGTTCTGCCATATGTGCCGTCTTCGGCTCGAAAGGACATTAGATAGATAGAATGAGAAGAGAACAACTTGAATATATTGTAACAACTGGAAAAATTGAGGAACGAAGAGATAGAGGGAAGCAAATAGAAAAAAAATAACAGACAGCTTAAGAGAATGGCTTGGCAGAAGGTCAACAACAGAAATGATAAATAGCTGCCGAGATCGAAAGTTGTGGAGAGACATGATCACCTACGCCACAATGCCCGGTACTTGATGATGATGATGATGCTGATGATGATGATGATGATTATCAGTGACGTCAACCCTATAAATGCGTGCATTCAGCAACATTCATCACAGCTGGGAAATGATGTTTGACCACCTGATCAACCACTTCTATACATTTGGATTATATTTAGTTATTTGTCTTCTTTGTTCTGATTTATTTTTACTGTTAGTTCCCTTATTTTATTAAAATCTAACATGTTGCTGTTTTCCTGACATCTATCAATTGTTTTTTCTATTCTCTTCGCTGCGTGTTTTTTTTTCTTTATTAATTGTGTATTTCTGTATTCATTAAACATGAATACCTGTGGAACTTTACAAGAAGGCGTTGGAAATATGTCGACCATGTGCTGAGAATGAATGAAGAAAGACTTCAATAGGTACACACACAAGACTTCTATCGGTACACACACAAGACTTCTATCGGTACACACACAAGACTTCTATCAGCACACACACAAGACTTCTATCAACACACACACGACTTCTATCGGTACACATACAAGACTTCTATCAGCACACACACAAGACTTCTATCAGCACACACACAAGACTTCTATCGGTACACACACAAGATTTCTGTCAGCACACACAAGACTTCTATCAGCACACACACAAGACTTCTATCGGTACACATACAAGACTTCTATCGGTACACACACAAGACTTCTATCGGTACACATACAAGACTTCTATCAGCACACACAAGACTTCTATCGGTACACATACAAGACTTCTATTGGTACACATACAAGACTTCTATCGGTACACATACAAGACTTCTATCGGTACACATACAAGACTTCTATTGTACACATACAAGACTTCTATCAGCACACACACAAGACTTCTATCGGTACACACACAAGACTTCTATCGGTACACATACAAGACTTCTATCAGCACACACAAGACTTCTATCAGCACACACACAAGATTTCTAACGGTACACACACACAACTTCTATCAGCACACACACAAGACTTCTATCGGTACACACACAAGACTTCTATCAGCACACACAAGACTTCTATCAGCACACACAAGACTTCTATCAGCACACACACAAGATTTCTATCGGTACACACACACAACTTCTATCAGCACACACACACAAAACTTCTATCAGCACACACACAAGATTTATATCAGCTCACACACAAGACTTCTATCAGCACACACACAAGACTTCTATCAGCTCACACACAAGACTTTTATCAGCACACACACAAGACTTCTATCAGCTCACACACAAGACTTTTATCAGCAAACACAGAAGACTTCTATCAGCTCATACACAAGACTTTTATCAGCACACACACAAGACTTTTATCAGCACACACACAAGACTTCTATGAGCTCATACACAAGACTTTTATCATCACACACACAAGACTTTTATCAGCTCACACACAAGACTTTTATCAGCACACGCACAAGACTTTTATCAGCACACACACACGACTTTTATCAGCACACACTACAAGACTTCTTTCAGCACACACACAAGACTTCTTTCAGCACACACACACGACTTCTTTCAGCACACACACACGACTTCTTTCAGCACACACACAAGACTTCTTTCAGCACACACACAAGACTTCTTTCAGCACACACACAAGACTTTTATCAGCACACACACAAGACTTTTATCAGCACACACACAAGACTTTTATCAGCACACACACACGACTTTTATCAGCACACACACAAGACTTTTATCAGCACACACACAAGACTTTTATCAGCACACACACACGACTTTTATCAGCACACACTACAAGACTTCTTTCAGCACACACACAAGACTTCTACTCATACTTCCAGATTAAAGTGTGATTTTTAGCCAAATACTACTCTTTAAAAAAAGCCAAAGAATGTGTATTCCCTTCTTGTAAGAAATCATGAAATCCCTGCTATTTATTGTCGCGCGCAGCGGAATAAATGAAACATAGATCGTCAATTTCATCAGATTTTTGTCCATGTATTTTTGTAGACTCGCAGATTGAATAGCTGACAACATTTATGTGAAAGCTGTTTAGTTCTGCTTTAACTCCCACAAAATCGCTCAGAAAATTCGCGTTATTTTCTAAACTTAAAACAAATAATATTATGTTCAATTTGGCAAAGGTGATCTCCAGTTTTGTGAAAGCTTCCTCCAGCGCTAGCGTGCGCGCGCGCGCACACACACACACACACACACACACACACACACAACTTTTTAAATTTTTTTTTAATTTTACCTTTCTAGAAGAATCTCATTATTGTTGCTTACAGGCTATTATTTATACATGGAAATGGTTATGCCACGTGACAAGGCAGAAAGAACAAAACACAACACAACGAGCCTTCAACAAACGTTGTGAGAACACCAGACCCAAGGGTTGACCACGAAAAATATGGGTCGATGGAATATTAGAAGCACTAGGAAACATAACAGCAGCAGAGGCGAACAGAAGAGCAACAGATCGCAAATTATATCTCCCTCGACGCTGAAAGGCAGATGAGGAAGGAAAGATGAAGAACAACAAATTTGATATTAAATTTCATCTCCTGTCTTTTCCGGTCTATGAGGGGGAGGGGTAATTCGCAAAGACGCCAACACAAAAAGGGAACTCTTAAAAAACATCAAAAAGAAACATTCAACATTTTTGGGGAACATCATGAGAAGAGGAAAGTTGGAATACTTGGTTACAACTGGTAAAATAAAAGGAAAAAGATATCGCGGACGACAAAGAGAGAAAATTCTAGATAGCTTGGTGTCATGGCGTGGAAAACAGTCAATAACAGAACTGATACGATTCATAGTAGATAGAAGAATGTGGAAGGACATGATCGTCTACATCAACCGGTATGGTACATTAGTAGTAGGTCGTGGACACAATGGTCGGGTTTTGTTAGTTGACCAAAGAGTAGGGTATACCCTACGAAGTCCAGTACCCTATGAGTACAGGAGTTATATAGTAGATACCACCACTTTCCCATGGTGGAAGGTGGTGGTGGAGCTTCTGTCATGATATATATGTATATATGAATAGGGTTGTATAGTGCATGAAGGGGTGAGTCATGTATTGGACAGCAGTTTTTCCCGCCAAAGTGACTTCCAATAGGAGCTAGTGTGTGTGTGTGTGTTGTCCGGCTATAGACCACGCCCACTCCGGAAGTGAAACTACCATATTAGGGAGTAGTGATACGTTAGTTATTTCATAGTTATGGTGAGTATATATACATATAATAGTAATAGTAATAGTTATTATATCTAAGTGGACGTAAATGGGCCCCGTATTTAAGATAGGGACCATAAGTAGGTATATATACATACATATATTGGCAAATCTTGCTGGCGGTATTAACGAACAGTCATTTTCTCCTACCGTGGCAGCTCAATATCTCCCACCGTTGCCGCTCTCGCGTGAGTTTATTGATTATTTCTCCAGCGAGCGCGAAACGCAACAGGTCATGTAAAAAAAAGGCGCGTACACGATTTAATATATTCATTCGACGTGCTTCGGTCACTCAGTCAACCACAGTGTTAACACGGCTAGATAGGTTCCATATCTGTAAAGTATTAACAGATCCCATGAACACTCTCAAAGTCTCTATTTAGCGAGTTGAGCCTGGAGAATACTCGCCCACATCTAGGACAATTGCATTAATTACCAGCCAGCGTGTTCCTTTAGGCTACCTCTCCAAAAGAGAGAGAGAGAAATATATATATATATATATATATATATATATATATATAAACTAATTTGCTAGAATAATTCAAACCAATACGCTAATTGGGAAGAGCGCTATGGATGTTAGTGAGCAGAGTATTGTACAAAAAACCGACCGCAAGGTTAGCATGTCTTATCTTATTCTCTCTTCATCGCTTATTTTTTTTTACGATATTGTTAAGATACTCTAACTTTTTAATATTTCAAATTACTTTAGGTGACGTTTGCCGAAGAGTTGGTGACAATCCATCATTTGGATGATCTTACAGAGGATAGACGCTCAACGTGGATGCAGGTTGCCTGTGACAGGCACAGATTTGCGAGAAGAATAGCAACAACGGCATTAGTTATAGAGCCTATTCTTCAACCGCCAACGTCAAAAGCAGGATAAATAGCGTCTCTTCCAAAAATCGAGAAGGAAACAAGCGCCATAATTAGAGATGTAATAAGTAAAACGAACAAAAACCGCAACTTCTAAAACTATCAAACGTGCGATAAACCTAATACCCAACAAGCCCATGCTGCAATTGACAAACTACCAGTCATACACAACGCGTTTTTTTAAATAATTTTTTCACCTAGCGAAAAACCTACGATCCTCCCTTTACGATTCTGACGTGAACGCTAGACTCGCGATATAACAGTTTGCAACCGATGCCTCCAACTACACATCGTAGAAAAACTACAATATGGATATTCTCACATGGCGGATTTCTATTAAAATGTTTGCAAAACATATATATTAAAATATAAATTTAAAAGGTTGGTTTTTATAAAGAAAAGAGCGTCTGTTTTTTTTTGTGTGTGTTATACATTATTCTTATCAGGTTAATAAACTTTGTGGGAATCCATAGTGACTCACCAACTTCCAAACCATTCCTCTGTCTAAACTAGCAAATACCGTTTCGTAATCTTTGTTCAATTGTTATACGTAGAGTAGTTATGTGATCAACACATGAGCTGTTCTTCCTAAAAAATACGTGTGCGTCTCTCAAATGTTTCTCTGTGACCTTTTTTAGTCTCTCCAAAATAAATCTACTTAATTTTTTATTCATCCTGGCACTGATAGCAGCATAATTCCCATATAATATGTACACCCCTGTAAACTTCCTTTCTAATGGTAGTTGATCATATAACCTTCTTCCGTCTCCCAAATGTTATCTAATAGAGTATGTAACATCATGGTAGAGGTGTTAATAATCCGAAGGAATTTCATCTGGCCCTATGGCTTTACCATTTTTAATAACTTCTACTGGTAGTATATCTTGAGGATTATTTGAGCCGGGTCTGTTCCAAAAGTTCTTCAAAGTGCTATTTCCATTTCTCTAGGTGTTCCCTTATAGTACTAGGCAGATTTCCTGTCTTATCTCTAATAAAGGCAGCAATCTGTTTGCATTTTCCACACAATTTTCTGTGTACGGTTGTACAGTGCTTTATAATTCCTTTTATTTGCTGCTTCCTCTGCCTCTTTAGCTAGATCATCTATATATTTCCGCTGGCCACTTTTACTCTCTCCAGAACGATTCTGCGCAATATATTTCTTGACACTGATAACGGCTACCATGGAGCGTCATTCCGCTCTGTCTCTTGCTTTAATGGTGCACGTTGTCATAGGCTGACGTGTTCATCTTTTGATGTTACTCGTCCATGTTAGTCGTGGTCTGCCTCTCCCTCTTTTACTTTGTATTTTCCCCTCCAGGATTACTTTTAGTAGACTGTTGTGACTTTTAACATGGCCCAACAACCGCATTTGTCTTGTTTGAATTGTGCTTAGTAGTTCTCTTTTCGTTGTTAGTTGTTTTAAGACTTCATCGTTGTTTTCTTTTCCTTCCATCCAATTCTACCTATTCTTCTATATACCACATATCAAAGGCTTCAGTTGTCTGTTCAGTTTTCTTGTCTAACGTCCCTGTTTATGCACCATTTAGGAATGATGAGAAGACAACATTTTGCTATTCTTAGTTTTAGCCCTGATCTTATTTGCCTTGATGTTAGTATATTTTTCATGGCATTAACGTTATTTTTCACCATTCATATTCTTTTGCTTATTTCAATTTTACATTTTCAATTACTGGTTATAGTATGTACAAGGTAGTTGTAGCTCTGAACTATCTCCAAGTCTATTCCTTCAATTTTGATATCCACTTGCTGGTTTTGAATATTTTCTTTGTTTATTGTCATAGTTTTACTTTCTTTTGATATTCATATCTAATCCATATTTATTTATTTATTTTTTATTATTTTTTTTTGGCTTGTCATGTTTAATTCATTAAGTAATGTTGTAGATCTTTATGATTTTCTGGTACTAATACAGTATCATCAGCATATTTTAGGTTAATGATCATCTCCCCATATTAATGTTTAGGTATGGCATTTATGTGATGTTTTAAAGATTTTCTCGATGTATATACTGCACAAGCATGTTTTACTCCTCTTTTTATAAAATAGGTATCGAGTTCTCTTTGTTATATTTTATTATCGCTGTTTGCCCGCAGTATAAATTATTTATCTCAGTCATCCTTCAAAACTGGGAACTATTGATATGGTGATACGAGGGATCAACAACAATATATTTTTCTGACACCGTAATCTCTGATAAACTCACAGACAGCGTTACGAGTGACGTCGATAATTTTTTTTTTTTGTTTGGAAAAGTTGAGATAGTTTAACATCTGTTGAACGGGTTCTTTTCAATATTGGATATTCAGATGAGACCAAAATCAAAGCAGAATCCATAATTACCGAGCTAGGCGAAACACTGAGATGTGCTGTTGGTGACGCATGCGAAAAAGATGATGGTGTTATTGTCGAAACACCATGATGGTTGAGTGAACACGTTGTTGACATGACAGATACGGTTGTCGTTATTGTTGCTGACAACAACAATTTTTTATTTGGTGATGAGTATGTGAAAGATCGTGATATCATTTGTATCCTAGATGTGTTGAAGCGAAGAGATTTCTATCTTGCAGATACACCTGCAAATGTTCGCCTTTTTTCCAGCAAAGATCCTACACAAGGGAGAAGGCTAATGGGTCTGTAATTCTTGGAGATCAATTTTATTTGTGACTTTTCCGAGTCAAGGAATGGTATGTTGAGATCTCCTCCCACACAGATGATGCTTGTCCTAAGTGTCAAATATTGTTAACGAGCCTGAAAAACCAGTCATCGAGGTGGCATTGTCGGCAGGTTTGAAGAAATCAATGTCGAACTCTGATATTGACAAATACATATCTCTCCCCAATTATCATTATAGATCTGTCTGACATCATATGGAAGAATATCTAAAGCGTCATCGTCAACTGTTAGTTTTCTTCTTTTCGCAGAACATTCAGTTTCCACTCGATGTGATAGCTCGTTTGTGTGACGCCGATGAAGAAGTAGAAGGAGTCTGTATGGGGAACGATGAATACTGCTGTAGTTCGTATGTCAATTGTCGCTACTATTAAACGACGAACTGTAAAGAGGCCGTATGGGTGAGTGGAGGCGATATAGGTAGTGATATTGCATTTTTGGTTTTCTAGATGTTTTTTCTTTAGATTGTTGAGGTGCATTTGCACACGAAATATCACCAATAGTTTTGTTTTCACTAGCAGAAAATCACCATAGACTTTTTTCTCCCACAGATCCTCATTTCTTATCTTATATCCGAACTTATCTTGGAACTAGTTTCCTGACGTATTTGTGACACAGGTGACTTCCTACCGCTGAGAGTTATTTTCACGATGCATAGTTTAAGAGCTGTTGAACTGGGCTCTTTTCAATATTGGATATTCAGATGAGTCCAGAATCAGGATGAATCCATAATGACTGAGCTACTCGAAACACTGAGATGTGCTGTTGGTGACACATGTGAAAAAAGATGATGGCGTTGTTGTCGAAACATCATGATGGCTGAGTGAACATGTTGTTGACATGACAGATACTGTTGTCGTTATTGATGCTGACAGCACAGTTTTTTTTTTCGGTGATGGGCATGTGAAGGGTTGTATCTCCCTATTAACCGACAACATGGTAAAAACTTGTAGTCGGTGGGTCTGGTGTACGACTCGTTATGACAGAGGTTGACACACTCACAGAGTTTGTAGTGTCAACATAAGAACATACCCAGATTTGTCGACGCATCAGAGATTGTAGGATCAGCACAGTTGACATGCTCACGTGCCTCAACACACACTCGATTGTAATGTCTCTGCTCTACATGTATTATCGGTGTTCTTGTAGTCGACACTGTCGTGGTGTGATCGTTCAAGATGTCATAGATGTCGACACACTAGGCTGTAATGTCGGTGATATATGTGATGGTATTGGTGTCGGGAGAATACAAGTTGTAATGTCAACACCCCACATTCTCTCTTATTAACAACTAGTCGAGTCACCTTTCATGATAAGCGTGGTCGGTGACGCGCACATTTTATGTTGTTTTAATGGTGTCGAGCAAAATTTAATATCAAAATATATCAAAAAGGTTCAATTTTTTTTTAATGTTGATGTAGTTGTAGTCTTGCGCGCATCAGAATAACGAGATCCCCATCACTGAGACCGGTGTCGACACGCTCTCTGTTTTGTGTGAGATATATCAACTGAACGTATGTTTTGTTTCTACCCTAGCTGTGTTCTAGTAAGTTGGTTTTTGTGTACCAGATCAACCTTTTATTCATCATCTTCCACAGCAACTTTCCTACATAAGGGAGCAGGCAGATGGGTCTGTAATTCTTGGAGATCATTTGTGTGTGTGTTTGACTTTTCTGAGTCAAGGTATGGTATGTAGAGATCTCCTCCCAAGCAGATGATACGTGTCCTAAGTGTCAAATATTGTTAACGATCATGAAAAAACCAGTCATCGAGGTGGCATTGTCGACAGGCTTGAAGAAATCAATGTCGAAATTTGACATTGACAAATACCTGAACACTGTCCTTCACCCTCATTGTAATGTTTAAGTAAGATTTCCTGGAATGAAATTCGACATCTAAGTGAGCATCGCGTCAAACATATCCTAGGCTGTGATTGAGCTCGATGTTTTACATCCCCTTTGACTGGAGGATGATGAGCCTGTAAATCACGGAAGCCGTGTTGTCATCGAACGGTCAAGGTATGGTATGTAGAGATCTCCTTCCAGGTAGGTAATTCATGTCTTGAGTGTCAAATTCGGTTAACGATCCTGAAAAAGACATGACGACGGAATCCTCGAGGTGTGAGGAATATTGCTATAAGACCATGATTAGCATGTACCATACCAACGGACGTAGACAATCATCATACCCGACCACATTTGTCTGTCCACACTGCAACTTATCAGTTCAGTTGTTGAGTGTTTTCCATCTTCTCTCTTTAGCGAACACGATCTTTCATTCTTTTTTATTTTGCCACTTGTAACCAAGTATTCGAACTTTCCTTTTTTTTTCATGATGTGCCTGTAAAACATCGATTGTTACTTTCGACTGTTGATTAAGAGCTCTCTTTTTGTGTTGGACTGTTTTCAAACATTCAGGGAACGCTCAAATCCTTCTGAGAAAGGCCACATATGCGGCCTCTAAGCGATTTTTCATTTGGTTGTCTGCTGACCAGCGATGTCACCACCACCTCATGTATACTTGACTCTGACAGGCGATTTTGTGAAAAATAAGAGGGAAGCAAGTAGGTATGAACGCCGTATACAAACAAGACATGAGAATCTGTGGCAAAATCAATCTAGCCAGGGGTCTGATGGTGACATATATCGAATGATTTGACATGAACCCTCTACTTTTCAACATCTTCACTTTTAAAAGTAACAGGTGAATCGACTAAGGTATAGATAGCATACTACCCAAAACCGGTGCTTTTTATTCTGCTGCGAAGATAGAGATAGTGGACACGATGTACGTACACGATCAGTAGACTGAACTTACCCAATTGTTCAAAAGACTTGAGCAATTGAGTGAGAATCGAACACTGGTGAACCAGACAAAGACGATTTCAAATTTGTGTCTCTCCGATCAAAGAGATTGTGAACACACTTTCAAAACTTCCACAAGTTGATTCAGAAACTATCGCGATGACCCGCGAAACACGGGTGAGTCGAAAAAAAAAAAAAAAAAAAAAAAAACACGAGCCATATTACGACCACCAATCAATTCAACCATTCCAACAAAACTAGCATCTGGCATTTTCCCGTTACAACCGAATGTCTGGTGACGAATCGCAAACATATATTTACAACACCGCTAGTCCAGCGTCATTACCGAACAACAAGTGTCCTTCAACCAAGAAAAATGTTGATCATGTTGATGTCGACACGACGACTGCGACATCAACATGATCAACATTTTTTCTTGGTTGAAGGACACTTGTTGTTCGGTAATGACGCTGGACTAGCGGTGTTGTAAATATATGTTTGCGATTCGTCACCAGACATTCGGTTGTAACGGGAAAATGCCAGATGCTAGTTTTGTTGGAATGGTTGAATTGATTGGTGGTCGTAATATGGCTCGTGTTTTTGTTTTTTTTTTTTTTTTTCGACTCACCCGTGTTTCGCGGGTCATCGCGATAGTTTCTGAATCAACTTGTGGAAGTTTTGAAAGTGTGTTCACAATCTCTTTGATCGGAGAGACACAAATTTGAAATCGTCTTTGTCTGGTTCACCAGTGTTCGATTCTCACTCAATTGCTCAAGTCTTTTGAACAATTGGGTAAGTTCAGTCTACTGATCGTGTACGTACATCGTGTCCACTATCTCTATCTTCGCAGCAGAATAAAAAAGCACCGGTTTTGGGTAGTATGCTATCTATACCTTAGTCGATTCACCTGTTACTTTTAAAAGTGAAGATGTTGAAAAGTAGAGGGTTCATGTCAAATCATTCGATATATGTCACCATCAGACCCCTGGCTAGATTGATTTTGCCACAGATTCTCATGTCTTGTTTGTATACGGCGTTCATACCTACTTGCTTCCCTCTTATTTTTCACAAAATCTCCTGTCAGAGTCAAGTATACATGAGGTGGTGGTGACATCGCTGGTCAGCAGACAACCAAATGAAAAATCGCTTAGAGGCCGCATATGTGGTCTTTCTCAGAAGGATTTGAGCGTTCCCTGAATGTTTGAAAACAGTCCAACACAAAAAGAGAGCTCTTAATCAACAGTCGAAAGTAACAATCGATGTTTTACAGGCACATCATGAAAAAAAGGAAAGTTCGAATACTTGGTTACAAGTGGCAAAATAAAAAAGAATGAAAGATCGTGTTCGCTAAAGAGAGAAGATGGAAAACACTCAACAACTGAACTGATAAGTTGCAGTGTGGACAGACAAATGTGGTCGGGTATGATGATTGTCTACGTCCGTTGGTATGGTACATGCTAATCATGGTCTTATAGCAATATTCCTCACACCTCGAGGATTCCGTCGTCATGTCTTTTTCAGGATCGTTAACCGAATTTGACACTCAAGACATGAATTACCTACCTGGAAGGAGATCTCTACATACCATACCTTGACCGTTCGATGACAACACGGCTTCCGTGATTTACAGGCTCATCATCCTCCAGTCAAAGGGGATGTAAAACATCGAGCTCAATCACAGCCTAGGATATGTTTGACGCGATGCTCACCTAGATGTCGAATTTCATTCCAGGAAATCTTACTTAAACATTACAATGAGGGTGAAGGACAGTGTTCAGGTATTTGTCAATGTCAAATTTCGACATTGATTTCTTCAAGCCTGTCGACAATGCCACCTCGATGACTGGTTTTTTCATGATCGTTAACAATATTTGACACTTAGGACACGTATCATCTGCTTGGGAGGAGATCTCTACATACCATACCTTGACTCAGAAAAGTCAAACACACACACAAATGATCTCCAAGAATTACAGACCCATCTGCCTGCTCCCTTATGTAGGAAAGTTGCTGTGGAAGATGATGAATAAAAGGTTGATCTGGTACACAAAAACCAACTTACTAGAACACAGCTAGGGTAGAAACAAAACATACGTTCAGTTGATATATCTCACACAAAACAGAGAGCGTGTCGACACCGGTCTCAGTGATGGGGATCTCGTTATTCTGATGCGCGCAAGACTACAACTACATCAACATTAAAAAAAAATTGAACCTTTTTGATATATTTTGATATTAAATTTTGCTCGACACCATTAAAACAACATAAAATGTGCGCGTCACCGACCACGCTTATCATGAAAGGTGACTCGACTAGTTGTTAATAAGAGAGAATGTGGGGTGTTGACATTACAACTTGTATTCTCCCGACACCAATACCATCACATATATCACCGACATTACAGCCTAGTGTGTCGACATCTATGACATCTTGAACGATCACACCACGACAGTGTCGACTACAAGAACACCGATAATACATGTAGAGCAGAGACATTACAATCGAGTGTGTGTTGAGGCACGTGAGCATGTCAACTGTGCTGATCCTACAATCTCTGATGCGTCGACAAATCTGGGTATGTTCTTATGTTGACACTACAAACTCTGTGAGTGTGTCAACCTCTGTCATAACGAGTCGTACACCAGACCCACCGACTACAAGTTTTTACCATGTTGTCGGTTAATAGGGAGATACAACCCTTCACATGCCCATCACCGAAAAAAAAAACTGTGCTGTCAGCATCAATAACGACAACAGTATCTGTCATGTCAACAACATGTTCACTCAGCCATCATGATGTTTCGACAACAACGCCATCATCTTTTTTCACATGTGTCACCAACAGCACATCTCAGTGTTTCGAGTAGCTCAGTCATTATGGATTCATCCTGATTCTGGACTCATCTGAATATCCAATATTGAAAAGAGCCCAGTTCAACAGCTCTTAAACTATGCATCGTGAAAATAACTCTCAGCGGTAGGAAGTCACCTGTGTCACAAATACGTCAGGAAACTAGTTCCAAGATAAGTTCGGATATAAGATAAGAAATGAGGATCTGTGGGAGAAAAAAGTCTATGGTGATTTTCTGCTAGTGAAAACAAAACTATTGGTGATATTTCGTGTGCAAATGCACCTCAACAATCTAAAGAAAAAACATCTAGAAAACCAAAATGCAATATCACTACCTATATCGCCTCCACTCACCCATACGGCCTCTTTACAGTTCGTCGTTTAATAGTAGCGACAATTGACATACGAACTACAGCAGTATTCATCGTTCCCCATACAGACTCCTTCTACTTCTTCATCGGCGTCACACAAACGAGCTATCACATCGAGTGGAAACTGAATGTTCTGCGAAAAGAAGAAAACTAACAGTTGACGATGACGCTTTAGATATTCTTCCATATGATGTCAGACAGATCTATAATGATAATTGGGGAGAGATATGTATTTGTCAATATCAGAGTTCGACATTGATTTCTTCAAACCTGCCGACAATGCCACCTCGATGACTGGTTTTTCAGGCTCGTTAACAATATTTGACACTTAGGACAAGCATCATCTGTGTGGGAGGAGATCTCAACATACCATTCCTTGACTCGGAAAAGTCACAAATAAAATTGATCTCCAAGAATTACAGACCCATTAGCCTTCTCCCTTGTGTAGGATCTTTGCTGGAAAAAAGGCGAACATTTGCAGGTGTATCTGCAAGATAGAAATCTCTTCGCTTCAACACATCTAGGATACAAATGATATCACGATCTTTCACATACTCATCACCAAATAAAAAATTGTTGTTGTCAGCAACAATAACGACAACCGTATCTGTCATGTCAACAACGTGTTCACTCAACCATCATGGTGTTTCGACAATAACACCATCATCTTTTTCGCATGCGTCACCAACAGCACATCTCAGTGTTTCGCCTAGCTCGGTAATTATGGATTCTGCTTTGATTTTGGTCTCATCTGAATATCCAATATTGAAAAGAACCCGTTCAACAGATGTTAAACTATCTCAACTTTTCCAAACAAAAAAAAAAAATTATCGACGTCACTCGTAACGCTGTCTGTGAGTTTATCAGAGATTACGGTGTCAGAAAAATATATTGTTGTTGATCCCTCGTATCACCATATCAATAGTTCCCAGTTTTGAAGGATGACTGAGATAAATAATTTATACTGCGGGCAAACAGCGATAATAAAATATAACAAAGAGAACTCGATACCTATTTTATAAAAAGAGGAGTAAAACATGCTTGTGCAGTATATACATCGAGAAAATCTTTAAAACATCACATAAATGCCATACCTAAACATTAATATGGGGAGATGATCATTAACCTAAAATATGCTGATGATACTGTATTAGTACCAGAAAATCATAAAGATCTACAACATTACTTAATGAATTAAACATGACAAGCCAAAAAAAATAATAAAAAATAAATAAATAAATATGGATTAGATATGAATATCAAAAGAAAGTAAAACTATGACAATAAACAAAGAAAATATTCAAAACCAGCAAGTGGATATCAAAATTGAAGGAATAGACTTGGAGATAGTTCAGAGCTACAACTACCTTGTACATACTATAACCAGTAATTGAAAATGTAAAATTGAAATAAGCAAAAGAATATGAATGGTGAAAAATAACGTTAATGCCATGAAAAATATACTAACATCAAGGCAAATAAGATCAGGGCTAAAACTAAGAATAGCAAAATGTTGTCTTCTCATCATTCCTAAATGGTGCATAAACAGGGACGTTAGACAAGAAAACTGAACAGACAACTGAAGCCTTTGATATGTGGTATATAGAAGAATAGGTAGAATTGGATGGAAGGAAAAGAAAACAACGATGAAGTCTTAAAACAACTAACAACGAAAAGAGAACTACTAAGCACAATTCAAACAAGACAAATGCGGTTGTTGGGCCATGTTAAAAGTCACAACAGTCTACTAAAAGTAATCCTGGAGGGGAAATACAAAGTAAAAGAGGGAGAGGCAGACCACGACTAACATGGACGAGTAACATCAAAAGATGAACACGTCAGCCTATGACAACGTGCACCATTAAAGCAAGAGACAGAGCGGAATGACGCTCCATGGTAGCCGTTATCAGTGTCAAGAAATATATTGCGCAGATCGTTCTGGAGAGAGTAAAAGTGGCCAGCGGAAATATATAGATGATCTAGCTAAAGAGGCAGAGGAAGCAGCAAATAAAAGGAATTATAAAGCACTGTACAACCGTACACAGAAAATTGTGTGAAAATGCAAACAGATTGCTGCCTTTATTAGAGATAAGACAGGAAATCTGCCTAGTACTATAAGGGAACACCTAGAGAAATGGAAATAGCACTTTGAAGAACTTTTGGAACAGACCCGGCTCAAATAATCCTCAAGATATACTACCAGTAGAAGTTATTAAAAATGGTAAAGCCATAGGGCCAGATGAAATTCCTTCGGATTATTAACACCTCTACCATGATGTTACATACTCTATTAGATAACATTTGGGAGACGGAAGAAGGTTATATGATCAACTACCATTAGAAAGGAAGTTTACAGGGGTGTACATATTATATGGGAATTATGCTGCTATCAGTGCCAGGATGAATAAAAAATTAAGTAGATTTATTTTGGAGAGACTAAAAAAGGTCACAGAGAAACATTTGAGAGACGCACACGTATTTTTTAGGAAGAACAGCTCATGTGTTGATCACATAACTACTCTACGTATAACAATTGAACAAAGATTACGAACGGTATTTGCTAGTTTAGACAGAGGAATGGTTTGGAAGTTGGTGAGTCACTATGGATTCCCACAAAGTTTATTAACCTGATAAGAATAATGTATAACACACACAAAAAAAACAGACGCTCTTTTCTTTATAAAAACCAACCTTTTAAATTTATATTTTAATATATATGTTTTGCAAACATTTTAATAGAAATCCGCCATGTGAGAATATCCATATTGTAGTTTTTCTACGATGTGTAGTTGGAGGCATCGGTTGCAAACTGTTATATCGCGAGTCTAGCGTTCACGTCAGAATCGTAAGGGAGGATCGTAGGTTTTTCGCTAGGTGAAAAAATTATTTAAAAAAACGCGTTGTGTATGACTGGTAGTTTGTCAATTGCAGCATGGGCTTGTTGGGTATTAGGTTTATCGCACGTTTGATAGTTTTAGAAGTTGCGGTTTTTGTTCGTTTTACTTATTACATCTCTAATTATGGCGCTTGTTTCCTTCTCGATTTTTGGAAGAGACGCTATTTATCCTGCTTTTGACGTTGGCGGTTGAAGAAAAGGCTCTATAACTAATGCCGTTGTTGCTATTCTTCTCGCAAATCTGTGCCTGTCACAGGCAACCTGCATCCACGTTGAGCGTCTATCCTCTGTAAGATCATCCAAATGATGGATTGTCACAACTCTTCGGCAAACGTCACCTAAAGTAATTTGAAATATTAAAAAGTTAGAGTATCTTAACAATATCGTAAAAAAAATAAGCGATGAAGAGAGAATAAGATAAGACATGCTAACCTTGCGGTCGGTTTTTTGTACAATACTCTGCTCACTAACATCCATAGCGCTCTTCCCAATTAGCGTATTGGTTTGAATTATTCTAGCAAATTAGTTTATATATAATATATATATATATATATATATATATATATATATTTCTCTCTCTCTCTTTGGAGAGGTAGCCTAAAGGAACACGCTGGCTGGTAATTAATGCAATTGTCCTAGATGTGGGCGAGTATTCTCCAGGCTCAACTCGCTAAATAGAGACTTGAGAGTGTTCATGGGATCTGTTAATACTTTACAGATATGGAACCTATCTAGCCGTGTTAACACTGTGGTTGACTGAGTGACCGAAGCACGTCGAATGAATATATTAATCGTGTACGCGCCTTTTTTTTACATGACCTGTTGCGTTTCGCGCTCGCTGGAGAAAATAATCAATAACTCACGCGAGAGCGGCAACGGTGGGAGATATTGAGCTGCCACGGTAGGAGAAAATGACTGTTCGTTACTACCGCCAGCAAGATTTGCCAATATATGTATGTATATATACCTACTTATGGTCCCTATCTTAAATACGGGGCCCATTTACGTCCACTTAGATATAATAACTATTACTATTACTATTATATGTATATATACTCACCATAACTATGAAATAACTAACGTATCACTACTCCCTAATATGGTAGTTTCACTTCCGGAGTGGGCGTGGTCTATAGCCGGACAACACACACACACACTAGCTCCTATTGGAAGTCACTTTGGCGGGAAAAACTGCTGTCCAATACATGACTCACCCCTTCATGCACTATACAACCCCTATTCATATATACATATATATCATGACAGAAGCTCCACCACCACCACCACCTTCCACCATGGGAAAGTGGTGGTATCCTACTATATAACTCCTGTACTCATAGGGTACTGGACTTCGTAGGGTATACCCTACTCTTTGGTCAACTAACAAAACCCGACCATTGTGTCCACCTCGCACTACTTACATTATGATGACGATAGAGAAGAGAATGGGAAGGCCCATTATCGTTGCGCAGACGGCTCAGAACTGTGCCATGTTAAAGAATGGTTATTGTCACTTCCAGTAGGGCACAGATGTGGTTTGTTGACAGCGGCAGTTTAGTTCTAGGCGATCATGGGCAGGAGGGTCCGGCTGAACAAGCAAATGTTCATTTTGTCCGATTGAACAGGCTCACGAAACATAAAAATAATTAACTAGTTGAGTTATTATTGAGTTATTTGCTGGTCATCATCATTGCACTCCGAACATGTCCATAGGTGCTCAGATCTCCTCCTCAGCAATTCCCGCAGTGTCCAGCGACTGACGACTCCAGTTCTATGTTGGTTGATAAGTCTTCTTACACGGCCACTAAGTTTCTCATTTCTGGCTGTGCCCATCTTAACTCCCATTTCCATCATCCGAAGAAGTGACGTGGATCTGTGTTTGTCGAAGTCCTGTGCTCTTCCCACATCTCGGAGGGCATTGATGATGTCCGCCCGATCCATTGGTTGCCCGTCCTCAACGACAGCGCAGCTAGCCAACCTGTCCGCTCTTTCATTTCGCCGCACTCCCGCATGTCCAGGGACAAAGACAAAGGTGACCTTACGTATTTTGGATTTCTGCAACGACTCTACCCATTGCATGTGTACAGAGCCCGCCTCCACTTTTTTTTTTATCATGCTCATCGAATCACTCAATGTACATGCGTGGGTGTAGTCTTGTGACTCTAACCATTTGAATGCCTTGGTCACTGCCATCACCTCCATTGTCATGCTACTCGTGGTCATGACGTATGCACCACTGTCTTCGTAGACTATTCTGCCTGCCGAGCGTGCTGTAAATGCCCATGCACTTCTTTTGTGACGTCTTACATATCCGTCTGTATAGATGACTGCATCTTTCTCATCGGTGTTATCGCAGATGAGACCGTTGACCTCAGCATTAACCACGACCGGGTTCTGTTCCCTACTTTTCCTGTCGAGTGTGACAATACACGAGAAATTCCCTTTGAACGACGTAGGAACCGATATCCACTCCTCACCAACGCTGATATTGGTAAGCCCACAGACCTGTTTGATGACATCTTCTGCTCGGCCCACCCATTATTTGCCTCTTTTTAGCCTGGCACCTTTCCCTGTGTTGAGCACGTGGTGCAATGGATGCTCTTTATCTGTACTAATCTTCAGGTATGCTCGTACTCTTCAAATCTTGATTCTGTCATCCATGGTTGGAAAGTAAAGAAGATACCTCATTGCTACACAGGGAGTGTCCCTTGTACATCCCAAGATAATGCGGCGCATGGCTTCATTTTGTATTTTCTCCAGCCTATCAGTTTAAGTCGTCCTGACAGTAAGAATTGCTAGGGCATACTCGATTGGTGCGAGGACTAATCCCTGGAACAGAAGAGTAAGTAGCCTCTGCTCGATGTTGGCAGCTGCCATGACCTTCAAGGCGACTAGTCCTTTGCGGGATTTTGTTATCACATGGTCGACGTGGTCCCGAAACACAGGCTGCGATCAAACTTAACTCCGGGGTATGTCATCAACTTGTCCCTGATTACCTCAACAGCTCACATTCGTACTACCGGTGTGGTCGTATTAACGATATGATTGTTAAGGGAGAACCATGAAACTGATGCTTTATTAGGATTAACCAAGGCACCTGAAACCCCACACCATGAAGGAATGAGATCGAGTTCGTCTTGCATTGTGGAGGCGATTCCTCGTCTGTCTCTTCCCTGTCGATATACCAGAATATCATCAGCAAAAGTCTTAGTTCTTCCCCTCCCATCCAGTTGTTCCGTGATCGTTATTGTGTACAAGTTAAATAGAACTGGTGACAATGGTGAGCCTTGTTGCAGCCCTGGACAAATGGATGTTGGCTCGGAAGACCAACTTCCACATCTGAGTATCATCTTCCTCTGAAGCAGTGCCGCGGCGATCCATCTAATGACGAAGGGGTGCACCGCCAGTTTGCGGAGCATATGCATGAGATATTCAAATGGTACCCTGTTGTATGCGTCCTCTAGACCTATAGCAGCAGCGTATGTTTCCTCTCGTCTGTGGAAGCCTTCGAAGACGTCATAAGCAAAGACTGCCGCGTTGAGCCATGTCTCTTTGTTATATCTATAATCTTCGAGTGTGGGTGGGAATGTGCGTTTCTGTTCAAGGTGACAGGTGAGGACACGGGCAACTATTTTCTCCAGCAGCTTGCCCGCAGTGTTCTGTATTGTGATAATTCTGTAGGCACTGATCTGAGAATGGTCCTTGTTTGGCTTCGGTAGCGGTAGTAAGTAGCTGTGTAGCCACTCCTCCTTAATCTGGCCACTCCGAATGATTGCATTAAACTCATTGGCCAATTTTGTCAAGTCGTGGTCAGCTAAATCGCCTATGTCATCGTACCGAACACCATCTGGACCAGGAGCAGTGTTGTGTGACCTTTTAAGTGTCGTGCGAATGGTATCGGTTGTGATTGTGAGATCTTCTTCCAGCACTACATCCTTACACAATTTTGACAGCGATCCCCGTATCCTCATTCTTACAGCCTCATTTCTTTGGTCCGTCTACTCAATGTAGCGGGCAAACAGGACCTTCCCTTTGCTCTCATCAGATTTGTGCCATATTCGGCCTGTGCTCTGAAAGTCTGGTATGCCTCTGTATCGTGTTGTGCCATTCATGCTCTGATGAAGGCGCCAGAATGTGGCATAGTTTAAAGTGCATCATTTTTTGATCGACCTCTACTTTCAGACGCTTCAAAAGCTCAGGTTGTGTTCTTCCATTCTTTCTGGCTTTCTGCCATGTCTTGGTCGTTTGTCTCTTGCTCCGCCAAGCTTCCTCGACTTCTACGTTCCATCAGGGCGGCTGCGTCCATCACTTCTGCCTCCTACGAGGGGCGCTCTGTTTCCTATGTCTGATTTTAACTAGTTGAATAGTTTTATAGTATAATAGTTGAATAGTGCCATAGTTGAATGGTCGAATAATTGAATAGTAGAATAGTTGAAAAGTTGAAAAGCTAAATAGTCAAATAGTGAAATAGTTGAATAATCGAATGGTTAAACATTCGAATAGTCAAAAGGTTGAATAGTCTAATGCTCGAAGAGTTGAATAGTTGAGTAGTTGAATATCCATATAGTCGAATAGTTAAATAGTCGAAAAGTCAAATAATCGAATAGTAGAATATTTGAATAGTTTAATGGTTGAATAGTCAAATAGGCAAATAGACAAATAGTCGAGTAGTTGAATGATTGAATAATTGAATAGTCAAATAGTTGAATAGTCGAATTGTTGTATGGTCAAATAGTCAAATGGTCAAATAGTGAAATAGTTGCTTAGTTAGATAGTCAAATAATCAAATAGTCGAATAGTTGAATGATTGAATAGTTGTATGGTCAAATAGTCAATTAGTTGAATATTTGAATAGTCGAATAGTTGTGTTGTCAAACAATCAAATAGTGAAAAAGTTAAATGCTTTAATAGTTGAATGGTTGAATAGTTGAATAGTCAAATAGTTGAATAGTTGAACAGTTGAATAGTCGAATAGTTGAACGGTTGAACAATTAAATAGTTGAGCGGTTGAATAGTTGAACATTCAAATAGCGGAGTACTCAAATAGTCGAATAGGTAAATTGTCGAGTAGTCAAATAGTCGAATAGTCAAATATTTGAAAAGTCAAATAGTCCAATAGTCGAGTAGTTGAACAGTTGAATGGTTGAATAGTTGAATAATCGAATAGTTAAATAGTCGAATAGTCAATTAGTCGAATAGTTAAATAGTTGAATGGTCAAATAGTCGAATATTCGAAAAGTCGAATAGTTGGATAGTTGATTGGTTGAATAATTGAATAGTCGAGTAGTTGAATAGGTGAATGGTTGAATGGTTGAATAGTTGAATGGGTAAATAGTTCAATGGTAGAATTATTGAATAGTCGAACAGACAAATAGTTGAATAGTTGAAAAGTTCAATGATTGAATAGTCAAATAGTTGAATAGTCTAACACCATGTCATGGACGTGCTGGATGTTTTATTCCCCAAAATGTAACTGTGTAGCTCTCCCTGATCTGCTTGACTCTGAGCTTAACGAAGAATGCAATAATCTCCCACCTCCCGACATGACAGTCCTCAATACTCTAGTTTTAGTACTCTAGTTTTAGTACTCTAATTTTAGTACTCTAGTTTTAGTACTCTAGTTTTAACCAATTTGCTGAAGTCTGGTGATGAATCATTTGGTTAGGAAATCGTTGCCAGCTATTTCTCTCTTTGATGAGACTAAAGCTTTTGAGGGAATTCCACCATGACTTAAAACGTTCGGAGAACAAGGAATTAATGCCCCGATTTGTCAGTCATTGACGGTACATGTTACAATTCACGTGATTTATATCACGCCAAGGCGCCCTAATTATCATGGAAAATATGGTAACCGTTTAAGGCTGAGTGAACCTAGAAGCCATGTGTCTGGATGGAACCCGATCTCTTGTTCTAAGTAGTCTAGTTCACTAACCAACCAGCTACTGTGCTCCCTTCTTGTAAATGCTATTTTCAAGAGAGTATCTACTAATGTATTATTTCAGCCAATTTGTGTTAAGGCGAATTAAAAAAAAAAAAGACTAGTATTTCTGCGACGCCAAATTTACTTTAAACAAAATCCATTTTCTTTTTTAATTTTCTTTAGCTTAAAATGTCAAAATGCCACCAATCCTTTGACTGTACGCTTGGGTCACAAATACAAGGCGAGTACAGCAGTTAAGTGACGTAGCGAGACAGTAGTTGGTAGACGTTCTCATGGGGGACAAGTCTCATCAATATTGAGATGACAACCACCAGACTAAACTTATTAAACTATTTTCTGGCCTTTAAAAATAATGGTCTATTAATTTCGCTGGATCAATTTTGGACCTTTTATCTAAGTGGACTCTGCGAGTCTGTTTATATGCACAACGGTGATCTACTTTCTATTAATGTATGTATCATTAATGTTGTTTTACTTCAGAAAAATCCATGGAGGCTGTAGAAATGTGGTTTTACAGAAGAATGTTGAGAATACCATCCATGGACAGCTAAGAAGAGTAATGAAAACGTTCTGAAAGAGATCAATGCAAAAAGAGAACTAATTTCCAATATTAGGAAGAAACAATCATCATTTTTTGGTCATGTAATGAGAAGAGAACAGCTGGAATATATTGTGACAAATGGAAAAATTGAGGGACGAAGAGATAGAGGGAAGCAAAGAGAAAAGATACCAGACAGCTTAAGAAAATGGTTTGGCAGAAGGTTAATAAAAGAAATGATAAATAGCTGTCGAGATTGAGAGTTGTGGAGAGACATGATCACCTACGCCAGCAGGCATGGTACCTGATGATGATGATCACTAATGTTGATATTGTTCATTACCAGACGTTGGTAGTTTCTCATTTCGGTTCTCAATTTAATTTCATCTTTTCAATGAACTAAGTTTATTTTCTACAGAATGTTTATCAACTGTTATTTGGAGAGAAATGTCATAGAAGGGTTTTCTTTCGGCTTTATTCTATAATTCATCATCATCATCATCATTGAGTGCCGTCTCCGCAACGAAGGTTGGCTACCATGGAGCGCCATTTTGCTCTATCTCTTGCTTTGATGGTGCAGGTTGTCATCGGTTGATTTGTCCATCTTTTGATGTTACTCGTCCATGTTAATCTTGGTCTGCCTCTGCCTCTTTTACCTTGTATTTTCCCCTCCAGGATCACTTTCAGTAGGCTGTTGTGTCTTTTAACATGGCCTAAGAATCCCATTTGTCTTGTTCTAATTGTGTTCAGAAGTTCTCTTTTCATTTTTAGTTGTTTTAAGACTTTGTCATTTGTTTTCTTTTCCTTCCATCCAATTCTACCTATTCTTCTATATATCCACATTTCAAAGGCTTCAATTCTCTGTTCTGTTTTCTTGTCTAATGTCCATGTTTCAGCACCATATATGAATATTGAGAAGATGTAACATTTTGCTATTCTTAGTTTTAGCCCTGGTATTATTTGTTTTGATGTTAGTATGTCCTTCATGGCATTAAAATTACTTTTTGCCATTCCTATTCTTTTGTTTATTTCAGTTGTACATTTTCCATCACTGGTTATAGTATGTCCAAGGTAGTTATAGTTCTGAACTGTCTCAAGGTCTATTCCTTCAATTTTGACATCCACTTGTGGGTTTTGAGTATTTTCTTTGTTTATGATCATAGTTTTAGTCTTTTTGATATTCATATCTAGTCCATATTTTTTGCTTGTCGTGTTTATTTCATTAAGTAATTGTTGTAGGTCTTTAGGATTTTCTGCTAGTAGTACAGTATCGTCAGCATATCTTAGGTTATTGATTATCTTTCCATTAATTTGTAGGCCTGGCATCTCTATGATGTTTTTAAAGATTTGCTCAGTGTATAGATTGAACAAGCTTGGTGATAGGATGCATCCTTGTCTTACTCCTCTTTTTATATCAATGGGTGTAGAGAACTCTTTGTTATATTTTATTATTGCTGTTTGCTCCCAGTATAGATTGCATATTAGTCGTATATCCATGTCATCTAGATGTATCTCTTTTAGGCATTCTATAAGTTGTTTGTGGTGTACTCTATCAAAAGTTTTGATGTAGTCTATGAAGCAGGCATATATTGGTTTGTTTACTTCTGTGTATTTTTCGATTAATGTTCTCATGCAGAATATGACTTCTTTTGTCCGCTATTTTTCCTAAATCCAAATTGCTGCTCATCTAATTCAGTATTGATTTTATTCTGAATCCTTCCTTGTATAACTTTTAGCAAGATTTTTGTAACATGGCTCATTAGGCTTATTGTTCTAAAGTCACTGCATTCAACTGCACCATTCTTTTTAGGCAATTCTATAATTATCGCCATTTATTCCTTGCTGATTCTTTCTCCACATTTTCCTTACATTTTTGCCTATCCTTTTGCGTATCCATTGTTCATTACTATATACAGTTTTGCTGAGTGCTTCTCTATGATTTTGTTGATGCCTTCGACTTTCTTTGTTGACCGTACTTGATCCCTTGTTTCTGTGTCTTCTGATTCATCGATCGCGTTTTAACAAATGTTCTGATCGTCTTTCCGCCATTATCGATCACCTTACAATCCGTTACTAATTCATTTCTCTTGCTAGACTCCAACTTAACTGAAAGATTTATCTTGCTAGACTCTAACGTTACTGAAAGAATTATCTTGCTAGATTCCAACGTTACTGAAAGATTTATCTTGCTAGACTCTAACGTTACTGAAAGATTTATCTTGCTAGATTCCAACGTTACTGAAAGATTTATCTTGCTAGACTCTAACGTTACTGAAAGAGTTATCTTGCTAGATTCCAACGTTACTGAAAGATTTATCTTGCTAGACTCTGACGTTACTGAAAGAGTTATCTTGCTAGATTCCAACGTTACTGAAAGATTTATCTTGCTAGACTCTAACGTTACTGAAAGAGTTATCTTGCTAGATTACAACGTTACTGAAAGATTTATCTTGCTAGAATCCTACGTTATTTAAAGCTTTATCTTGATTGACTAAAACGTTACTAAAAGACTTATCTTGCTAGACTCCAACACTTTGGTGCCAGATTGTTTTTGAGCTTCGTTCACACAACAGCCACTACACTTTGTCCTCCACATTTATAAAAGGAGTTAAGTGGACGTAGATAAGTTGTGTTTTTATTTGCAGCAGAACTGTGAGCCTTCAGCACAACATTTCTGAGTACATCTTTACCCTCCCACTTCGATACCCCCTCGACCAAATTGAAAAGTCTTTTTTCCAGGAGCACTAGTTTGAGGCGAGCCACGATAGCTCAGTGGTTAGTGAACTGGACTACCACGGACAAGGGGTAGGGTTAGATCCCAACCGACGGCTCCGTGTTCACCCAGCCTTAAATGGGTACCGGATTTTTTCCTGGGAAAGTAAAGCAACACGGGCGTAATACTGACCACATTACCCCAAAAATCATGTGCTGAAGGTCTGTAAAATATAGGGTCACTAACACCATATTTCCCTATACGCCACTTGGCATACTTTACTTTACTTTACTTACTAGTTTGAGGTGTAGTTGTCAAATTTTCGCCGATTCTGACTCAACCATCCAGCTATAAGTCTCTGAACACTCTCAACATAGTTGCTGGTAGACATCTTAGTCGCCATTTTGACCTCTTTGTCTTCTATCCTTCTCTGTGTTCACTCCACGATTTCCCCTCTTCGTCATCAATTTTTAAAAGAACGTAGCGGGTGTAATTGTGGCGTTGTCAAGTTGTGTGTATTCATTTACGACAATATGAAATATCTGTATCTTTCGGCCTGACACATCCGACTTCAACGTTGCAATACCGTGCACAGAGTTACCATCTGTGTAAAAGTGTACTCGCTTTACCAAACTAATTAGTCTTTTTTTCAAAAGCCACCACAGAAGGTGGTGTTGAATTGTGGGTAGTTTTGATTGATTTACCATAATATAAGCAGTCCACTATGAAGAACTGACCCCTGCACGGCCATCATCTTGACCTCACATCACAGTCACGACGCACAGTCCGAGAGAGGCGCTAGGAAACGTCCACTAATGTAATTCCCCTGGTCAGCTTTCCTGTCTATCACAAAATCAATGTAAAGTGACATCTATGACTTTATGAGAACTCGGGACCATTAGCTAGAACCTGGCTCCCAGCGCGTCAAAATTTGCTTAGTTTTAGATATGTTGTCTTTATTTTGTCCTTATGTTGTCTTTATGTTGTCTTTATGTTATCGTCACGTTGTCGTTATTTTGTCGTTAATATGTTGTCATGCTGTCGTTAACTTGTTCTTCTATTGTCGCTTTGTTGTCGTCATGTTGTCGTTATGTTGCCGTTATGTTGTTATCATGTTGTTGTCATGTTGTTATCATGTTGTTGTTATGCTGTCGTGTTGTCAATATGTTGCCGTTATATTGTCGTTATGTTGTCGCTGTCTTGTCAGAATTTTGTCGTTATATTGTCGTGCTGTCGTTATTCTGTTTTATGGTGTCGTTATATTGTTGTCATGCTGTCGTTATGTTGTTGTGCTATCGTTATGTTATCATCATGTTGTCGTTATGTTCTCGTTGTGTTGTCGTTGTGTTGTCGTCATGTTATCATTATATTGTCGTGTTGACATCATGCTGCCATTATGTTGTCGTTATGTTGTCGTCATATTGTCGCCATGTTGTCGTCATACTGTCTCCATGTTGTCGTCACGATACAACATACAAACATTAAAACACTAGAATGTAATATTTCTTTTCAAAATGTTAAACGCAAAAGCACTAGAATTACTAATCTTTGACAAATTGTAGTAGTTTGTTGTTAAGATCATCTTCACAGCTACCGAATAGATGCTCCGATACCCCAGCCAAAGAATCTCCAGAAAATCCTGGCCCACGTGCACGAACTCCGTAGCACGGCTGGGATACCGACCTGGGCAGGTCCCTGCTGACAATATTGACCGGGCAACCACCGTATGTGTGGCCTGCTCTTTCGATTTAAACTTCCATGGATTGTTTAACGTGTACGAGTGCACACGGGGCCACCTGTTTCTTGGCGTTATCCGAAAGGGCTAGGCATCAGATTTCACAACCCACGAGATCAGGGGAGGATAACGTCATAAAGAACACACGGATTAATTTTTTTCTTATTTTCAAAGGGGAAAAATATCACCACCGTTTCTGGTGGGCTTTGAACCAGGGTCATTCCTGTCCTAAAGCCGACGTGGTACCTCTAGACCACCCAGTCACGTTATTGTTTTGTATGTTTGTTGAGACAAATAGCACTAGGTAACCATATAGTTGTACTCAGTTTGAATGACATGAATGACACTAGCACTCACAGATCATTAATACACTAGAGTTTAGACTACATGTGATAATGATAATGATTATAATGATTATAATGATGATAGTAATGATAAGTGGGACAATATTAAAACCAGTAATTATGAATTTAAATATTTGGGAACTTTGTTAACCACAGACGGAAGATGTACAAAAGAGGTGAGATGCAGAATGGCTCAGGCAAAAGCAGCTTTCCAAAAATGAGGAAGATACTATACAATCCATTTTTGACAATAGAAACAAGAAAAATAGTTCTTAAATTTTATGTAGAGCCAGTCTTAACATATGGATGTGAATCATGGACAATAGGAAAACAGACAAGAAAACCACTAGAGTCTGTAGAATGTGGTTTTACAGAAGAATGTTGAGAATACCATGGTCAGCTAAGAAGAGTAATGAAAATGTTCTGAAAGAGGTCAAAGCAAGAAGAGAGCTAATTTCCAATATTAGGAGGAAACAATCATCATTTGTGGCCATGTAATGAGAAGAGAACAACTGGAATATATTGTAACAACTGGGAAAATTGAGAGACGAAGAGAGGGAAGCAAAGCGAAAAAATACCAGACAGCTTAAGAGAATTGCTTGGCAGGTCAACAACAGAAATTATAAATAACTGTCGTGATCGAAAGTTGTGGAGAGACATGATCACCTACGCCAGCAGGTCCGGTACTTGATGATGATGATGAATAATGATAATGATGATAATATTAATACAGACAGATTACGTCGTCACAGACAATGATAACAGTCTCTCCTCTGCTCCGTGATATACAAAAAACATGATATTAATGCTTGCATTTTGTATTGACTTTTGGTCATTTTTTGGTGCAAACTGGCCAGCATAACATCAAAGCGGTCATTCTTTTGGACAAAAAAAAAAACACGGTACCTTAGTAGGATATATTTATTTTGAGGCCATATTTAAGACATGAAAGGGCTCTTTCTTGGATTTCTTTTATTATCTTGTCTGTAAGAAGGAGACTTACGACACAGGTCTGGTAGAAATGTGAAGTGAGTGCAACAGCTCTTTATGAATGCATTCATTACTTTACTTTCTGATTGCAACTGTTTTTTTATGAATGCTTTCATTACATTACTTTCTGATTGCAACGGATTTTTTAAATTAATGCTTTCATTACTTTACTTTCTGATTGCAACGGTTTTTTTAATGAATGCTTTCATTACTTTACTTTCTGAGCGTAACAGCTGCTTGGAATGTAATAATTAATTTACTTGCTGCTAGCTAATCCTTTCCCTCTCTGGTCTATTGCAGTGGAATGTTGTGCGTGGTTGTCTACTGTAGTTGAATGTTGTTCGTGGTGGTCTACTGTAGTTGAATGTTGTGCGTGGTGATCTACTGTTTTGTTGTGCGTGGTGGTCTACTGTAGTTGAATGTTTTGCGTGGTGGTCTACTGTTTTGTTGTGCGTGGTGGTCTACTGTAGTTGAATGTTGTGCGTGGTGATCTACTGTTTTGTTGTGCGTGGTGGTCTACTGTATTGTTGTGCGTGGTGGTCTACTGTAGTTGAATGTTTTGCGTGGTGGTCTACTGTTTTGTTGTGCGTGGTGGTCTACTGTAGTTGAATGTTTTGCGTGGTGGTCTACTGTAGTTGAATGTTTTGCGTGGTGGTCTACTGTTTTGTTGTGCGTGGTGGTCTACTGTAGTTGAATGTTTTGCGTGGTGGTCTACTGTTTTGTTGTGCGTGGTGGTCTACTGTAGTTGAATGTTGTGCGTGGTGATCTACTGTTTTGTTGTGCGTGGTGGTCTACTGTAGTTGAATGTTTTGCGTGGTGGTCTACTGTATTGTTGTGCGTGGTGGTTTACTGTAGTTGAATGTTGTGCGTGGTGGTTTACTGTAATGTTGTGCGTTGTGGTCTACTGTAATGTTGTGCACGGTGGTCTACTGTAATGTTGTGCGTGGTGGTCTACTGTAATGTTGTGCGTGGTGGTCTACTGTATCTGAATGTTGTGCAAGGTAGTCTACTGTAGCGGAAAGTTGTGCATGGTGGTCTACTGTATAGGAATATTGTGCGTGGTAGCCTACTGTATCGGAATGTTGTGCGTGGTGATCTACTGTATCGGAATGTTGTGCGTGGTGGTCTACTGTATCGGAATGTTGTGCGTGGTGGTCTACTGTAGCGGAATGTTGTGCGTGGTGGTCTACTGTATCGGAATGTTGTGCGTGGTGGTCTACTGTATCGGAATGTTGTGCGCAGTGGTCTACTGTAGTTGAATGTTGTGCGCGGTGGTCTACTGTAGCGGAATGTTGTGCGTGGTGGTCTACTATAGCGGAATGTTGTGCGTGGTGGTCTACTGTAGCAGAATGTTGTGCGTGGTGGTCTACTATAGCGGAATGTTGTGCGCGGTGGTCTACTATAGCGGAATGTTGTGCGCGGTGGTCTACTATAGCGGAATGTTGTGCGTGGTGGTCTACTATAGCGGAATGTTGTGCTTGGTGTTCTACTGTAATATTGTACGTGATGGTCTACTGTAATGTTGTGCGTGAGATTTTGACTGTTAATCGGACTTTACGTTTGGCTTTATTCTGAGCAACTTGGCAAGTCAGCTGATTTGGGAGTGCGCTGAATTCTGTGGTCTCTCATCTGTACTTGTCCATGTTTTATCAGCATACAATAGGATGGTGAGCTGAAGAGGATGTTGTCCAACGAGATGAAGCTGTCGTTGGTAGGGAAGCTTGTGTTGAAAGTGTGAGCCCTGTTACTACTGTGAGGGCAGAGTGAAACAAGGCCATAGCTTTCCTGGTGTTTTTGGCAAAAGCGAACCTAACGTAAGCTTCACATCTGCTCTGTGGAAGTCGTTTTGAGAGCTGTCAACGGGAGAACAAGAAAATAATATATTTGATGTGATAGTTACCTTCACCTTGGCCTGTGACAAACTTAAGATTCTGTCTTTGATCTTTACCGCACCACGACCGCAAATCTCAAGGTCGGTCATTCGTGAGCACTTGAGGTAAACGTCACTTTAAGTAACCACGGAGACAAGAGACAGTCATGTTTAACACCGTTGATGACGTGAGTGGAACCTCATTGTTCTCATTTAATACCCGCTCTATCCTCGTACTATCTTTTATTGGGAAAGTCACATCTTTGTTGTGAATGTTCAAACATTATATTTGTACATCATCATCAACAAGTACTAAATCTGCTGGCGTAGGTGATCATGTCTCCCCACAACTTTCTATCTCGACAGTTATTTATCATTTCTATTGTTGACCTTCTGTCAAGCCATACACTTAAGATGGTTGATATCTTTTCTCTTTGCTTCCCTCTATCTCTTCGTTCCTCAATTTTCTCAGTTATCACAATATATTCCAGCTGTTCCCTTCTCATTTCATGGCCAAAAAACGATGATTGTTTTCATTGTACAAAGAAATTAGGACGGTGGTTTTCTGTTGCCTTCCGTCGGTTTGTATTACGGTTGGCTACGCTAGCCGTTGACTAAAAAGGGTCACCCACATGGCAGTGGGGTTGTTAGGGACCCCTCCCTTAGCCTTTTACTCTCCCGAGCATAGCAGCATGGCAGCCGCAGGTTGTACTGTTTACTGCATACTGTAGCTGGTAAAAATACCCGTCCTGACAAACATCTGACCAGACTACCGTATTCATGGTTTCATTTGTTTCCCTGTTGCTTTTGATTTTCCTCAGGTGGCTCCCCGACTGTGAACGATCAAGTCCATGGTTCCGCTGCCAGACATTAAAGCCAATTGACTTTCTATGAGTGGATCCAGTCCCGCGTGGTCAATTAAGCGATTAGGGGGGACTACAGTCGGTATCTTGCTAGAAATTGACAGCAGGAAGATCCCCCTGTGATTATCACGTGACCTGCAATTGCCCATGCGCAGACTGAAGTGGATGATGGTAACATCTTTCAATTCCTGAGAGACGAGTCCATTGACTTCGCGTCAACATGAGACCGCCTACTTTGTAAATCTCAGACGGCATGGAATCTTCACCATACAGTTTCCCACTGGACTGTGGGCTTGTTGCTTTACTATCCTCCTTAATTTAACTTAGTGACACGCTGGGGTTGTGACTAATTGAAGTTTGTTGTATGAAGTCTACAAAACACACACACACATACACACACACACACACACGCACGCACACACACACATACACACACACACACACGCAAACACACACACACACACAAACACATAAATATGCACAGAAATGCGAAGCTGCCGTAAAGCTAATTATATTAATGAATTTTTTTTTTAAAGAAGAAAAGAGTGGTATGGTAAGAGCTTTACGTAGGTGAGAAACAAAACAAAAGTGGAACGACGTTACGGTTGCTGTGTATGTCCTTATATTTTTGCGTTGTTGTTTGTTTTTCCTGCTGAAGGCCTTTTGGCCGAAACGTCGTTCCACTTTTGTTTTGTTTCTCACCTACGTTGAGCTGCTATCATACCACTTTTCCGTTAAAAAAAAAACAAACTTTATTATTCATCATTTATACACACACACACACACACGCGCACACACACACACACACACAATTCGTGAATCTTAAAGACTTTTCTATCTCCACACAAATGAGTGCTTTCTCTCTGACTGGTCCTCGTTGTTGGTGACCTTCCCTTGTTACTGATGACCTCTCGTTGTTGGTGACCTCCCCTTGTTGCTGGTGACCTCTCGTTGTTGGTGACCTTCCCTTGTTGCTGGTGACCTCCCCTTGTTGCTGGTGACCCCCCCCCCCCTTGTTGCTGGTGCCCTCTCCTTGTTGTTTGTGATCTCCCCTTGTTGCTGGTGACCTCCCTTTGTTGCTGGTGACCTCCCCTTGTTGTTGGTGACCTCCCCTTGTTGCTGCTGACTTTTCGTTGTTGGTGACCTCCCCTTGTTGCTGGTGACCACCCCTTGTTGCTGGTGACCTCTCCTTGTTGCTGGTGACCTCCCTTGTTGTAGGTTACCTCCCCGTGTTGCTGGTGACCTCTCCTTGTTGCTGGTGACTTCTCCTTGTTGCTGGTGACCTCCCCTTGTTGTTGGTGACCTCCCCTTGTTGCTGCTGACCATTCGTTGTTGGTGACCTCCCCTTGTTGCTGGTGACCTCCCCTGTTGCTGGTGACCTCTCCTTGTTGCTGGTGACCTCCCTTGTTGCTGATGACCTATCCTTGTTGCTGGTGACCTCCCCTTGTTGTAGGTGACCTCCCCTTGTTGCTGGTGACCTCTCCTTGTTGCTGGTGACCTCCCCTTGTTGTAGGTGACCTCCCCGTGTTGCTGGTGACCTCTCCTTGTTGCTGGTGACCTCCCCGTGTTGCTGGTGACCTCCCCGTGTTGCTGGTGACCTCTCCTTGTTGCTGGTGACCTCCCCTTGTTGCTGGTGACTTCTCCTTGTTGCATGATGTTGTTTCTTAGAGCTCAGATTGCTCGCTGCATGTCGCTTATCCTGTTTTCTCGATAAATCCCTCTCTCCCTCCATTATAAGCTCAGCCACTGAAGTCATTGCGTCACTCGGGAGTTGTATATATTTCTGGTCCAGCTGATGAATCCTAAACCATGCATTGTGTAACAAACTGATATTCGTCTTTCATTTTGTATCCATTTATGAGTTATGGTAGATGTAATGTTTCTGTCTCTGTGTGTGATGGCGTGTCTTATGGTCACCACGTCACTGGCTCACATCCACTTGTTGCAGAAGTTCTTATGTTGGGTTATCTTCTTATTGATTATCTTCCGTGTCTATCTTCTATGACTTGTTGACTGTCTTGTTATCTGTTCTTTCATATCTTGCTTCTTTCACATTTCATATATATCTATAGAGACACATAAATCATCATAGTTTTCGAACAAATATAATATAGTCTTTATTGTTGACACCCACTTCAAAACTTTAACAACTGGTTCCGTACAATGAACAAACTATGCTGTCCTCTTATAATCTAAATGTTCCTTTATTGTTATTGTGTTGAGCCTATCGGCGATGTATATTCACAAGTAACACTTGTGATCGTATACAAGTTAACTCTCAATCTTATAGATCTTGAGGTCTTACTTCTAGACCTAAACCACACAAATCTCTGTGCGAACTCTATTAGTCAAACTCCTGATTTCCCTACTCTAACTTCAGGCAGGTTCACTACTCTCTCCTGTTCAACTGACTGGTTTCCACCCGCGAGCTGCCTGGGTGGAAGGAGAAGCAAAAAGACGACCGTTTTAATCTGCCTGACTCTTAATTCTATCTTCTGCCTTGAGGCAGGTATCTAATCTCCTTTGCTCTCGTCTACTATTTCTGTCTATTATCTGCCCTCCTCTGACTTCGTGGGCGAAAAAGGTTAACCGTCTGTAAGTGCTGAGTCTCGAGTCTAAGTCTAAGTCTAAGTGTAAGTCTATCCGTCTAAGTCTTCTCCTGGTCTTTTTGAGTCCATCTTAACCACTCCCACCTGGCTACGGATCATGGGAATCTAATCTATACACGGCTTATCCTTCGTCCGCCTCCAGTCACTATTTCTTTAATTCCGTCTTTTAATTATGTTCATAGTCTTATTGCTTTAGGAGTCCTGTCGACAACTGTCAATCTTCCTAAACTTCGTCTGGATGGCCACATTCAGGTTGAACACCTATACGTACTTTCTTGCAGTCTTATAGTTGGTTACGCCACAGCGTCTGGGTTCGGTAGACTAACGTCTCCTTGCTAATCCGTAAGTCTTCACTTTCATTCTACGCCGCCTAAAACTATTGTACCTCATATCATCGTCGTATCATTCTATTCTTCCTCTGTTGATCGTCATTTTTTCTACTCTTCCCATTATCCTTCATGGCTGAGTCACACTATAACACCCTCGCCCACACCGAATGTTAACATTGTGTACTTGTAAAAAAAAAAAGTAAAGAGCCCCAGCCACGACAAGTGGCGTATAGGGAATATGGTGTTAGTGACCATAATTTGTATAGACCTTCAGCACATGATTTTTGGGATAATGTGGTCGGTATTACGCCCGTGCCACTTTACTTTCCCAGACAAAAATCAGGTACCCATTTAAGGCTGGGTGAACCGGAAGCCGTCGGTTGGGATCGAACCCTACCATTTGTCATTTGTAGTCCAGTTCACTAACCACCGAGCTATCGCGTCTCCCCATTTTGTACTTGTATATGAAAAGATTTAGCACAAGTGCCTTTGTATGGTAAAGCTTACTTTTAACGTACCTCAACTTGTCACAAGTGTCTTACTATATCAAAACTTACTTCTAACTTACCTCATCTTGTCACATGTGTCTTACTATATCAAAACTTACTTCTAACTTACCTCATCTTGTCACATGTGTCTTACTATATCAAAACTTACTTCTAACTTACCTCATCTTGTCACAGGTGTCTTTCTATGTCAAAACGTACCTTTAACTTACCTCAACATGTCACATGTGTCTTTCTATGTCAAAACGTACCTTTAACTTACCTCAACTTGTCACAGGTGTCTTTCTATGTCAAAACGTACCTTTAACTTGCCTCAACCTGACACGTAGATTCAACAATCACTCAAATCTACAAGACATACATTTAGATTACAAGGGCAATAAGTGACCTAGACTTTAAAGCTTGGAATTGTGAGTAGAAATGTATGTTATCTATAAATACATAAAGGACATACGACAAAGGAATGATATTGGTGCAAATGATCATCTCTTTCATGATCTCATGTTATTGCTACTGCTGTTGTTGTTGTTGTTGTTGTTGTTGCTGCTGCTGTTGTTGTTGTAGCTGCTGCTGTTGTTGTTGTAGCTGCTGCTGCTGTTGTTGTTGTTGCATTCATCCATTGGCTAATCCTTTTCATCGTCCGCCCTAAAAATGCTCAAAACTTGGGCAGATGGGTCATGACGAAGTTTACAACAAGCTGGGATACTTTCGTCTTACGACCCAACACATCCGACTTCAGTATGTTTTTGATGTGGTGTTGTCTTCCCTCTTTATACTAAAATCGCCTGGCTATACATGTCATCTTTTTCAGGTAGGCCACGGGGATATGGAGTAGGATTTTGATCCTTTCTGGTTCGTTGATCCTGTATCAAGCAGTCAACTATGAGTCACTGACCGATAACGGACTGATAACAGCCAATGTGATATTATTTTCCTTGTTCCCAGTGAAGATATCAGTGATAACGATTAAAAGCATTAAAGTAAGAACAAAGACCAGCCAGGATGATGCCGCTCCAGATTGGATTCTTGCGTTCTCATCACGTCGGGATTCAGTCCTCAGTTATGAGCTTATGGGTTCATAAGTGGACTCATCTACCCTCTTAAAATTGGAATATGAAACTTAATCTGAGAAAGTATATCGGCTTGGTGTAATACTGACCACGTCAACAATTAAAATGCCAATTGTCATGTCATAAACATCGGAACAAATGCAATTGCTCTATACGTCACACAGCGTGACTAGTATCGTCGATATTTATTTGTAATGGAGAAGCAATCAACGAGATGATGGAAGTACAGGCTCGACTCACACACAAATAAGGTCGATAAATAATAGATGGGCCTGCTTTGTACTAACAGTGGCTTGTCCATTATACGGGCTCCCTTGTTCCTCAGACATTTTCCTCTTTCTCTATATACATTTAAACAGCAGCAATACCTGTGCACCTATCAACTAGAACTTCATTTCTTATTATCTTGCAGTCTTGTGTAGCTTCGGTGGCTGAGTGGTTAGTCTGCTCGATTCCTGATCAGAAGAGTCCGGTTTCGATGTCCAGAAGTGACGTATTTTCTGTTTCGGACTGACACGGCTCCGGGGTTGCCCAGCCTCCAAAAATGGAAATAGTAAACTTTTTTTTCTGGGAAGTAGATGCGGCTTGGCGTGATACAGACCACTTCATCGAAACAATGTGCCGTGGCCATCGGAAAAATCTGGTCACTAACACCTTGTTCCCAACACCTGTCACGTGCGGAGGAAACCTTTACTTTACCTGTTTAACGCAAGTTACAATACAGGATAAGATCATATTGGGCCGAAGTGCGAAGATATCTCTGTAAACAACGACACAACGCAACTAACGCTCATTTAACGCCCAGCAAGAACGGGGAATGGAGAGGACCAGTCGTCGATGAAAGCAGAACAAATAAATTCAAAGCGATCTTTAACCGGTAAGAACTCAATGAACGAGGATCTAAAAATTGTCCGTTGTAAAGTTAAATCGGGTCATGTTGATTTTAGATCCAGGAATAGCGCGCATTATCTTAGTTATTTATGTGGGATCATCTAATTTCAATTCTCCGTGAGAAACATGCAGAGCTCCACATTCAACTGAACGAACATGAATGCAGACATTGTGTTTTATTAACTCAGATATTGACTTTCTGATTTGTCCCTTCATGTTTGTTCGTGTTTAAACCTTCTGCTGATGCCATGTATTCCTTCTGTTATCGCTGGCTTGATCTTTATGTTTCCCATTATAAAAACTTGATATATGCGAGCAGAGCGCAACAGCAGAATGCTGGGCTAATCATCATCAGCTCATTTACAAACGAAATGAACTATCAGATAAGGGACACGATCAAACGTCATACTCACATCAAATCATCAAAATTGGACAATTTCCAAGATTTATTTTTTGTTTGTTTAAATAAACGAGTTTTCAAAATATTAAAGCCAACAGTTACTTTAATTATCCTTTGTTTCTTCTTTTTTCGTTATAGTAACACAAGTTGCCATTGTGATGCTACCATTGAGCTGCTGCTATCATTAAACTGCTACCATTAGCTGCTGCTATCATTAAACTGCTAACATTAGGTGCTGCTACAATTAAGCTGGTGCTATAATTAGGCTGCTACATTAAGCAGCTACATTAAGCTGCTACCATTAGCTGCTGCTATCATTAAGCTGCTACCATTAGCTGCTGCTATCATTAAACTGCTAACATTAGGTGCTACTACAATTAAGCTGATGCTATAATTAGGAAAAATTAAAAAATAAAAAGGTATGTAAGAAGCTTTACGTGACAAGTGGACGACACAGACTAAACAACGTTTCGGCTCAATAGGCCTTCATCAGGAACAAACAATAAAAACACACACACACAAATTAATAACGAAACAACCAAAACAAAAACAATCGAAATGTGTTAAAGAAAACAACAACAAAAAGTAAAACTATCCTGTCAAATCCAAAATAAAATCGTAACCAAGTGCGGCTGTCGTGAACGTCGAAAATCGTGCGAAAAAGTGCGTAAATGTAAACAGAACCAGAGGAGTAAACACAAGGGTCAGTGTGCAAACACAAAGGAGAAAGAATCGAATAGTAGACTAACAGGTGTAAAAAGACGCTAAGAGTGAGATGTCTGAGAGTGGGGTACAGTAAAAATAAATGAGGGGTAAGAAGCACAGAAAAAAATTTTTTTATAGAGGAGAAAACTGAAGTGTCTCATAAGGGACTAGAGGAGAAGAACTATAAAAAGCATGGCATAGTAAGTAGACCAAATAACCCAAATATGTGTAGTAGAGAAGGCTATGCAAAAGGGAAGGAGCAAGCAAAAGGAAACTATGCGTATGAGTGTGATACATTCATACCTCTCGGGGTCAGCGAACCATACTGGACTATAAGGCGATTTTCCAAAGTATAGCGGCTGCGGTCGCCAGAGTGACAAAGGACAATACCAGTGACACGGATGTCGTCTTTGCCCTTGTGATCAGGGGAGTTGAAGTGGGAAGATACCGGAGTACCAGTATTTTGTTGGACATCACGTAGATGTTCACAAAATCTTTCCGCTAATCTTCTTCCAGACTCACCAATATAGGTCATATGGCATCGTTGGCATATGACCTATATTGGTGAGTCTGGAAGAAGATTAGCGGAAAGATTTTGTGAACATCTACGTGATGTCCAACAAAATACTGGTACTCCGGTATCTTCCCACTTCAACTCCCCTGATCACAAGGGCAAAGACGACATCCGTGTCACTGGTATTGTCCTTTGTCACTCTGGCGACCGCAGCCGCTATACTTTGGAAAATCGCCTTATAGTCCAGTATGGTTCGCTGACCCCGAGAGGTATGAATGTATCACACTCATACGCATAGTTTCCTTTTGCTTGCTCCTTCCCTTTTGCATAGCCTTCTCTACTACACATATTTGGGTTATTTGGTCTACTTACTATGCCATGCTTTTTATAGTTCTTCTCCTCTAGTCCCTTATGAGACACTTCAGTTTTCTCCTCTATAAAAAAATTTTTTTCTGTGCTTCTTACCCCTCATTTATTTTTACTGTACCCCACTCTCAGACATCTCACTCTTAGCGTCTTTTACACCTGTTAGTCTACTATTCGATTCTTTCTCCTTTGTGTTTGCACACTGACCCTTGTGTTTACTCCTCTGGTTCTGTTTACATTTACGCACTTTTTCGCACGATTTTCGACGTTCACGACAGCCGCACTTGGTTACGATTTTATTTTGGATTTGACAGGATAGTTTACTTTTTGTTGTTGTTTTCTTTAACACATTTCGATTGTTTTTGTTTTGGTTGTTTCGTTATTAATTTGTGTGTGTGTGTTTTTATTGTTTGTTCCTGATGAAGGCCTATTGAGCCGAAACGTTGTTTAGTCTGTGTCGTCCACTTGTCACGTAAAGCTTCTTACATACCTTTTTTTTATTTTTTAATTTTTCCTCATATTCAGCTTTACTGCAGCTTCGCATTTTTATGCCTTAACCCTGATGCTATAATTAGGCTGCTACATTAAGCAGCTACATTAAGCTGCTACATTAAACAGCTGCAATAAGCTGCTACCATTAGTTGCTGCTATCATTAAGCTGCTACCATTAGGTGCTGCTACAATTAAGCTGGTGCTATAATTAGGCTGCTACATTAAGCAGCTACATTAAGCAGCTACATTAAGCAGCTATATTAAGCTGCTACATTAAGTTCTTACCATTAAGCTGCTACATTAAGCTGCTGCTACCATTAATCTGATACCATTAAGCTGCTGCTACCATTAATGGTAGCAGCAGTTTAATAGCAGCAGTATCTTAATGGTTGCAGATTAATGGTAGCAGCAGCTTAATGGTAGCAGCTTAGTGGTAGCAGCAGCTTAATGGTAGCAGATTAATGGTAGCAGTAGCTTAATGGTAGCAGATTAATGGTAGCAGCAGCTTAATGGTAGCAGCTGCTTAATGGTAGCAGATTAATTAATTGAGCAGCTTAGTGGTAGCAGCAGCTTAATGGCAGCAGTAGCTTAATGGTAGCAGATTAATGGTAGCAGCAGCTTAATGGTAGCAGCAGCTTAATGGCAGCAGATTAAGCTGCTGCTACCATTAATCTGCTACCATTAAGCTACTGCTGCCATTAAGCTGCTGCTACCACTAAGCTGCTACTCCCATTAATCTGCTACCATTAAGCAGCTGCTACCACTAAGCTGCTACTACCATTAATCTGCTACCATTAAGCAGCTGCTACCATTAAGCTGCTGCTACAATTAATCTGCTACCATTAAGCTGCTGCTACCATTAAGCTGCTGATACAATTAATCTGCTACCATTAAGCTACTGCTACCATAAGCTGCTGCTACCATTAAGCTGTTGCTACCATTAATCTGCTACCATTAAGCAGCTAAATGTTTACTGTGATCTCTAACTGTTGTTTATTCTACAGTAAGCTGAACTGTATTTCTGTTTTCATGAAATCTTCGCGAGGGCGTGAATTCTATTTCGGATCCCTGAATTCTGTTTCATGGTAGACTCATGATTTATCAGGACATCTTTCTTAACTTTGTGGACTGTCCCCTCAATTATATTAAAATAACCTCGGAATCTATGGCCAGTCGTCTAAACTTCTTTAATCTCTAATAATGGTTTAAACGTAATTCTAAATCACCTAAGTTAAGCCGTTTGCAAATATCAGGAATATTTCTGTAATCCAGAAAGCCACATCGTGGATATACTCCAAGAAGTCACCTCGTGGCTATAATCCAAAGAGCCACCTCGTGGCTATAGTCGAAGAAGCCACCTCGTGGCTATAATCCAAGAAGTCACCTCGTGGTTATAATCCAAGAAGTCAACCTCGTTGCTATAATCCAAAAAGCCACCTCATGGCTATAGTCAAAGAAGCCAACTGGTGTATATAATCCAAAAAGCCACCTCGAGGCTATAGTCCAAGAATTCACCTCGTGGCTATAATCCAAGAAGTCAACCTCGTGGCTATAGTCCAAGAAGCCACCTCGTAGCTATAATCCAAAAAGCCACCTTGTGGCTATAGTCGAAGACGCCACCTCGCGGCTATAGTCCAAGACGCCACCTCGTGGATAAAGTTCAAGAAGCAACATCGTGGCTATAATCCAAAAAGCCACCTCGAGGCTATAATCCAAGAAGCCACATCGTGGCTATAATCCAAAAAGGTACCTCTTGGCTATAGTTCAAGAAGCCACCTGGTGGCTATAATCCAAGACGCTACCTCGTGGTTATAATCCAAGAAGTCTCCTCGTGGATATAACCCAAAAAGCCACCTCGTGGCTATCGTCCAAAAAGCCACCTCTTGTCTATATTCCAAGAAGTGACCTCGTGGCTATAATCCAAAAAGCCCCCTCATGGCTATAGTCCAAGAAACCACCTCGTGGCTATAATCCAAAAGGCCACCTCTTGGCTATAATCCAAGAAGCCACCTCGTGGCTATAATCCAAAAAGTCCCCTAGTGGCTATAGTCCAAGAAACCACCTCGTGGCTATAATCCAAAAAGCCACCTCTTGGCTATAGTCCAAGAAGCTACCTCTTGGCTATAATCCAAAAAGCCACCTCTTGGCTATAATCAAAGAAGCCACCTCGTTGCTAGAATCCAAAAAGCCACCTCTTGGCTATAATCCAAAAAGTTACCTCTTGGCTATAATCCAAGAAGCCACCTCTTGGCTATAATCCAAAACACCACCTCTTGGCTATAATCCAAGAAGCCACCTCTTGGCTAGAATCCAAAAAGCCGCCCTGTGTTCTTCAGAGATATCTCCCGTCATCAACGATAGTTGCTGCTTGCAGTGACACGCGTCTCTACAAGTCTCATGATCACGTGGACAAAGTGAGCTCACGACATGCGTTTTGGGTGGAAGGGATGATCAGTTTAAACTCAGACCAATGGGATGATTTATTTTTTTACCTAATGACGAAGTGTATTCATGTCGTTAAGTTGCAGGAAAACAACACAACGCAACTCACGACATTCATTTGAGTCCATCATTTCAAGTTGAATGTAAATTTTTGTATAAGTTTTGGATGAAAGTAGGTACCTCCCACTATTAAAGAGTATTTCAACATAACACTGAGTGATCTAAATTCCGTACGTCAAGTTTGTCTCTACATAACACTGAGTGATTTTACTTCCTTACGTCAAGTTTGTCTCTACATAACAGTGAGTGATTTTACTTGCTTACGTCTAGTTTGTCTCTACATAACAGTGAGTGATTTTACTTCCTTACGTCAAGTTTGTCTCTACATAACAGTGAGTGATTTTACTTGCTTACGTCTAGTTTGCCTCTACATAACAGTGAGTGATTTTACTTCCTTACGTCAAGTTTGTCTCTACATAACAGTGAGTGATCGTATTTCCTTACATCAGGTTTGCCCCTATATAACACTGAGTGATCTTATTTCCTTACGTCAAGTTTGCCTCTATATAACAGTAAGTGATCTTATTTCCTTACGTCAAGTTTGTCTCTACATAACCGTGAGTGATCTTATTTCTTTACGTCAGGTTTGCCTCTACATAACACTGAGTGATCTTATTTCCTTACGTCAGGTTTGCCTCTATATAACACTGAGTGATATTATTTCCTTACGTAAAGTTTGCCTCTATATAACAGTGAGTGATTTTACTTCCTTACGTCAAGTTTGCCTGAATATAACACTGAGTGATCTTATTTCCTTACGTCAAGTTTGCCTCTATATAACTGTGAGTGATTTTACTTCCTTACGTCAAGTTTGCCTCAATATAACACTGAGTGATCTTATTTCCTTACGTCAAGTTTGCCTCTATATAACTGTGAGTGATCTTATTTCCTTACGTCAGGTTTGTCTCTATATAACACTGAGTGATATTATTTCCTTACGTCAAGTTTGCCTCTATATAACACTGAGAGATCTTATTTCCTTACGTCAAGTTTGCCTCTATATAACACTGAGTGATCTTATTTCCTTATGTCAAGTTTGCCTCTATATAACAGTGAGTGATCTTATTTCCTAAGTCAGGTTTCCCTCTATATAACACTGAGTGATCTTATTTCCTTACGTCATGTATGCCTCTATATAACTGTGAGTGATTTTACTTCCTTACGTCAAGTTTGCCTCTACATAACAGTGAGTGATTTTACTTCCTTACGTCAAGTTTACCTCTACATAACAGTGAGTGATTTTACTTCCTTACGTCAAGTTTGCCTCTATATAACACTGAGTGATCTTATTTCCTTATGTCAAGTTTGCCTCTATATAACAGTGAGTGATCTATTTCCTTAAGTCAGGTTTCCCTCTATATAACACTGAGTGATCTTATTTCCTTACGTCAAGTTTGCCTCTATATAACTGTGAGTGATTTTACTTCCTTACGTCAAGTTTGCCTCTACATAACATTGAGTGATTTTACTTCCTTACGTCAAGTTTGCCTCTACATAACAGTGAGTGATTTTACTTCCTTACGTCAAGTTTGCCTCTACATAACACTGAGTGATTTTACTTGCTTACGTCAAGTTTTCCTCTACATAACACTGAGTGATCTTATTTCCTTACGTCAAGTTTTCCTCTATATAACAGTGAGTGATTTTACTTCCTTACGTCAAGTTTTCCTCTACATAACAGTGAGTGATTTTACTCCTTACGTCTAGTTTTCCTCTACATAACAGTGAGTGATTTTACTCCTTACGTCAAGTTTTCCTCTACATAACAGTGAGTGATTTTATTCCTTACATCAAGTTTTTTGGAGACTGGTTGGTCTCGAGGCAAAACGCCGGCCTCGAGACAGAGAGGTTGTGGGTTCAAATCCCGTCTGCACCGGTTGGGATTTTTATTTATGATTTCTCTCTGCAGCGAGGCCCGGCTTGAGACGTCAATTACTCATCGATGGAAAAAAATATGAGTACCTCCGAAGTCGGAGTTATCTGCCTGTGCTGCGAGGAACCCTTGTGCACACGGCTGCCAGGGAAAAGTGGATTAACACGCAAAATTCAGTTCCTAGACTTTAGGGACTTCGTCAGGGGTAAAAGCTGGCGAACGTTAAAAAAAAAAAAAAAAAAAAAAAAAAAAAAGATTTTGCGTAAAAGCCTTTCACTGTTCATGCTCTTTCTGCAACCAAGATGATCCTTACTCCTCATTGGTGTTCAGTACCTTCAAAATAGATGATATATAACAAATTAATCATTAAAAAACAGCAGCAACAAGCGACGGCCATAAGAACTGGTAATCAATTGGGAATGTTTCAACAAAAAAAACAGGGTCTTAGACAAGATTGTGTGCTGTCACCAGATTTGTTTAATATTTATAGGTAAATTTTTTTAAGATCATTAGGGGGGCATGCCTGGAATAACAATGGAGGTCATAATATAAATAATCTGAGGTAGGCTGATGATACAGTCTTAATTGCAAAGAATCAAAATGAGTTACAAGAAATGTTAGACATTAAAGTGAAGGAAAGCAAAAATAAAGGACTCAGCCTTAATAGCAAAAAGACATAAGTAATGGTAGCAACAAAGAAAAAGATACCACCGCAAAGCACAATAAAGACAAGTGGAGCAATATTAAAACAGGTAAATGAATTTGATTGTCGGGGAACAATGTTAACCTTAGATAGATTACCAAAAGAGGTGATATGCAGAATGGCTCAGGCAAAAGCAGCTCTCTAAAAAATTAGTAACATTCTGTGCAATCCATTTTTGGCAATAGAAACAAGAAAAAGAACGGCACATAGGGCAGAATTACAATCTCAAAAACAGAAAGCTTGCGTGCCAAAATGGCACATATTGCATATATCACTGCTTCTAAAATCTAAGGTTCTGTTTCCATAACAATACTTTTTACAATGACAGTTTCTCAAGCCATCGATCAACCTCCTTAGTCGCCTCTTACGACATGCCTGGAAAGTCACAGTGTCACTAATCTTTACTTCCCACATAATGAGGTCCCGGTAACACACGGGAGAGTCTTAACATTTGTAAAAAAAAAAAGTAAAGTACCCCCGTCACGCCAAGTGGCGTATAGGGAAATATGGTGTTAGTGACCCTATATTTTACAGACCTTCAGCACATGATTTTTGGGGTAATGTGGTCGGTATTACGCCCGTGCTGCTTTACTTTCCCAGAAAAAATCCGGTACCCATTTAAGGCTGGGTGAACTCGGAGCCGTCGGTTGGGATCGAACCCTACCCCTTGTCCGTAGTAGTCCAGTTCACTAACCACTGAGCTATCGCGGCTCCCACTAATTTTTAGGGAATTAGTAAAACCCAGGTGTCCTCGCCAGGGAACGAACCCCGGCTGTTGCCGTGGTAAGCCAACCGCCTATCGATTGCGCTAACCGGACACCCTCTTAACATATGGATGTGAATAATTTACAACAGACAAGAAAATCACTGGAGGCTGTAGAAATGTGGTTTGACAGCAGAATGTTGAGAAATACCACGGACAGCTAAGAAGAGTAATGAAAACATTCTTTAAGAGGCCAAAGCAAAAAAGAGAGTTTCCAAGATAGGGAAGAAACAAACATCATTTCTTGGTCATGTTATCAAAGCAAGATACAGTGCAGAATGACGCTCCATGGTAGCCAACCTTAGTTGCGGAGATGGCACTCGATGATGATGATGATGAATGAGAAGGGAACAGCTGGAATATATTGTGACAACTGGAAAAATTGAGGAACGAAGAGATAGAGAGAAGCAAAAGAGAAAAGATACTAGGCGGATTAAGAGAATGGCTTGGCAGAAGGTCAACAACCGAAATGATAAATAGCTGTCGACTTCGAAAGTTGTGGAGAGACATGATCAACTACGCCAGGAGGCATGGTACTTGATGATGATGTAACAATTAATAAAGTAATAATAAATAAATACACAAACAAAAGACAATTAATTTTAATCAGCTGAAATGTTTTTTATCTGTGACATTTGTTTTCGGCTCTACTTGAAACATTTAACAAAGTGTCTGTAGTGTCTTAATGAAACATCTGAGGAGCCAGTGGTGGGGTGTGTTAGACACTCCAAGGTATGATGACAGCTTTTATATCGAAGGAAATAAATGTCTGAGGAGTGTACTTAGCTCACACTTTGGAGTGAATTCAAGACTAAGTACAGAAATGGAAGAAATGGTCGCCAACTCTAGCGCCTTGTTAACGGTTGTCAGGAGAAGGCGTACATATGTCGGTGTGTGATTAGAGGCGTTAACGAATGTTTGTGTCTGTGATAAGCACCTAAATGGGAAACAAGAGGCTGACTTCTTGAGGTACTGGGAACTCTGGTAAGAGAGGTAAGGACATCAGGCATCAAATCCGTTATAAGACTGAGATGCTTGTCTACAACAGAGACTTATGACGGTGCACATCGAGTGTACTGGTGTGATGTCCGGTGGTACTCGGATGTTGTAGTGGCACACGGATGTTGTGGTGGTATTCGGATGTTGTAGTGGCACTCGGATGTTGTAGGGACACACGGATGTTGTGGTGGTACTCGGATGTTGTAGTGGCACACGGATGTTGTGGTGGTATTCGGATGTTGTAGTGGCACTCGGATGTTGTGATGGTACTCGGATGTTGTAGTGGTACCCGGATGTTGTAGTGACACACGGATGTTGTGGTGGTATGCGGATGTTGTAGTGACACTCGGATATTGTGGTGGTACTCGGATGTTGTAGTGACACACGGATGTTGTGGTGGTATGCGGATGTTGTAGTGACACACGGATGTTGTGGTATTCGGATGTTGTAGTGACACTCGGATGTTGTAGTGACACACGGATGTTGTGGTGGTATTCGGATGTTGTAGTGGCACTCGGATGTTGTAGTGGCACTCGGATGTTGTAGTGGCACTCGGATGTTGTAGTGACACACGGATGTTGTGGTGGTACTCGGATGTTGTAGTGGCACACGGATGTTGTGGTGGTATTCGGATGTTGTAGTGACACTCGGATGTTGTAGTGGCACTCGGATATTGTAGTGGCACTCGGTTGTTGTAGTGACACTCGGATGTTGTAGTGACACTCGGATGTTGTAGTGGCACTCGGATGTTGTAGTGACACTCGGATGTTGTAGTGACACTCGGATGCTGTAGTGACACTCGGATGTTGTGGTGGTACTCGGATGTTGTAGTGGCACTCGGATGTTGTGGTGGTACTCGGATGTTGTAGTGACACTCGGATGTTGTAGTGGCACTCGGATGTTGTAGTGACACTCGGATGTTGTAGTGGCACTCGGATGTTGTAGTGACACTCGGATGTTGTAGTGACACTCGGATGTTGTGGTGGTACTCGGATGTTGTAGTGACACTCGGATGTTGTGGTGGTACTCGGATGTTGTAGTGGCACTCGGATGTTGTAGTGGCACTCGGATGTTGTGGTGGTACTCGAATGTTGTAGTGACACTCGGATATTGCAGTGGTTTTTGCATATTGTAGTGATACTTGGATGGTGTAGCGGCACTCGGATATGGTACATCAGTGTCTTCACACAAATACCACCATATGAACACACACACAATACCACCATATGAACACACACACAATATTGCTGTATAGTAAAACAGAGTCACAAAGGTTAGACCTATTTCTGCGATCACTTGCGCAGGTCAGACGTCGTGGCTGCCTAGTATATTTATCTCCCATGTACATGATCTAGTCTCTGTCCTTTGTTAGACATGGCTTTCTGCTGTTAGGTATCCACAATACAAAACTAGTCCCAAAATTCTTAAATCAAATTAACCATCACAAGCCTTCACATAATGAGAACTAACAATATTATACGTTGAAAGATTGTAGCAAGAGTATTTTCTTTCTAAGTTCATGATAGATTCCACTTCATTTCCCCACAATGTCTCAATAATAAATAAAAAGAATACAGAATAATGAAAGAAAACAGGCGGAACTGTGTCAAATAAATATCTGACTACAAATAATAATAGCATAGATGTAGCTACAAGTGTGACGTAAGTAAACCTACCACGGATTTCTGTCGCCTTACATAATTTGATTTACAAAGAATATTATTTTATCGTTCCTACTTTGAAAAGTATAAACAGAAGTACAACTTTGATGTAATCATGATAACATATTTACACGGTTTAATCAAGTGCTGCCATCTACATTTGATAGCTAAGGTTAAGATTACATTCCAAGTTACCCGCCCTTGCTCAACCGCAGATTGACTCACAGTCTCCGAGCTCTATTTCTGCACTGAAACCTTCTCTCACTTCAGAGTGAGTTCAATCTATTAATCTGTGCATTTGTCATCAGGAGCAGGTGAGCTGTTTCATCCGAGCTCCACTCTCAGGTAAATCGAGCCATTTGAAAGTCATCATTTATTTAAACTTGCTGTAAAATGTCATGAACAAACGCTGGCAGAACGCGGGTGCTGAGTTGTGCTTCACAAATATACATCCATGCATTTCTCGCTGATTTTACGAAGATGTTAGTCTCAATAACATGCAACATAAAACTATACACAGGCAGTATTACAAATGAGTTCCTTGTATTTATGTTTATATAATAGTTCACGATCTGGAATTTAAAAAAAATGATGAAGCGATATATATTTTGGTAGAGACAAATCCATAGAGGGGATGGGCATAGAGCAAGTGTTGGTGCTCTCTCGTCGTGACCTGAGGGGATAAGCATAGAGCCAGTGTTGGTGCTCTCTCGTCGTGACCTGAGGAGATGGGCATAGAGCAAGTGTTGGTGCTCTCTCGTCGTGACCTGAGGGGATGGGCATAGAGCCAGTGTTGGTGCTCTCTCGTCGTGACCTGAGGAGATGGGCATAGAGCCAGTGTTGGTGCTCTCTCGTCGTGACCTGAGGGGATGGGCATAGAGCCAGTGCTGGTGCTCTCTCGTCGTGACCTGAGGAGATGGGCATAGAGCCAGTGTTGGTGCTCTCTCGTCGTGACCTGAGGAGATGGGCATAGAGCCAGTGTTGGTGCTCTCTCGTCGTGACCTGAGGGGATGGGCATAGAGCCAGTGTTGGTGCTCTCTCGTCGTGACCTGAGGAGATAGGCATAGAGCAAGTGTTGGTGCTCTCTCGTCGTGACCTGAGGGGATGGGCATAGAGCCAGTGTTAGTGCTCTCTCGTCGTGACCTGAGGAGATGGGCATAGAGCCAGTGTTGGTGCTCTCTCGTCGTGACCTGAGGAGATGGGCATAGAGCCAGTGTTGGTTCTCTCTCGTCGTGACCTGAGGGGATGGGCATAGAGCCAGTGTTGGTGCTCTCTCGTCGTGACCTGAGGAGATGGGCATAGAGCCAGTGTTGGTGCTCTCTCGTCGTGACCTGAGGAGATAGGCATAGAGCAAGTGTTGGTGCTCTTTCGTAGTGACCTGAGGAGATAGGCATAGAGCAAGTGTTGGTGTTCTTTCGTCGTGACCTGAGGAGATAGGCATAGAGCCAGTGTTGGTGCTCTCTCGTCGTGACCTGAGGAGATAGGCATAGAGCCAGTGTTGGTGCTCTTTCGTCGTGACCTGAGGAGATAGGCATAGAGCCAGTGTTGGTGCTCTTTCGTCGTGACCTGAGGAGATTGGCATAGAGCCAGTGTTGGTGCTCTCTCGTCGTGACCTGTCTCATTTCTTTGTTGATTAAAAAACGTGCACAAGAAATTGGTGATACTGACCGACACACTGTCAGTCCTAACAGCTCTAAAAAGCCCAGGAACAGTGAGCTAGATGACTTGAGAACAACCCTAGACCAACTGTGCAATAACTTGCAGAGAGTAGTCATCCAGTGGATACCATCACACTGTAATATAAAAGGAAACGAATACGCGGACAAACTAGCTAAGAAGGGAGGTAGATTACCGCAAGAGAACCATATGGTCAGCTACGATGAAGCCATATCTATCATCAAAGGCCAGTATCATGAAAATGGAAACAAGAACATTCAAAGTATAACGAGAGGGATGGATATCTTCAACTATCAAGAAGGGATCAAGTCATCATACTTCGCCTAGGCACTGACCGCAGCTGAATGAGAAACCACATGTTCACCTACTTCTATTCTTGGCGAGATGCTTGATCTTATATAATGAGTATGTCCCTGTCAACTCTGCTTCTCTTAAAAGTGTTCTTGTTAGTGTCTCTCTAGGTCTTCCTCTTTTTCTGCATCCTGACGTTTCCAATAGAAGAGCCTATTTTGTAATAGAAAACTCTTGATACAGAGCTTCGCAGCAGGAGGTAATCTGATCATCAGAAGAAGACCCTCGTCGAACAAGTGTTTCGGTCTTTTAGCTTCTTGACACTCTAGGGGAGGTGGGCCCCTCTGGATCATGACTCCCAGGCGTCAACCTCATGCTGCATTGAACTCTAAAGCTTACAATATATTCGGCACACAAAAACTACACTTACTCGACGCTACACTTCTGGTCGAACCTACGGTCTCTTGGCTCTTTTCAAAAACATGTCCAACATAGGTCCATCTTCTTTTAATAATTGTAGATGAGATCGTTTGTTGCATGAACATTTCTCTTATCTCTGTATTAGTCTTAATTCTACAGCGAAGACGATGGCGCTGGATAGGACACACACTGCGGAAGCCAACTGAGGGTATTACACAACAGGCCCTTTTTTGGAATCCTCAGGGAAAAAGACAAAGAGGAAGACCAAGGAATGAGAAGACAGATAGAAGCAGTGATGAAGATGATGGGGAACACATGGAGCGATATTAAAAGAATGGCAAGAAACATAATGACATGGAAAATGTTTGTTGAAGACCTATGCTCCACAGGGAGCTGAAAGGTAGAAGAAGAGGAAGTCTTAATTCATTCAGTTGTAAACAAAGTATTTTCCTAGGTTTTTGTCTTCGTTTGGTTTTCTCTCAATCTCTCTTGTTGTTTTCCAGCTTTCACATGCGCAGTTAGGAGTTGATAAAACGTTTGAGTTGAAAGAATGAATACTCTCATATTTCAGCCACATCAACGGAATAATGACTGGGAACATCAATCAGACAACGTTGAGTTCGTGGAAATTGGAGAACAGGGCGACATAGAAGATGATGGGATCAAGACAGCAAGGAGTTCCTGCAGACAAGTCTGACTGAGGCAGACAATGCAGCCAGACAACACGAAACATTCAGATTGGCAGTCAGAATAGACAGACCTTTTCCTATGAACATACAAACTGATGATGACGATGATATATTTATACACGTCTATATTAGCCTACTTTGACCCCCGCTTCTACGTGTGATCAGGCAGACATATCCCGCTCGCGTGATCCATTTTCTCTTTTCTTATCTCCGACATTCTGTCTGGTCCATTTATTTTGCTTCCAGAGCTAGCATCTCTTTCCATCCCCACACTCATACACACACATATACACACAAACACGCGCGCGGCCTAGGGGTAATTTCCTCCAGGATTTTCTTGCAACTTATGAAGGTCAAAGTCTGAAAGTGTATATCAAAGAGGACATTGATGAATATATGTAAAATGTGCGTGTGTGAGATGGACTGTGCGGAGATATTGCATGTAAGATTGTGGGAGAGACTTTTAATGTGACGTGTATGTAGGGAAATATGAGAATATTAAGAAATGAAGAGCTGTATGTATGGAAATATCAGAATATTACGAAATGAAGAGCTGTATGTAGGGAAATATGTAGGGAAATATGAGAATATTAAGAAATGAAGAGCTGTATGTAGGGAAATATGAGAATATTAAGAAATGAAGAGCTATATGTAGGTAAATATGAAATGTTAAGAAATGAAGAGCTGTATGTAGGGAAATATGAAAATGTTAAGAAATGAAGAGCTGTATGTAGGGAAATATGAAAATGTTAAGAAATGAAGAGCTGTATGTAGGGAAATATGAGAATATTAAGAAATGAAGAGCTGTATGTAGGGAACATGAGAATATTAAGAAGTGAAGAGTTGTATGTAGGGGAACATGAGAATATTAAGAAGTGAAGAGCTGTATGTAGGGAAATATGTAGGGAAATATGAGAATATTAAGAAAAGAAGAGCTGTATGTAGGTAAATATGAAAATGTTAAGAAATGATGTAGGGAAATATGAAAATGTTAAGAAATGAAGAGCTGTATGTAGGGAAATATGAGAATATTAAGAAATGAAGAGCTGTATGTAGGGGAACATGAGAATATTAAGAAGTGAAGAGTTGTATGTAGGGGAACATGAGAATATTAAGAAGTGAAGAGCTGTATGTAGGGGAACATGAGAATATTAAGAAGTGAAGAGTTGTATGTAGGGGAACATGAGAATATTAAGAAATGAAGAGCTGTATGTAGAGGAACATGAGAATATTAAGAAATGAAGAGCTGTATGATTGGTAATATGAGGATATTAGGAAATGAAGAGCTGTATGATTGGTAACATGAGAATATTAAGAAATGAAGAGTTGTATGTAGGGGAACATGAGAATATTAAGAAATGAAGAGTTGTATGTAGGGGAACATGATAATATTAAGAAATGAAGAGTTGTATGTTGGGGAACATGAGAATATTAAGAAATGAAGAGCTGTATGTAGGAGAGCATGAGAATATTAAGAAATGAAGAGCTGTATGTAGGGGAACATGAGAATATTAAGAAATGAAGAGCTGTATGTAGGGAAATATGAGAATATTAAGAAATGAAGAGTTGTATGTAGGGGAACATGAGAATATTAAGAAGTGAAGAGCTGTATGTAGGAGAGCATGAGAATATTAAGAAATGAAGAGCTGTATGTAGGGAAGCATGAGAATATTAAGAAATGAAGAGCTGTGTGTAGGGGAGCATGAGAATGTTAAGAAATGAAGAGCTGTATGTAGGGGAGCATGAGAATATTAAGAAATGAAGAGCTGTATGTAGTGGAACATGAGAATATTAAGAAATAAAGAGCTGTATGTAGGGGAACATGAGAATTTTAAGAAATGAAGAGCTGTATGTAGGTGAGCATGAGAATATTAAGAAATGAAAAGCTGTATGTAGGGGAACATGAGAATATTAAGAAATAAAGAGCTGTATGTAGGGGAACATGAGAATATTAAGAAATAAAGAGCTGTATGTAGGGGAACATGAGAATATTAAGAAATGAAGAGCTGTATGTAGGGGAACATGAGAATATTAAGAAATGAAGAGCTGTATGTAGGGGAACATGAGAATATTAAGAAATGAAGCAGATCGTCCAGCTGTTGTATGCGATGACGTCTGAACGAGATAGATCACCCAGCGGTAGACAACACAAACACCTGATCAGCATTAACTCCTCTATGTAGAAAGTGTTTTCAACTCCTTTCATCATTTATTTATTATTTCGCCTTTCTGTTGCTTTCTAACTCAACATCCTCCCTTCCCCCCCCCCTCCACCCCCACTGTAAATCTGCTGTATGATGACTTTGTCAAGGTCAGGAGAAAAGATAGGATAATCTTAACCCAGAAATTTTTTCCTTCTATTTTATATTGCAAATGCCAAAACAAGAAAACACAAATATGGTATGAGTGGTGTAAAATAATTTTTTAAAAAGTAAAGAGCCCCGTTACGCCACGTGGCGTATAGGGAATATGGTGTTAGTGACCATAAATTTTACAGACATTCGGCACATGATTTTTGGGGTAATACGGTCAGTATTACGCCCGTGCCGATCCCTTTCCCAGGAAAAATGACATGACTGGATAATCACGTATTTCTTATCATGTTGTTTTTCTTTCTTGAGAATTTTTTTTTGTTCAAAACGTGGTTCTCAGTGATCTTTGACTACAGGAGAAACATGAAAATATCAGGGAGTGATTCTAAAGTTACCAATATAAGGAGTCGGACTGAATTTAAATACAGTTGTATAATGAAGATGTTGAAGTAGAGTTGTATGATGAAGATGTCAATGTAGATTTGTATGATGAAGATGTTGAAGTAGAGTTGTATGATGAAGATGTCGATGTAGAGTTGTATGATGATAATGTTGAAGCAGAGATGTATGATGAAGATGTCGATGTAGTGTTGTATGATGATGATGTTGAAGTAGAGATGTATGATGAAGATGTCGATGTAAAGTTGTATGATGAAGATGTCGATGTAGAGATGTATGATGCAGATGTTGAAGTAGAGTTGTATGATGCAGATGTTGAAGCAGAGTTGTATGATGCAGATGTTGAAGTAGAGTTGTATGATGAAGATGTTGAAGTAGAGTTGTATGATGAAGATGTTGAAGTAGAGATGTATGATGCAGATGTTGAAGCAGAGTTGTATGATGCAGATGTTGAAGTAGAGTTGTATGATGCAGATGTTGGAGTAGAGTTGTTTGATGAAAATGTTGAAGTAGAGTTGTATGATGCAGATGTTGGAGTAGAGTTGTATGATGAAGATGTTAGGGTAGAGATGTATGATGCAGATGTTGAAGTAGAGTTGTATGATGCAGATGTTGAAGTAGAGTTGTATGATGAAGATGTTGAAGTAGCCATGTATGATGATGATGTTGAAGTAGAGATGTATGATGCAGATGTTGAAGTAGAGTTGTATGATGAAGATGTTGAAGTAGAGTTGTATGATGAAGATGTTGAAGTAGAGTTGTATAATGAAGATGTTGAAGTATAGTTGTATGATGAAAATGTCGATGTAGAGATATATGATGAAAATGTCGATGTAGAGTTGTATGATGAAAATGTCGAAATAGAGTTGTATGATGAGAGATGTCAATGTATAGTTGTATGATGAAGAGGTCGTTGTGGAGATGTATGATGAAAATGTCGAAGTAGAGTTGTATAATGAAAATGTCGAAGTAGAGTTGTATGATGAAAATGTCGATGTAGAGTTGTATGATTAAAATGTCGATGTAGAGATGTATGAGGAAAATGTCGAAGTAGAGTTGTATGATGAATATGTCGAAGTAGAGTTGTATAATGAAAATGTCGAAGTAGAGTTATATGATGAAAATGTCGATGTAGAGTTGTATGATGTAGATGTTAAATCGAGTTGTATGATGAATATGTCGATGTACAGTTGTATGATGAAGATTTCGAAGAAGCAACTTCATCACCAACTGTACGTGTGTGGTCAGCGAAGATTTTGTGGATCATCAAGTATGTCAGGACTAATCAAGTACTGTTGATTTACAAGGAAAAAAAGTAAAGTACCCCCGTCACGCCAAGTGGCGTATAGGGAATATGGTGTTAGTGACCCTATATTTAACAGACCTTCAGCACATGATTTTTGGGGTAATGTGGTCAGTATTACATCCGTGCTGCTTTACTTTCCCAGAAAAAATCCGGTACCCATTTAAGGCCGGGTGACCCCGGAAGCCGTCGGTTGAGATCGAACCCTACCCCTTGTCCTTTGTAGTCCAGTTCACTAACCACTGAGCTATCATGGCTCCATTTTAATAGTATCTTTTTATAAAATCTTATTTGTTGTTAATTATAACAACAGGAACAACAATCTTATAACAACATGAACAACAATCTTATAACAACATGAACAACAATCTTATAACAACATGAACAACAATCTTATAACAACACGAACAACAATCTTATAACAACATGAACAACAATCTTATAACAACATGAACAACAATCTTATAACAACATAAACAACAATCTTATAACAACATGAACAACAATCTTATAACAACATGAACAACAATCTTATAACAACATAAACAACAATCTTATAACAACATGAACAACAATCTTATAACAACACAAACAACAATCTTATAACAACATGAAAAACAATCTTATAACAACACGAACAACAATCTTATAACAACACGAACAACAATCTCATAACAACTTTTAAACTAGATTCTGTTTTTCCTCAAACTTGTTGTTAATTTTAAACGGTTTTGTTTTACTGAAGGCAACGTTTCACAGAAATTATCAACGGCAGTTATCAACAATTTGCGAGCTACTTCTCCCAGTAGCGCACACACAAGAACTCCTTTTGACGTCTGTTGAACTATCAGTCGATGTCATTGTCCTGGAACCATAGGTCGCGCCAGCAAATTCTACTGTTGAAGGATTTTAATGTGTGTTTTGCTGTCGTACATAAAATACTTTTTTATTATTTGATCTCTCCCATTTTTATATTCTTCTCTCTCTCTCTCTCTCTCTCTCTCTCTCTCTCTCTCTCTCTCTCTCTCTCTCTCTCTCTCTTTAACTTGCTAACTTTTTTTTGTAAGCAGAGAATACTTTCATTTCGATTTTTGTGCGTGGCTTTCAATTCCTTGTCTGTTTCTTGCACATTCCCGCTTCTAAATGCTGCTCGTGTTGCTAGAACTAAACAGTTTTCTCTCACTTCTGTCATCTCTACATCTAGTTGATGCCTGTGTGTTTCTTTGGTGTTTTCTATCGCAGTTTTTATTTCTATGATTCTTTGAATTTCAGCTCTCTGCCTCTATCTTAGTTTCTTGCTATATCTGTATTTACCAGTCTCTATCATATTTATTTCATTCTCTTATCTCTTTTGCTCTCACCGTATGTCGTTGTCTCCGTATTGCCATCTCCTACTGTAACCATCTTTCTCCTTGTTCTCTCTGCATATATCGCTACCAGTCTCGCTTTGGCTCTACTCTCTCAGAATCTATGATTATAGGTTTCCTCTCTCTCTCTATCTCTCTATCTGATTTTCTAAATGACAATTTTTCTTTACTTTCTCCTTGGCAATCTTTCTTTACTTTCTAAGTGGTAAACTTTCTTTACTTTCTCAGTGGTGATCTTTCTTTACTTTCTCAGTGACAAGCTTTCTGTACTTTCTCAGTGGTAATCTTTCTTTACTTTCTCAGTGACAATCTTTCTTACTATCTCAGTGACAATCTTCCTTTAATCTTCTCAGTGACAATCTTCCTTTAATCTTCTCAGTGACAATCTTCATTTAATCTTCTCAGTGACAATCTTTCTTATTATCTCAGTGATAATCTTTCTTTAATCTTCTCAGTGACAATCTTTCTTATTATCTCGGTGATAATCTTTCTTTAATCTTCTCAGTGACAATCTTTCTTTAATCTTTTCAGTGACAATCTTTCTTCAATCTTCTCAGTGACAATCTTTCATACTATCTCAGTGACAATCTTTTCTTAATTTCTCAGTGACAATCTTTCTTATTATCTCAGTGACAATCTTTCTTTAATCTTCTCAGTGATAATCTTTCTTATTATCTCAGTGACAATCTTTAGTATTATCTCAGTGACAATCTTTCTTATTATCTCAGTGATAATCTTTCTTTAATCTTCTCAGTGACAATCTTTTTTTAATCTTCTCCGTGACAATCTTTCTTCAATCTTCTCAGTGACAATCTTTCTTTACTTTCTCAGTGACAATCTTTCTTTACTATCCCAGTGACAATCGTTCTTTAATCTTCTCAGTGACAATCTTTCTTTACTATCCCAGTGACAATCGTTCTTTAATCTTCTCAGTGACAATCTTTCTTTACTTTCTCAGTGACAATCTTTCTTTACTATCCCAGTGACAATCGTTCTTTAATCTTTTCAGTGACAATCTTTCTTTAATCTTCTCAGTGACAATCTTTCATACTATCTCAGTGACAATCTTTCTTTACTTTCTCAGTGACAATCTTTCTTTAATCTTCTCAGTGACAATCTTTCTTATTATCTTAGTGTCAATCTTTCTTTAATCTTCTCAGTGAAAATATTTCTTATTAGCTCAGTGACAATCTTTATTATTATCTCAGTGACAATCTTTCTTTAATCTTCTCAGTGACAATCTTTCTTATTATCTTAGTGTCAATCTTTCTTTAATCTTCTCAGTGAAAATATTTCTTATTATCTCAGTGATAATCTTTCTTTAATCTTCCCAGTGACAATCTTTCTTCAATCTTTTCAGTGACAATCTTTCTTCAATCTTCTCAGTGACAATCTTTCTTTACTTTCTCAGTGACAAGCTTTTTTTTACTATCGCAGTGACAATCTTTATTTAATCTTCTCAGTGACAATCTTTCTTTACTTTCTCAGTGACAATCTTTCTTTACTTTCTCAGTGACAATCTTTCTTCAATCTTCCTAGTGACAATCTTTCTTTACTTTCTCAGTGACAATCTTTCTTTACTTTCTTAGTAACAGTCTTTCTTTAATTTCTCATTGACAATCTTTCTTTACTTTCTCAGTGACAAGCTTTCTTTAATATTCTCAGTGGCAATCTTTCTTTACTTTCTCAGTTACAATCTTTCTTTACTTTCTCAGTGACAATCTTTCTTTACTTTCTCAGTGACAAGCTTTCTGTAATATTCTCAGTGACAATCTTTCTTTACTTTCTCAGTGACAATCTTTCTTATTATCTCATTTACAATCTTTCTTTAATCTTCTCAGTGACAATTTTTCTTTAATCTTCTCAGTGACAATCTTTCTTAATCTTCTCAATGACAATCTTTTTTAATCTTCTCAGTGACAATCTTTCTTTACTTTCTCAGTGACAATCCTTATTTTCCCGATGCCTCTCCTGTATCTGTAGCTATTAATCCCATTCTCTGCACTTATCACTCTCGTTCTCTCTCTCTCTGGCTTTCTCAATTTTATAGCGCTCTGACTTTCTCTGACTCCTTCACTTTCATACGCTCATTTATTCTCTCTGACTCCTTCACTTTCATACGTTCATTTATTCTCTCAGACTCCTTCACTTTCATGCGCTCATTTATTCTCTCTGACTCCTTCACTTTCATACGCTCATTTATTCTCTGTGACTCCTTCACTTTCATGCGCTCATTTATTATCTCTGACTCCTTCACTTTCATACGCTCATTTATTCTCTCTGACTCCTTCACTTTCATGCGCTCATTTATTCTCTCTGACTCCTTCACTTTCATACGCTCATTTATTCTCTGTGACTTCTTCACTTTCATGCGCTCATTTATTATCTCTGACTCCTTCACTTCATGCGCTATTAGTTTATCTCCGTCTCTATATAATTATCTATCTCTGTTAGTCTTTCTCTGGTTTTATCATTATCTATTACTATCAATCTCTCCTGATCGGTTTCTCCGTGTCTCATCTATTACTATCTCATTATATACCGAGAGAGCCAAAGAGAGAAGAGAAGACATCGATGCTATAGAGACTGATAAATACCGACATAGCAAGAACATAAGATAGTGGCAGAGAGCTTAATATCAGAGACAGAGAATGAAGTTCCATAAATGATAGACATAACAGCAAGAAGGCAACAAGAAAAGTGTCAGTCTGAATAGTAAGAAAAAAGAAGTAATGGTCATATCGAAGAAGCAATCATCACCATCGTGCAGCATAAAAATAAACAGGACAAATCTGAAACACGTGCAACGCGTCAAATACGTGGCACAATAATAACATCAGATGGGAGATGCACCCCAGAAATAAAAAGCAGAATAGCTCAGGTCAAAATAGCATTTCAGAAAATGAAAAATATTTTATGCAACAATTCTATGTCAATAGAAGTGAGAAAGAGAGTTCATCGATGCTATATAGAACCAATTCTGACCTATGGAAGCGAATCATGGACAGTAGACTAACAAATGAAAAGACGATTAGAGGCCACAGAGATGGGATTTCTCATAAGAATGATGAAAGTTCACTGGACAGCTAAGTAGACCAATCAGAACATTCTTAAAGAGGCCAACACACAAAGAGAGCTGCTAAAAAGACAAGAGAAAGAAACGATCAACATTTTTCGGGCACATCATGAGAAGAGGACAGTTGGAATACTTGGTTACAACTGGCAAAATACAGGGAAAGAAAGATCGTGGACGACTTATCTCGTCCTTAGTCTTTCTCTAATCATCTCATTGTTCTTCATTACCATTCCTCTCTCTCTATCTGTCTCATCATATCACCAAATTTCTCTCTGACACTTACAGTAATCCAGTCATTGTTTCTTTCATTCTTCTTACTACACTCTTTCTCAGCCAATATACATTTATCTATCTATCTATCTATCTATCTATCTATCTATCTATCTATCTATCTATCTATCTATCTATCTATCTATCTATCTATCTATCTATCTATCTATCTATCTATCTATCTATCTATCTATCTATCTATCTATCTATCTATCTATCTATCTATCTATCTATCTATCTATCTATATGTCCGTCCGTCAGTCCGTTCGTCTGTCTGTCTGTCTGTCTGTCTGTCTGTCTATCTATATATCTATCTATCTATTAGTGTTCTAGAAGTTTCTGGTCATGTTTGTTCCCTGTAGCCTTAACGAGCCAGGTCATGTTTGTTCCCTGTAGCCTGGACGAGCCAGGTCATGTTTCTTCCCTGTAGCCTGAACGAGCCAGGTCATGTTTATTCCATGTAGCCTGAACGAGCCAGGCCATGTTTGTTCCCTGTAGCCTGAACGAGCTAGGTCATGTTTGTTCCCTGTAGCCTGAACGAGCCAGGTCATGTTTGTTCCATGTAGCCTGAACGAGCCAGGTCATGTTTGTTCCCTGTAGCCTGAACGAGCCAGGTCATGTTTGTTCCCTGTAGCCTGGACGAGCCATGTCATGTTTGTTCCCTGTAGCCTGGACGAGCCAGGTCATGTTTGTTCCCTGTAGCCTGAACGAGCCAGGTCATGTTTATTCCATGTAGCCTGAACGAGCCAGGCCATGTTTGTTCCCTGTAGCCTGAACGAGCCAGGTCATGTTTGTTCCATGTAGCCTGGACGAGCCAGGTCATGTTTGTTCCCTGTAGCCTGGACGAGCCAGGTCATGTTTGTTCCTTGTAGCCTGAACGAGCCAGGTCATGTTTGTTCCCTGTAACCTGGACGAGCCAGGTCATGTTTGTTCCCTGTAGCCTGGACGAGCCAGGTCATGTTTGTTCCCTGTAGCCTGGACGAGCCAGGTCATGTTTGTTCCCTGTAGCCTGGACGAGCCAGGTCATGTTTGTTCCCTGTAGCCTGGACGAGCCAGGTCATGTTTGTTCCCTGTAGCCTGGACGAGCCAGGTCATGTTTGTTCCCTGTAGCCTGGGCGAGCCAGGTCATCAAAATGTTCTCGCTATTTTCTCAAGGTGGATGCTGCGGAAGTCAAAATAAGGCGAAACTCGATTCTTGCATGACTGCTTTCCTAGTGAGTGTGTGTGTGTGTGCGCGCGCGTGTGTGTATATGTATGTGTGTGTGTGCGCGCGAGCGCGTGTGTGTGTATGTATGTGTGTGTATGTTCGTGTGTGTATGTGTGTGTTTATATGTATGTGTGTATGTGTGTGCGCGCGCGTTCGTGTGTATGTGTGTGTGCGCCCGTGTGTGTATGTGTGTGTACGTTCGTGTGTGTATATGCATGTGTGTGTATGTGTGTGTGTGCGTGCGCGTGCGTGTGTGTGTGTCTCTAAGACAATTACAGACGCAGTAGCCAACATTAGTCACTATTGGAACTGCCACCCTATGTATGCACACTTGACCCGGCAGCATATCGTACTAGCTCTTTATATAACAAAAGATGTCTGCACAAATCTTGTTTTAAAAAAATGGAAAAACAAAGAAAAGAAAATAAGTCCATGTCAAAGCTGAAGTAACACAGACAAAGATCACCCCCCTCCCCCCTTCTCGCCCCTCCCCATAAAACAAGCTACTAAAAACCCCAGAAGAGTCAACAATTTCCCAAGAATTTGAAGCAACAATTTAAGAAAAAAATGTCTCAGGGCCATCTTGATTGTGTGTAGCCCCGCTGGGCTGATCTAGCTGGATCTCCTTGGCTTCCGCGGGGATACAATCACGCACTGGGATCAGATTTCTACGATAAATCAGAGTGTGGCTGCAAGTCTTGAAATCCTGACAAATTCTGGAACTTTTCCAAATCATGAAATCACACCCACAATTCAAGTGTATCAAATCTGACATTTCGCAACGCCAACCTCATATTGACTGGCGACTAGACCATCACATTTTGGAGATAAAAATGTTTTAATGTGGAGATTTCATTAAAATTGATAACATAAAAAAATTTAAGCGGCATTTATATTTTAATTTTTTTTCTGTTTACCTTCTTCGTAGTTTTTCTCTCTTGTAAACATTTGATGCCGTTTCGGTTCTTGATTTGCTGGCGTGTAGATGGGATTGGTGGCTACTTGAAACTTTTAGTTCTTTTTTTTTTTTTTAACAATTTGTATTTTTATCATAAAATATATGTTAAGGTAAAGTACGAGACTTGAATCAGCGTCTTAGCACGTGAGTTTTCGCCCATATGTGCTCGGCCGCCAATCCACAAGTGTTCGGAGACTTCTGGGCCGTGTCGCTTCAAGCATCGAAACTGACGATACGAAGCGGCATTCCTCACCTTCCCCGAGTACTACCCTGGTATCCATTTCTGCCAGAGGCTGGGGCGACCGTGGGGTATTTTTTTCCCACCCACGAGTACAATTCATACTGTTTCCAGCTTGAATCGAACACGGGTTGTCCGAACGTCGGTAGCTCAGTCAGGTAGTTTTCCCAAATAGGCTACCGAGGTCCTCCCAAATTACACAAAAAATAATTATATGTATATTTATATATATATCTGCAATCGGGATCGAGGTCTAGTCCTTTCGAGTAAAGGGGAAAAACAGGAGGCTCTTGTGCACTCTCCGCACGTTAACGTCATTAGCTAGTTTAAGTCGAACAGAGTAGACTAAAGCTGTAATTGTTGAAGCCAACACATGCCGACGATGGATGCGTCAGACCCTAAATGTAAAGAAATCGCGGCTTGTCGTAAAGTAGCGACACAACGCATCCACGTCCACTTAAAGGCTGAACACTAAAAACAGAAAGGCCGGTGCCACTGATCATGGCAAAGAAAAATGGCACCGGAACACAAAATTGTTAACAGCCCTCGGATAATCCAAGAACAACGGGAATTGCGACGAGTATATATATAATATACACATTATAAACAAAATAAAAAAGAAAATTGAACTCGTCATAAGAAACAAACGATTTACATAATTACAGTAACAGTGTCGCCAGAAGTTATTTGAGTTGATCAAATCTTTAATCGCGTCAGACTTCGAAATCAGTGTCTTTGATAATTAAAAACTTATGCGTCAGCAATTATTTTACAATTTCGACGATTCTGTGAGATGTCATGTGTGATGTAGTTTTATTTTTAGTGATAGAATAGTCAGAGATCGTAGTGTATGGTGTGAACATTAAGATTGAATGTACTGTAGGTTCTAAAGATCTACAACAATTTACTTATTGAAATAAACATGATAAGCAAAAAATCTGAATTAGATATGAATATCGAAAAGATTAAAACTATGATCATACAAAGATAAAATAGATTAAAGAAAGATAATACTCAAAACCCACAAGTGGATATCAAAATTGAAGGAATAGACCTGGAGACAGTTCAGAGCTACAACTACATTGGAAATACTATAACCAGTGATGGAAAATGTACAACTGAAATAATAAAAAGAATAGGAATGGCAAAAAGTAATTTTAATGCCATGAAAAGTATATTAACATCAAAAGTATACTAACTTGAAAAGTATACTATCATCTAAAACAAATAACACTAGGGCTAAAACTAAGAATAGCAAAACATGGACATTAGACAAGAAAATGCATCTGCTCTCTCTACCCACATCGGATCTCACATCGATGTCTAGTCCTCTCTGGGTAGTGAGATCCGATGTCTAGACCTCTCTGGGTTGTAGGACTCGATGTCTAGTCCTCTCTGGATAGTGAGACCCGATGTCTTTTCCTGTCTAATGTCCATATTTCTGCACCATACAGGAATATTGAGAAGATATAACATTTTGCTATTCTCAGTTTTTAGGCCGAAATAGCATTTCAGAAAATGAAAAGTGCCTTATGCAACAAATCGTTGTCAATAGAAGTGAGAAAGAGAGTGCATCGGTGCTATATAGAACCAATTGTGACCTATGGAAGCGAATCATGGACAGTAGAAAAACAAATGAAAAGACGATTAGAGGCCACAGAAATGGGATTTCTCAGAAGAATGTTGAAAGTTCCCTGAACAGCTAACAAGACCAATGAGGAAGTTCTCAAAGAGGCCAACGCAAAAAAAGCGAGCTCCAAAGAAACATCAGAAAGAAACAATCAACATTTTTCGGGCACATCATGAGAAGAGGAAAGTTGGAATACTTGGTTACAACTGGCAAAATAAAAGGAAAGAGAGATCGTGGACGACAAAGAGAGAAAATACTAGATAGTTTGGTGCCATGGCATGGAAAACAGTCAACAACAGAACTGATACGATGCACTGTAGATAGAAGACACATACACCTACCTCAGCACACACACACCTACCTCAGCACACATACACCTACTTCAGCACACATACACCTACCTCAGCACACATACACCTACCTCAGCACACATACACCTACCTCAGCACTCATACACCTATCTCAGCACACATACACCTACCCCAGCACACATACACCTACCCCAGCACACATACACCTATCTCAGCACACATACACCTACCCCAGCACAGATACACCTACCTCAGCACACATATACCTACCTCAGCACACATACACCTACCTCAGCACACATATACCTACCTCAGCACACATACACCTACCTCAGCACACATACACCTACCTCAGCACACATACACCTACCTCAGCACACATATTTCTGTCACCACCTCTATCCATCTAATCTTATTCCACCTCTCTTTTTTAAATCTTTTCATCTCCATCATCGTTTTACTTCTCTTCTATTTCCATCAGTTTCTCTTGTCATGCCGGTTACAACTTAAATCTTATATCTCATATTTCTGTTGCCTTCTTTTTTAAAATGTTACCTTTTGCGTCTTCATTTTATCTTCTACTTTCCATTTCCCTTTCTTTATTCATAAACTATTTATATTTTCAAAGTAAATATTTTTAAACACTGTATTTTCTTCTACTGCTCGCTTCGTCAACCTCATATTTAACTGTCACAAACTCTCTCTCCTATTTATTTTTCCCTCGTCTCCATAAATTCAATCTCCACCTCTTTTCTATATTCTTCCTATTACTCACTTTCACTCTATTTATCTTATCCTATTCTGTGTTATTTATCTCCTGCTACTTCTTTCTCTTTCTCCCGTTCTTTTCTCAATCCTTTAAAAAAAAAAAAAAAAAAAAACTTCCGACTGATGAACTGTTTCCTTCCTGTCGCGTTAGTAATGAGAGACTGTTTCTGTGTGATGTTAGGAAATATCAATCATATGTTGAGAATTACAGACTCGTGCAACCAGGCAGAGCATCATGAACCAGAGTATAATTTCTGCTGCGTGGGAAAGAGAGCTTTCACTTTCATCTTAACCGTTGGGTAATGTGCAGATTTAGCACGCTTTCGCTCTCCGTGCCATCAGCAATTTCTGCAGCAAATATTGGTTTTTGGTAATTCGTTTCTACTCCTGTGACTTCTTCAGAATCTGACACATTTTTCCCCCCCGTCAACACCAAGCAATATGTTCAGTTATGTCGTCACTTTGTGTGTTTAAATCGTACTCTTCATTATGGTCATCCATTTCCTACCCGATTCTTTATCTTTCTCAGTTCAGTTCTTTCACTTTCTCTGTCTAATTCTTTATTTTTCTGAGCTCAATTCTTTAACTTTCTCATTCAAATTCTTTATCTTCCTCTGTCTAATTTTTTATCTTTCTGTGCTCAATTCTTTAACTTTCTCAGTCAAATTATTTATCTTTCTCCGTCTAATTCTTTATCTTTCTGAGCTAAATTCTGTATCTTCCTCAGTCCAACTCTTTATCTATTTTAGTCAAATTCTTTATCTTTTTTAGTCAAATTCTTTATATCTTTTTCAGTTAAATTCTTTATCTTTCTCAGTCCAACTCTTTATCTTTTGCAGTCAAATTCCTTATCTTTCTCAGTCCAATTCTTTATCTTTTTCAGCCCAGTTCATTACCTTTCACTAACATATTTTTACTTTATATCAGTTTCAACTGCTCCGTGTGACACTATACATTTAACATCATATGTCGTTTGCCCATAATTAAGAGCGTATCTCCTTATCTTTGTCTCTATAATCCATTACTTTTCTCTTTAGTCTTTACTATTGTACGCCTGACACTTCACGCTTCTCTGTCCTACACTTTTACATTTCTCTGCTACTACTTTGATCCTTATGTGTCAGATTCATCACATTTGGCTCTCAGATTCGTATTGTGGTATTACTCCGTGTTAGGTAAAGGTTTCAGCTCAGAAAGCTCACATTATTTCATGTCTAAACTGTAAGCTTGCCTGATTGTTTTGTTTTTCCATTTGTGTTCGCCAGCTTTATACCCCACTTTTAAAATCACTTTGTCTTTTTTTCCACACCGGCAAACCTTCGCTCAGGTGTGCCCCGCCATACAGGCAGATATTCTCCAACTTCAGGGGTACTCTCGTATTTTATCTTCCAGAGGTTTACCGTTTCCGGTAGATTTTTCTTCTTTGCCCTGGCAGTGGCCAATTTTTGGCCAACTCTTTTCGAATTCCAACTGCCAAGGATTCGATAACCAAGAGACAGAGATAGATATATGGTGTAACAAAGCATGCCAAGTTATAGGCCAAGTATCAACACTATTGGAAAACAAAGCAATAACTACGGAAGCAAAAAGGGCAATATACAAATCAATTTTTCTACCAACTCTGTGCTATCAGTGCCAGAATTGGACGCTGGACTCTAGAACAATAAGAAAGATAGTGACCACCGAAATGAAATGTGTCAGAAGAATGACAGGAAACAGCTTAAGGGACAGAGTAAGAAACACCGACCTGAGGAAGAAACTCGAAATTGAACCAGCCATCGAATACATAAAGAAACAACAGATAAATTTGTTCGGCCACGTAACAAGACAAAAAGAACTAACAATGACTCAAAGAGCCATAAACAAACGCTACGAAAACGCCAGATTAAGAGAAAGACCGAGAAAGAGATGGATAAAGGGAATACTAGAGTCACTAGGAGGGATAACACCAGAAGAGGCCAACAGAAGAGCAAAGAATCGCAGATTGTATCTCCCCTCGACGCCAAAGGCAATGGAAGAAGGATAGAAGAAGAAGAAGGATTCTTTAACGTGCGCATAATGCACACGGGATCTCCCCGTCTTCAGAGATGGCTAGGCATCGAATCTCACTACCAAGAGACCAGGAGAGTGTAAAGCCTTGGGTTCGATTTTATTTACTTATTTTTTTTATTTTCAACAGCCAGTGGTGGGGGTCTAATCGAGGACCGCCTTGACATCTAACTTCTTGACCACCCACCCCCGCCGCCACCCCACTTGCATGATTAATATCAGAGTCTACCACAATACGTGAACGCTTCTTAAACATTAGCTCCCTCGGCATGTCCTCGTCACATTACATAGCTGTCAGTGTCAAGCAAATGTTTCGAATTACAAGTCACATTAACTGCTCGTTAAATGACTTTGCCCAAACATTTCCCTAGACGACGAACACGTGCATCATGGTGGAGGTCAACGTCGGTATGGTGAACTATGTATGTATGGTGAACTATGTATGTATGGTGAACTATGTTTGTATGGTGAACTATGAATGAACTGTCATTTAATATATGTGTGTGTGAATAGAGTGTTAGTCATCGATCTAAACCAAGAGAGACATACACATTCTATAGGACAACTGTAACAAAGCACTGGCCTGCTACGTCAAGTGATAGTGGTTGATGCCCTGTATAAGGAAGCGGCAGATTCTAGCAAGAGATAAAATAGAAGAATATAAAGATATATTGTTACGATGTCTTAGATTAGAGATGTTTTATTAAAGACGGTGTATTAAAGATGGCATTAGAGGTGTATTAATGATGTTACATTAGAGATGGTGTATTAGATATGCATTAGGAATGGTGTATTAGAAATACAGTAGAGATAGTCCATTAGAAATTATTAGAGATGGATTATTAAAGATATTGTATTAGAGAAATGCTAAGTAATTGTTATACAGCACTCGGTGAAATAGACTTAGATATCAATGAGATGTGGGACTCACAGAGCAAAATACTAATGACAGCAGCAGAAGCAAGTGCTGGACTGAAGAAAATGGAAAAACGAGCTTGGATCTCAGACACCACGTGGAAATACATCAAAGAAAGAAGAGAAGCGAAGAGAGCCATGACTAATGTAAAGACAGATCTTGGAAAGGTTCTGGCAAAAGCAACATACAAAGAATTAGACAACAAAGTGAAAAGTTCAGCAAGAAGAGATACAAGAGCTTATATAGACAATTTGGCAGAGAAAGCAGAGACAGCTGCAATTACAGGAGACAGCAGAACTCTTTATACTGTGCAAAAGATGCTGACAAACACCTATACATCCAGTGGAACACCAATTCTAGACAAATCTGGATCAATGCTAACAACAAGCGCAGACATAAAAGCCCGTTGGGCGGAACACTTCAAAGAAATTCTTAACCGTCCACTACCCCACAGTTTAATAGATTTTGAAACTGAAACACCAGCAGCAGAATTAAATGTAAATTTAGATGACTTCACCTTGAGTGAAATAGAAACCACCTTAAAGCTTATGACCAATAACAAGGCTGCTGGAGAGGATAAGTTAACAGCTGAGATCCTCAAGGCAATTGATAGCCATAATCTAATACATCTCCAAAAAATGTTCAACATCATTTGGAAAACAGAGAAGACGCCTCATAAATGGAAAAAAGGAATCATTGTTAAGATCCCAAAAAAGGGCAATCTTAGAGATTGTAACAACTGGAGAGGCGTGACACTTTTGTTAGTTGCCTCAAAGCTATTCTGCAAAATCATCCTAAATAGAATACAGGATTCAATAGATACAGTAATGCGTGAAGAACAGGCTGGGTTTAGAAAAGGGAGAAGCTGTATTGACCACATTTTCACTCTACGACTTATATTGGAGGAACACATTGAAAAGCAAAAACCTTTTGTACTTAACTTCATCGACTTCAAAAAAGCATTTGATAGTATTCATAGAGATTCTTTGTGGCAAATTCTGAAGCAATATGGTTTACCATCAAAAATCATAAATATTATCAAAGACATGTATGATGGTTACACATGTGCAGTTCGAACAGAGGAAGGACTGAGCGAATGTTTCCCAATAGAAACTGGGGTTAAACAAGGATGTATTTTATCGCCCTTGTTATTTGGAATTGTTATGGACTTCATAATGAAGAAATGCTGCACTGGTAATAAAGGCATCGAATGGATACAAGGAGACCATTTGGAGGACCTCGACTTTGCTGATGACATAGTTCTCATCAGCAGTCAGATAAAAACGATGCAGGAAAACACAAATGAACTATCATCAACAGCCAGCAAAATTGGGCTTGAGATCAATCATGAAAAGACTAAAGTCATGACTAGTTTAATTCCAACAGGTGACAAAATATACATGGAAAACAAACCAGTAGAAGAGATCGATCACTTTATCTATCTTGGAAGTCACATTGATCGAGAAGGGGATACGAGCAAAGAAATTAAAATCAGAATAGCTAAAGCAGCAATGTCTTTCAGAAGCCTTGAAAAGTTGTGGAAATCAAAACTTATCAGCACAAACACAATCTTAGGCTATTCAAATCAAATGTACTATCAACCCTTACGTATGCGTGTGAAAGCTGGAAAACAACAAGAGATATAGAAACAAAGTTGAACGCATTCGAAAATAAATGTCTAAGGAAAATATTTGGTATAGCATGGAACGAATTCAAAACAAATGAGGAAATTAGAGAAATCGCCAATCAACCACTAATATCTTCAGTAATAAAGAAAAGACGATGGTCATACGTTGGACATGTGATGAGAAGAGATAATAACCGAATAGCAAAGCAAGCCCTCATATGGGAAACAACAGGTAAAAGAAAAAGAGGAAGACCCAGGGAGACACTGAGAAGAACATTGATGAGATAGGCAAGAGCAGCAGGAGTCGGCTCCCTCAATGAGATAGAACTGCTTGCACAGAACAGAGACAGATGGCGAGATTTGATAAAATATCTTTAAAAGAAAACTGCTAGAACAAAAAATCCATATAGGAGAAGGTGTATCTTGGTCTACGCCCTATGGGCCAGTTACGGCTCGAAAGGTCAATAGATAGATAGATTAGAGAAATTACATTATAGATGTTATATTGGAGATGTCGCATTGAAGATGTTGGTTTTAAGATATAGCATTAGTGATGTTGTATTAGAGATAATGTTTTAGGGATATTGTAATAGAGAGGTTGTATAAAGATATTGTATTAGAGATATCGTATTAGAGATATTGTACAATTGATGTGTATTATCACGTGACTGGGTGTCAATTGGAGCACGTGACTGACATATCATTGCAATTACTGTTAAAGAATGGAAGGTGAACTTATGATAAAACAGTGATCCGTCTGTTTGGTAGTCATGGGCAATGTACACAAAATGTCATACATCTTTTGAGGGAGAAGAATTATATGGAATAAAGAGCACTCACAGACTCATAGCTGAGTGAGAACCTCCGGATTAGTGAAGCAAGAAATAGATCAAAACATTACTCAGTCTCTTAGTGCAAGATGTCACAACAGATAAATTAGTCTGTAAACAGAAGTAAGAATCACATAGGGAAGGCAATTCGGTAAACAAAAAATGCTTAATTCGGATATGTTGGGCATAAAGGTGAAGGCACCGCTGTTAATGTGAAACATAAAACGTGCATTTACGTCCATTGAACGTCCTTTAAAGCCTGGACAATGGAGAAGTCGATAGGCGAGCGGAGAAAGAAAGATACACAAATATAAAACATGTCACAATAACAGGAGATCAACGGTGAGTTACGTGAGAGCAGGTATTGAACAGCGTCAGCGCTTGTGGGAAGCTACGACTCAGGTAATTACATCTCGCTGCGGTATCTCCTGGGAATGGTCAGGTTGACATTTGGGAACGAGAGATATTAATATCACTCAGGCACCAGTTTGTTGACGAGACATCCATTGGGTAATCACATGGGAAAATATGCCAGCAATAATGGCTACCTGGCTAATACTGGGTCATATTAATTCAGCAATAGTGAATATGTAACAAGGTCGCTATGCAATTAAAGTAATAGTGTAAGCAGAGCCCCCTTTAGCAAGATTTATAATTGTGGAAAGAGTCAATAGCAAGATTTAGAATTGTGGAAAGAGTCAATAGCAAGATTTAGAATTGTTAGCGTAGAGTCATTAACAAGATTTAGATTTGAAAGAATAGAGTCAATAGCAAGATTTATAATTGTGGAAAGAGTCAATAGCAAGATTTAGAATTGTTAGCGTAGAGTCATTAACAAGATTTAGATTTGAAAGAATAGAGTCAATAGCAAGATTTATAATTGTGGAAAGAGTCAATAGCAAGATTTAGAATTGTTAGCGTAGAGTCATTAACAAGATTTAGATTTGAAAGAATAGAGTCAATAGCAAGATTTATAATTGTGGAAAGAGTCAATAGCAAGATTTAGAATTGTTAGCGTAGAGTCATTAACAAGATTTAGATTTGAAAGAATAGAGTCAATAGCAAGATTTATAATTGTGGAAAGAGCCAGTAACAATATTTAGAATTGTTAGCGTAGAGTCATAAACAAGATTTAGATTTGAAAGAATAGAGTCAATAGCAACATTTTCAATTGTGGAAAGAGCCTGTAACAAGATTTAGAAGTGTTAGTGTAGAGTCATTACCAAGATTTAGATTTGAAAGAATAGAGTCAATAGCAAGATTTAGAATTGTTTGCATAGAGTCATTAACAAGATTTAGATTTGAAAGAATAGAGTCAATAGCAAGATTTAGAATTGTTTGCATAGAGTCATTAACAAGATTTAGATTTGAAAGAATAGAGTCAATAGCAAGATTTAGAATTGTTAGCGTAGAGTCATTAACAAGATTTAGATTTGAAAGAGTAATCAATAGTAAGATTTAAAACTGTTAGCGTTGAATCCTCAAAATAATTCAGATTTGAAAAAAATAAAGTCAGATCAACATTTACACCCAACACAATTTTCAATGCAATCTAAATACAACAACAAAAACAACAACTCAACGGTATAAGACTTCTCTGGTGGGAATGCATATGACGCTATATGCGGCAATGTTATGTTACATATTGCCCATCATAGATGGTGAGAACAACCTCATAAGACCATCATTGTTGAGGAAGTTACTGCGCAATCCATTTTTGACAATAGAAACAAGAAAAAGAGTTCTTAAATGTTATGTAGAGCCATTCTTAAAATATGCATGTGAATCATGGATAATAGGACAATAGAAAAGTAATTCACTGGAGTCCGTAGAAATGTGGTTTTACAGAATAATATTGAGAATACCATGCACAGCTAAGAAGAGTAATGAAAACGTTTTGAAAGAGGCCAAAGCAAAAAGAGAGCTGATTTACAATATTAGGAAGAAACAATCGTTTTTTTTTTCCATGTAATGAGAAGGGAACAGCTGGAATATGTTGTGACAACTGGGAAAGTTGAGGGATAAAGAGATAGAGGGAAGCAAAGAGAAAAGATACCAGACAGCTTAAGAGAATGGCTTGGCAGAAGATCAACAACAGAAATGATAAATAGCTGTGGGGATCGATAGTTGTGGAGAGACATTATAACCCTAGCTGACAGCAGGCAGCTTTGAACATTTTCTTGTTTGTACCAGACAAGTTATATAGGAGGGAAAGTAGAGCTTATTGGGACTTGACAAACTTGAACAAAGTTAATTCAATCAAACAGAACAAAGATTAAATCATCGCCCGATAAACATAATAAATACATGTTTATTTTCTTATGTTTTTTTGTTGAGAACGTAAAGGCTGTACATCGGGAACGTAATGCTGGTTTAGAGAGAGCGAGACAAGGTTATGAGCTGCCACTTTATCTGCTCGGTCTGTGTGGTGATAACATGTATATCGATATCAGATAAGGCAGCAATATCTTTTGATTGACACATATCAAGAGCTTGCGATAACTGATGACGCCTTTTAGAAATGAAAATAGAACGTTCCTTCTTCGCGTACTTCTTGATAAAGCTTTCAACGTTCGATAATATTTAGTTATCAAGATATGTCAGAGAAGAGATGAATGATCCTGAAATGCTTGCACAAAATCTCTATTATAACGAAAGTATTTTTTGTTTAAAATAAGTTATATATATATATATATGGAATATTCCTTGCCAATATCGCTGATATTTAGATTTCAGGAACTTCAATTATTTGTGTTGAATGTGAATGGAACAATAATCAGAATGTAGTTGTCTTTATTACATGTACACGAAAAATAGCACAAAGTCTAAGAAACGAATGATGTTTTAGTGTAGAAATAGAACAATATAAATGAAATTATTTTATGCAACGCAACATGATCTTGACCGACGGGTAGCCAGACATCATGTTGCTGGATAAACCCACAGATTAAATGTCCAGAAATATTAAACAACATGGTAGCTATTCTTTAATGGACATAAACATATAAATATGAGGTCTCCTTTTTTAAAGAAAAATAATAGACAACAGGAATAAAGTATTCAGAGCGCTGTTAACAATTTCTATTTTTAAAAACAAGGGAAATGCTGTCATATCGGACAGAATATGTTGACAATATGTTTCAAATATATGAATATGGCTAAAATAAATGTGATCTTAGGGACAATGTAAGGATTCTTTTCAACAAATGAATAGTTAAAGAGACATTTAAATATTCTAGTGAGCCATTTTTGTTACAGGAAAGTGCATTTATTTACAAAAATCGAAAAAAAAAGATGACGACAAAATTCTGGTTTATTTTTGCCAAATAAAATTGATTAGGTTCCAGTGATGAGAGCAGAAACAATAAAGATATGTTATATAGATACAATGTGATATGTTATATAGATACAATGAAGACAAACAAGATCAGGATAAACCCGTAGTGAGAAATATCAGGTGAATACTGCAGGTACAATCAGAGGACAAGAGTACGTGGAAACATACTGGACAGTTAAACATAAGTCAACACGGAGTGATCACAACAACACTCATTACTTGTTGACACAAGTAGATACAACAATCACATCATACAACAACACTCACTACTTGCAGACACAACTAGATGCAACCATCATATCATACAACACTCACTACTTGCAGACACAAGTAGACATATCAATCACATCGCACAACAACACTCACTACTTGCAGACACAAGTAGACATATCAATCACATCGCACAACAACACTCACTACTTGTAGATACAACTAGATACAACCATCATATCATACAACAACACTCACTACTTGTAGACACAATTAGATATAACCTTCATATCATACAACAACACTCATTACTTGTAGTCACAAGTAGACATATCAATCACATCGGACAACAACACTCACTACTTGTAGACACAACTAGATGCAACCATCATATCATACAACAACACTCACTACTTGTAGACACAACTAGATACAACTATCATATCATACAACAACACTCACTACTTGTAGACACAAGTAGATACAACCAGCATAATTCAACAACATTCACTACTTGTAGACACAAGTAGATACAACTATCATATCATACAACAACATTCACTACTTGCAGACACAAGTAGACATATCAATCACATCGCACAACAACATTCACTACTTGCAGACACAAGTAGACATATCAATCACATCGCACAACAACATTCACTACTTGCAGACACAAGTAGACATATCAATCACATCGCACAACACTCACTACTTGTGGACACAGAGCACACGACGCTGACCAGTCAACCATCACCCAATACGATTACCGGAAACACTACGTCTCATTAATTCACTGTTTTTTTTTTGTTTTTGTTTTTTTTAAATAAAATGAACTCTCTTTTGATCATTACTGAAGGATAGCGAAGGAAAACAAAAGTTTGTTTTACACAGCCAGTAGACCCAGTGGTGCTCAGCCTATTTCAACAGTGCGGCCTTTGGCGTATTGACAGATGGTTGGTAGCAAGCAATGACGTCAGTAGTATAGTAACATTAGTCACTTTCTTAGTGAACAGCTTCTCTCGTGGCTGAATCAACTAATATTGGACAGAGACCCGACCGAAGAATGAACAAGATACATTTGCGGTGTGCAAGATACATTTGTGGTGTACAAGATACATTTGTGGTGTACAAGATACATTTGTGGTGTACAAGATACATTTGTGGTGTACAAGATACATTTGTGGTGTACAAGATACATTTGTGGTGTACAAGATACATTTGTGGTGTACAAGATACATTTGTGGTGTACAAGATACATTTGTGGTGTACAAGATACATTTGTGGTGTACAAGATACATTTGTGGTGTACAAGATACATTTGTGGTGTACAAGATACATTTGTGGTGTGCAAGATACATTTGTGGTGTGCAAGATACATTTGTGGTGTACAAGATACATTTGTGGTGTGCAAGATACATTTGTGGTGTACAAGATACATTTGTGGTGTACAAGATACATTTGTGGTGTACAAGATACATTTGTGGTGTACAAGATACATTTGTGGTGTACAAGATACATTTGTTGTGTTGGCCTCATTTTTCTTCTTCTCGTCAGGTGCCTTCTTCTTCTGCGATCATGTCTCATTCAGACTAGGATTCCGGACTCTCGTATGAAGGCAGCTGTCTGTTTAAGTGATTCGGTTGCCCCGTATAGTTTCTCTTCCAGGGAGGTGGGTGTGGACCACATTGTCCTTCTCAGGTCTGTGTACTGGGGGCAGTCCTGCAGAACATGTTTTGTTGTCATGTTATACAGGGTACAGTAGCATAGGCTTGTAGTTCCTATTTTGAGTTTGGTGAACATGTGATTTCTCATTTTGTTGTGGCCAGTGCGTAGGCGAAGTATGATGACTCGATCCCTCCTTGATAGTTGGTGGTATCCGTCACTCTCGTTATACTTTGGATGTTCTTGTTTCCCTTTTTCATTGTACTGACCTTTGATGATGGATTTGGCTTCATCGTAGCTGACCAGATGGTTCTCTTGTGGTAATCTCCCTCCCTCTTTAGCTAATTTGTCTGCACGTTCTTTCCCGTGTATATTACAGTGTGATGGTATCCACTGGATGACCACTCTCGGGATGTTATTGCCTAGTTGGTCTAGGGTTGTTTTCAAGTCATCTAGCGCACTGTTCCTGAGGGTTTTTAGAGCTGTTAGGACTGATAGTGCATCAGTCAGTATCACCAATTTCTTGTGCATGTTATTTTTGCGTTGAATAGCCAGTTTTGCAGCGTCTTTGAGGGCTTCAGTTTCTGCTTTATAGTTGTTTGAGAATTTCCCAGTAGCTATTGACTTGATGATTTCTACCTGGTTATTCAGCCTCAAGAACACACCTCCTCCTCCATTTCTGGTGGCATTTGTAGCAGAGCCATCTGTGTATATGTGGGACCAAGAGTCCTGTGGGTAGGTATCGTGTATGTATTTTTCTGCTACGTGTTTTCTTTCTGTGTCTGATTGGGTGCCCTTTTTCATGATTCCTGTTATATTTTCCTTAAGTTATGGTATTTTATGTTTTCCATGAGGAGACATATCAGATGGGCAATGTTCGGCATTGTTTGGGACAGTACTGGATCACTAGTTGCCGGCAGTGTTTGGGACAGTACTGGGTCACTAGTTGCCAGTTCTTTGGAGATTGCAGCGAAGTTACTCCTCTTTAGTCTTCCTTTTCCGAAACCAGTTATTATTTGATGCATGGGGTGGCTAGGGAGCCTTTTATATTTCTCCGCTTGTTGCATTACTTTAGTGACCCGTCTGTCTTCTAAGGGTTGTAAACCTGTTACTGTTTCTAGAGTCTCGATAGGTGTAGATTTCATAGCACAAGTGATGATACGGGCAGCCTGGTTTTGTGTTCTGTTAATTTTGCTAAGGTGTGATTTGGAAGCTGTAGCCCAGACTGTGACTTCTTACTCTAGAACTGGTCTTACTCTTCCTACGTATAGTCGTTTCAAGATATTTGCTGTCTGCTCCCCAGTCCGTTCCTGCCAATTTCTTCATGATATATGTTCATTTTCTGGCTCTTTTGTTTGCTTTGTCTAACTTATTTATCCATGTCATTCTGCGATCCATGGTGACGCCAAGATATGTTGGGTTTTGGTCTATAGGAAGTGTATGGTCTTTTATCTTCAATTTTGCAGAGAGTGTTTTTCTTGATAGGCTGAAAATTGTGTACGTAGTTTTTTTTGTTTTTTTTTTTTCGCTAATTGGTAGTAACCAGGTGTTCGTCCATTTTTCAAGTTTTCCTAGGGCATCTTGCATTCTGGAGCTAGGCACTGACATAGATTCTTCACGTGTCCATATCGCCAGGTCGTCAGTGAATACTGCTGAGTGTATTCTGGGTGTAATGTCCATTATTATGTTATTTATGAAAATTAAAAAGAACATTGGGGATAGGACTCCACCTTGTGGGACATCTTGTTCGATTCTGGCTTTCTTACTTAGTTGTCCATGTACTTGTACTCTGACTGCCTTACTTAGTTGTCCATGTACTTGTACTCTGACCTTCTTACTTAGTTGTCCATGTACTTGTACTCTGACCGTCCTGTCTTACTTAGTTGTCCATGTACTTGTACTCTGACCGTCCTGTCTTACTTAGTTGTCCATGTACTTGTACTCTGACCGTCCTGTCTTACTTAGTTGTCCATGTACTTGTACTCTGGCCGTCCTGTCTTACTTAGTTGTCCATGTACTTGTACTCTGACCGTCCTGTCTTACTTAGTTGTCCATGTACTTGTACTCTGGCCGTCCTGTCTTACTTAGTTGTCCATGTACTTGTACTCTGACCTTCTTACTTAGTTGTCCATGTACTTGTACTCTGACCGTCCTGTCTTACTTAGTTGTCCATGTACTTGTACTCTGACCTTCTTACTTAGTTGTCCATGTACTTGTACTCTGACCTTCTTACTTAGTTGTCCATGTACTTGTACTCTGACCTTCTTACTTAGTTGTCCATGTACTTGTACTCTGACCGTCCTGTCTTACTTAGTTGTCCATGTACTTGTACTCTGGCCGTCCTGTCTTACTTAGTTGTCCATGTACTTGTACTCTGACCTTCTTACTTAGTTGTCCATGTACTTGTACTCTGGCCGTCCTGTCTTACTTAGTTGTCCATGTACTTGTACTCTGACTGTCTTACTTAGTTATCCATGTACTTGTACTCTGGCCGTCCTGTCTTACTTAGTTGTCCATGTACTTGTACTCTGACTGCCTTACTTAGTTGTCCATGTACTTGTACTCTGACCGTCCTGTCTTACTTAGTTGTCCATGTACTTGTACTCTGACCGTCCTGTCTTACTTAGTTGTCCATGTACTTGTACTCTGACCGTCCTGTCTTACTTAGTTGTCCATGTACTTGTACTCTGACTGCCTTACTTAGTTGTCCATGTACTTGTACTCTGACTGCCTTACTTAGTTGTCCATGTACTTGTACTCTGACTGCCTTACTTAGTTGTCCATGTACTTGTACTCTGACTGCCTTACTTAGTTGTCCATGTACTTGTACTCTGGCCGTCCTGTCTTACTTAGTTGTCCATGTACTTGTACTCTGTCCGTCCTGTCTTACTTAGTTGTCCATGTACTTGTACTCTGACTGCCTTACTTAGTTGTCCATGTACTTGTACTCTGACTGCCTTACTTAGTTATCCATGTACTTGTACTCTGACCGTCCTGTCTTACTTAGTTGTCCATGTACTTGTACTCTGACTGCCTTACTTAGTTGTCCATGTACTTGTACTCTGGCCGCTCTGTCTTACTTAGTTGTCCATGTACTTGTACTCTGGCCGTCCTGCCTTACTTAGTTGTCCATGTACTTGTACTCTGGCCGCTCTGTCTTACCTAGTTGTCCATGTACTTGTACTCTGGCCGTCCTGCCTTACTTAGTTGTCCATGTACTTGTACTCTGGCCGTCCTGTCTTACTTAGTTGTCCATGTACTTGTACTCTGGCCGCTCTGTCTTACCTAGTTGTCCATGTACTTGTACTCTGACCGTCCTGTCTTACTTAGTTGTCCATGTACTTGTACTCTGACTGCCTTACTTAGTTATCCATGTACTTGTACTCTGACCGTCCTGTCTTACTTAGTTGTCCATGTACTTGTACTCTGACCGTCCTGTCTTACTTAGTTGTCCATGTACTTGTACTCTGGCCGCTCTGTCTTACCTAGTTGTCCATGTACTTGTACTCTGACCGTCCTGCCTTACTTAGTTGTCCATGTACTTGTACTCTGACCGTCCTGTCTTACTTAGTTGTCCATGTACTTGTACTCTGACTGCCTTACTTAGTTATCCATGTACTTGTACTCTGACTGCCTTACTTAGTTGTCCATGTACTTGTACTCTGACCGTCCTGTCTTACTTAGTTGTCCATGTACTTGTACTCTGACCGTCCTGTCTTACTTAGTTGTCCATGTACTTGTACTCTGGCCGCTCTGTCTTACCTAGTTGTCCATGTACTTGTACTCTGTCCGTCCTGTCTTACTTAGTTGTCCATGTACTTGTACTCTGACTGCCTTACTTAGTTGTCCATGTACTTGTACTCTGACTGCCTTACTTAGTTATCCATGTACTTGTACTCTGACCGTCCTGTCTTACTTAGTTGTCCATGTACTTGTACTCTGACTGCCTTACTTAGTTGTCCATGTACTTGTACTCTGGCCGTCCTGCCTTACTTAGTTGTCCATGTACTTGTACTCTGGCCGTCCTGTCTTACTTAGTTGTCCATGTACTTGTACTCTGACCGTCCTGTCTTACTTAGTTGTCCATGTACTTGTACTCTGGCCGTCCTGTCTTACTTAGTTGTCCATGTACTTGTACTCTGACCGTCCTGTCTTACTTAGTTATCCATGTACTTGTACTCTGACCGTCCTGTCTTACTTAGTTGTCCATGTACTTGTACTCTGACTGTCTTACTTAGTTGTCCATGTACTTGTACTCTGGCCGTCCTGTCTTACTTAGTTGTCCATGTACTTGTACTCTGACCTTCTTACTTAGTTGTCCATGTACTTGTACTCTGACCGTCCTGTCTTACTTAGTTGTCCATGTACTTGTACTCTGACCGTCCTGTCTTACTTAGTTGTCCATGTACTTGTACTCTGACCGTCCTGTCTTACTTAGTTGTCCATGTACTTGTACTCTGGCCGTCCTGTCTTACTTAGTTGTCCATGTACTTGTACTCTGGCCGTCCTGTCTTACCTAGTTGTCCATGTACTTGTACTCTGGCCGTCCTGTCTTACTTAGTTGTCCATGTACTTGTACTCTGGCCGCTCTGTCTTACCTAGTTGTCCATGTACTTGTACTCTGGCCGTCCTGTCTTACCTAGTTGTCCATGTACTTGTACTCTGGCCGTCCTGTCTTACCTAGTTGTCCATGTACTTGTACTCTGGCCGTCCTGTCTTACCTAGTTGTCCATGTACTTGTACTCTGGCCGCTCTGTCTTACTTAGTTGTCCATGTACTTGTACTCTGACCGTTCTGTCTTACTTAGTTGTCCATGTACTTGTACTCTGGCCGTCCTGTCTTACTTAGTTGTCCATGTACTTGTACTCTGGCCGCTCTGTCTTGTAGGTATTGAGATATCCAATTTAATAAAAGGCCTTGGATGCCAAGTCTGAGAAGCTTGTTCTTTAATCCTTCTCTCCATACCCTATCAAAAGCCTTCTCCATGTCGACCCAAACTGCCAGTGTGTGTTTCTTTTCTTGTAGAGCATCTTCCATTTCCTGTGCGATGTAGGTAATCAGGTCTTCAGTTGATCTGCGCTAACGGAAACCACTTTGTTGTGGTATGATTTCTTGTTTTGTCTCCAAACGTCACATGAGTCTTCTGTTAACTAGCCTTTCAATGAGTTTGTTCAGGCAGTTCAGTAGGCCAATTTGTCTGTAGCTACTTGAGTCCAGTGGGTTTTTTCCATGTTTGAGGGTGGGCATCATAATGGCTTCTTTCCAGGTTGCCGGCTTGTGGTCTCTCTTCCAGCTGGCATTTATTATCCTTAGAAGCTGGCCTTTGGCTTTCTGACCCAGTTTTATGAGTATTTCGTTGGTGATTCCATCTTTTCCAGGGGAACTCTTGAGTTTCAATCCCTTGAGAGTTACATCTAGTTCTGTTGGTGTAAAGATGGTCGTCAGATGTTCTTCTGGTGCTAAAGGCATGTGCTTTGCATCTCGGTTTTCCTTTCTTGCAACTTTCTGTTGATCTATAGGAATGTTTATTCTAATTATGTTTTTGTAAGCTTATATCAGTTTGTTTGCTGCCCTTTTGCCTGTCTGGATGTTCTGATTGTGTGCTAATGTTATTGAAGGTCGGCAGTTGTTTTCATCGCTCAGAGCTTTCGCAAGTATCCAGAGTTTGTGTCCATTTTTGTCTAGATTGAAGCTCTCTGTTTTGTCTTTCCAGCTCTGTCTTCTGATACCTTAACCTCTCTTCTGTATTTGGCAGAGGCTGCTTTATAGGCTATGTATGATTGTCTTCTGATTTTGACATCATATCTTCCTCGAATGTGCCGTTTCTCATTTTTGTTCCCCGTGTGCTACAACTTGACAGCACATTCCTAACGAGGATTTAACTAACATTTACGTTTGTCTGCTTTGCCTGAATGAATAACATGGCGATAGGGATCTGACCTATTCTATTAATGGAATCAGCTTTACTGCAGTCAAGGAATCCCCATATCCGCTCCATCGACCACTCTGGCATGCCTCGAAGAATAAGCAGACTTACTGTTCCTGTAGGGTGTTGATTATATATACATCTGCTTTTCCCACTAAACACTCCTGATCGGCCAGACCTCTTTTCCACCTTTAGACTCTTCAGTCTCTCAGTATTTTGTCCCACCCATTCTCCTCCTCTTCTCTTAAAGAACGAAGAACAAACTTGGCGATGTCCTCTTTATCGACAGTCAGACCCACACTCAGTGTCAGAGCTGCCTGAGAGCTTGTCGACTATTTCATCTGATCTTTCCAAACCGAACTAGCCCCCTCTAGACTTCTCGACGAGGTCTTGACGCTCAGAAGTAAAATTGAGTTACAGAGGATGTCAAAAGATGGCTAATACACCACCAACAGCCTTGGTGTCCCTCCCTTGAGATGTTCTGTGTGGGTTTACTCCTATAGCAGCTATCAAAGAATATCAATGGATTATCTTTGAGCAGCTAAACGCACAGGGGGAGATAACGCTACTTGATCAGTGCTTAGCGAATCACAGCTAGCGTTGGAATTGGTGAACCAGAACTGATGAAGATCCCAAGCCGAAGCAAAAAAAAAAAAAACCAGATTAATCAATGTGGAAAAATGAGATGGGGAAGTAACCAAGTGCTTCGTTCTGTGTAGCCCGTGCAGTCATAAATGATTTATTTTCTTGTTCAGTAATGAATGTTCGTTGTATACTTCGTCTCAAAATGAAATTGTTTGCTCTCCCTAGACTGCCACATCACAGCCAACTATAGATTCCCTAAGGCCAGCGGTCAGAAAATAAAAGCGAAAATCCATAAACTAGTTTAACGTGTTTTGACTATAGAAGATATAAACGGCTGAGCTCACTCTACTCGCAAAGCTGGAAACATCACGATAGTTGGTGGTTTCCCAGGAATTCTCACTCAACCCGCAGGTGTAATCAAATCTATAGTTGGCTGTGGTTTGATAAACCCTCATGAAAGGTCACAGTAGATGTCAAGATTTAGAGTCATCAATGCTGTCATCCACGCTCCAGTTTGCATCTGTCAGCCAGTGACTGCATGTATCACTGCCATGCTCTGCTGCTGTCATCCACGCTTCAGTTTGCATCTGTCAGCCAGTGACTGCATGTATCACTGCCATGCTCTGCTGCTGTCATAATCAAGATACCTTACTTTGACATGTAACAGATGCCTGGTGTTGCGAGGAAAATTGTAGGAATAGATTCAGTTGCAAGATTGTAGTTGTAAGCCATTCGGACAGGTGGCCGAACAAATAGAGCCAAATTCGTTATTCTAATAAAGTGGTCGGGGGTCGAATCTTTATAGGGTCAACGATACTTTCTGTTGTCCTTTTCTATGGATGAAGCATAACAAGGTAAACATCGCAGCGATACTCCGATACTCCGAGTCAACCATTCTTTTTTCTTCATCTCGGCAGACCCGAGAAATGGGACAAATAACTTAATGATGACGCCAGTGGATGTCTACTATTGTCAGGGACGACGATTTTAAAGACGTGTCGTTATTATTAAAATATTTACAATTTTATTTTAAAATTGTCTCAAGGACTTTTGTCGGTTCTACGAAGTTCGTATATTGAGTCGTTATCTCTCTGGTGATATCAAACAAGAGATGGGAGAACTAATGGACTATTGTTCCACGTAGAGGAACAGGGATAAGTCACATTTATACTCAAGAAGATATAGAATAATTATTAGCCAGAATGGGCATGTGTAATAGTATATACATTGGAAGTGGAGAAATAGCAGTTACGGATATGTAAACATTTCAGACACAAACAATTAACAGTCGATGGAAATGTTTCACCTGTTGTTAGAAAAGGTGTGGAGATGGAGGGGATAGCTGTAACAGAATTATTGAGAGAGTGGAATTATCACAGCTGTTAATGAAAAGGGTGCTGGGTAATTGTAACATTATGACTTGAACCGTCAACATGTCCAGGCAGTCAACATGTCCAGGGGATTGACAGATTAACAAACCCTTTCAGGGGCAGGTCAAATTCATGAGATAAATATCACTATCAAGTGTTCATAATAAAGTTATTTTTAAACTTAGAGGTTATACAAAGTGGCAATATGGTGCCTTGCTTGGTCAGTTTTGACACAAAGTTCAATATATGACTCAACATCGCGATAGATGATTGGCTGCGTGTGGCCTGCGCGGAGAATAAACCAGGGGCTTGTTCAAATGAGAATGGGGTACTTAACTTCCAGCACAAAAGGAATTGGGAAGTTTTAAAGTTTGAAGTTATTGATAAGTAGAGTAAGAAATGCAAACTAGACGAGCTTAGTTCCGCTTCGGTCGAAACTGCTGAAGGCAGTTTGATAATAGTGTGGAATCCATAAGTGGAGTCAGTTAGATAAGTCAGTTAAGTCAAAAGTCAGTTAGTCAGGAAGAGTTAGTTGAGAAGTAAGTTGAGAAGTAAGTTGAGAAGTAAGTTGAGAACTAAGTTGAGAAGTAAGTTAAGAAGTTAGTTGAGAAGTAAGTTGAGAAGTAAGTTGAGAAGTAAGTTGAGAAGTAAGTTGAGAAGTAAGTTGAGAAGTAAGTTGAGAAGTAAGTTGAGAAGTAAATTGAGAAGTAAGTTGAGAAGTAAGTTGAGAAGTAAGTTGAGAAGTAAGTTGAGAAGTAAGTAGAACAAGGAAAAAGCAAGTAGAATTAGAAACATTGAGAACATCTCCAATATAGATGAGTCAGTCAGTGACAACATAGTTTATTTGTGAAGTGTTTCAGGTTAGATTCAGAGGTATTGTGCTCCAGAGAACAAATAGTAGGTAGGTTAATATTGAAGTAGTGTAACGTAAGACAGTTGTGAATGTAGAGTTATATCTATCACAGAAAATAAGTACTAGGGGACACACTCAATTAATAACGGCGGTAGCCTCTGAGTTCATCTCAAATAAAGAACACGATTGATAATTGAAGTACTACCAGTAATCATCACGAGCTATGAGAATGATTCAATAAACTGGAATGAACATGATTTGTATAGTCTGTGATTGTTGAATACGTCAAGACTGTTAAAACGTTGTGATGTTTTTATATGTATGATCTGTGTCTGATGAAAACAGAAGTTGTAAAATGAACAATTATAAATACGACGTTAATTCCACCCTGGGACACAAGGAGCCCTTTAGAAACAGAGCTGAAAGCTGTCAGTGACTTATAGCTGACTGATTGCACTAGGATCGGTGAATTAGAACCATACAGACCGTACTCCACCTCTACGTGGTGGTTCTAGTAACAGACTAAATAGTCTGGCTAGGGAAGGCAACCAGGTGCTCAAAATGTCATGCTAAAGTCGGATATGTTTGGTCGATATCATATATGACATCTCTCATCATGTGCTATACCGGTTGGCGTAGGCGATCATGTCCTTCCACAATGTTCTATCTACAGTGCATCGTATCAGTTCTGTTGTTGACTGTTTTCCATGTCATAACACCAAGCTATCCAGTATTTTCTCTCTTTGTCGTCCGCGATCTCTCTTTCCTTTCATTTTGCCAGTTGTAACCAAGTATTCCAACTTTCCTCTTCTCATGATGTGCCCGAAAAATTTTGATTGTTTCTTTCTGATGTTTTTTAGGAGCTGCCTTTTTGTGTTGGCCTCTTTGAGAACTTCCTCGTTGGTCTTTTTAGCTGTTCAGGGAACTTTCAACTTTCTGAGAAATCCCATCTCTGTGGCCTCTAATCATCTTTTCATTTCATGACATCTCTACTGTAAACAATAACAAAACACATCTAAGCTCATTTTTAGGGCTTTTTAATGGCGGATGAGGAGGGGGAGGAGAAGGAGGACAAGCCCTTTAGTCAGCTGGTGAAAGCAAGAAAGAGAGAGAGTGTGTGATTTTAAAAAGTAAAGAGCCCCGTTACGCTAAGTGGCGTATAGGGTTATGGTTATGGTTATGGAAGGCCTCGGTATCACTGCAAACGAATCAAAATCCATAATTGCTCAACCGCCCGTGCCAGTGGAATCATCCGAATTACTAACTCATCTCCCAAACAAAGAAAGGCAACTGTAGTCCCCATCGCAGCAGTCTCAGCACACGCCAAAAGACATAAGGCGAAACCGCGCAGAAAGTGAACACAGTTCCCTGTCATACGATATCATCCTTCATCGTAAACAATTGGGACATCGAAACATGATCAAAACGGATGAATCACACAGCTCACGGTGTGCACATAGCACTTAACTCAGTAGCTCCTTCAACAAGCCGGACTTGGAATATGAGGAAACTGCAACAAGGAACACCCTTCAGACATAGCCTTCAATGGTTCCTGCCGCCTATCCACCATATACCATGGAAGTTCACGTCCTCCCGAAAATGATGATCGTCATATTGAGAACAAAAAATGTATAGCGCGTGATGATATTAGGACATTGTTCTTGACACCAACCGAACATATAAACACACAGGTAGTCGTCGAATTATCCCCGTCATACATCAAACAACAGACCGTACGGTTAGCGTACAGCGAAAGAAACACGGTGCAATTTCCCAAAGAGGAAAATCTTCGGTCGACTTGAAGCAATCCATTAATGCGTTTCAGCATGTAAATAACTTGCGTCAAAAATCGCAACGTCGGCCATTGAACAGCACTCACTGTGACGTATACCGTATAGGGAATATGGCGTATAGGGAATTTGGTGTTAGTGACCATAGTTTTTACAGACCTTCGGCACTTGATTTTTTGGGGTAATGTGGTCAGTATTATGTCCGTGCCGCTTTACTTTCTCAGAAAAAAATCTGGTACCCATTTAAGGCTGGGTGAACCCTGAAGCCGTCGAGCAGGATCTAACGAGACTCTTGTCCTATGTAGTTCAGTTCACTAACCACTGAACTATCGCGGCTCCCTTACGAAAGAGATTAGCCAGAACATAAGCGATATTCATTTATTTCTCCCTACGTGTTTCCACACAAACAAACTGAAGTTGAAGAGAGTGCCAAGGAGGGTGTCGGGTGGTCTATAGATAAGGCGTCAGCCTCTGGACAAAAAGGTCCCCGTTTCGATTCCCACCACAGGCTGTAGACAAGATATTTGAAACAAAAAAAATCGAATCCGTGGCTTTATCCTCCCCTGGTCTCTGAGTAGTGAGATCCGATGTCTAGTCCACTCGTAAAAAGGGCGAAAAGCAGGAGGTCTCGTGATCATTCTGCGCACGTTAAAGAACCATTGACAGCCCTGGACATCGAAAAGAGTCGGTTAGAAAATGGCCGCTGCTCAGGCACAATTAATAGAACAAGAATCTACCCAAGACGTTAAGACTCTCGACGATAAAAATGTGAGAGTACCTCTAAAACCGGAGAATGTCTGCCTGTATGGAGAGGGACACCTGAGCACACGTTTGCCGGTTTGAAAAATATGACAAAGTGATATTCACGAATAATTCAGTCCCTCGCTAGAGATATTAATCTGGCGAACATCAGCAAATAACAACAAACAACAAAAAGAGAGTACCCTTGATGACAAGCAAATGAACACTCAATTTCATGAACATGCAATAAAAGCGGTAGAAAATGAATTTAAATAAAAGCAAAACTCGTAATATACAGTTATTTTATTTTCTTATGAAAATAAGCCTGCTTTACACAGATTCACTCTGGGCCGAGACAACACAACATGGCACCGCTCTCATCAACATCGGGGCGGCAACAATGAGAGATTAGCGTGAAACATCGAAACAATGGCAGGCATCAGTAACGGCGGGTTGGCTGCGCCCGGAACCCCAAACCAGACTGAAATGGTTTCATGGAGGAGATCAAATGATAGTCTGTTAGAAATCAACTTAAACGGCTCCTGCGTGACTGCTAGATTTGATGGAGACGAGATCAATGTTTCCAGCCGATAACTAGTAACATCAGCAACTTGATGATCAAATCAATATTCCTCATACTTTATGTAGCTGTGTAATTTCGAATATATCGATTATCGTGTTCACAGCTATCGCCTCATCGCATTACGGGCCTCAGAGTTCATGAGACACCATTTGCCACAATGAGCAGTGTTGTTGTCTGCCATTGAACTGTCACATATGACAGATCCATTATCAATATTTTTTTTATCAAATTTAAATATCAAGAATTCTCAAGCAAAGGCGATCAAGAAGCTGTAAACCTGCCAGCAATGAACGTCTGAGTGCTGTAACGTGTAGTCAGTGTTTTGCACTAGAGCTAACAGTTTGTGTCCATTTACACATACTGCCCCAATCATTCTCTCCCTCCTCTCTATTTGTGGCTCTCCTTCTTTCTATTTAATTGTCTCTCTGTATTTCTCCGTCTCTCTGTCTCCCCCTCTCTTTGTCACTTTGTCTCTTCTTCTCTTTGTTTCTCCCCTTTCTGTCTCCTTCTCTCTCTCTCTCTCTCCCTATCTTCCTATTTGTCTCACCCTCTCTCTACCTCTCTCAGTCTCTCTCTCTTTCTGTCTCTCCCTGTCTCTGTTTTTCCCGTCCTCTCTCTTCTTTTCCTTTTTCTCTCTCCCTCTCTATCTCCTTCTCCTTCCTCTGTATGTCTCTCCCTCTCGGTTTTTCCCTCACTATCGCTTTCACCCTCCCTCTCCCTCTCTCTGTAATTCCCTCTCTCTTCCTTTTTCTCCCTCTCTCTCTCCTTTCCTCCATCTCTCCCTCCTTAACTCTGTCTTTCTCTCTCTCTCTGTCTCTCCCTCTCTTTCTGTTTCTCCTGGTCTCACTTTGGCTTTCTCCCTCTCTTAACCTCTTTCACTTTTCATTCGATCTCTCTCCTCTCTGTCTTTCTCTCTCCATCACTCTGTCTTTCTTTCCCCCTCTCTCTGTCTCTCCCTCTCTTTCTGTCTCTCTCTGCCTCTATCTCTCTGTCTTTCCCTCTCTCTCTCCTTCTCCCTGTCTCTACCTCTCTCTGTCTTTTCCTCTCTCCCTCTCTTTCTGTCTCTGCCTGTCGCGCTCTAACTTTCTCCCACTCCGTCTTTCCCTCCCTCTCTATCTTCTCCCTGCCTCTCCATCTCTCTTTCTTTCCATCCCTCTCCCCCTTTTCTCACCCTTCCTCTCTTTCTCAAGAACACATCTATCTAAGCTGTAATGGAGCGGCTCTTACTTGGTCTGCCTAGAAGCAGAGAACTGGTTCGATTACCTCATCAAAACCCTCTCAGGTTTACCCAGTCTCTAATGGGTTCATTGACCTGATATTTTTCTGGGAAAGAAAACCGACTTGACCTAATGCTGACCACATGACACCCAAGAAATGTTCCGATTTTTCGACAAATACGAGCATAACAACATGCCCTGTTACTCGAGGCGTGACGAGGTTTATTATAAATATATGTCTGGCTTAACAATAATTAGTCTCGGTGGCTGAGTAGTTAGTGTGTTCGCTTCCCTATCAGAAGGTGCCGGGGTCGATGCCCAGAAATGGCGGATTTTTTTTTTCGAACCAACAAGAATCAGGAGTTGACCCAGCCTCTAAAAATTGGTGCCATAATTTTTTTTCTGGGAAATAAAGGCGGTCTGGCGTGATACCGACATCACCAAAATATGTGCCGAGGTCATGGAAAATTATGGTCACTATCACCATACGCCTATCAAGCTAGGGGAGGTAACCTTTACTGTAACAATAAAGGGACATAAGCAACATGAAAAGGCCGTAACATAAACTATAGTCCGTTCAGAAATTATAATCACACCTGAATTAGCTTTGTGTGATAACCGCTTGTTATTTTGGTTTCACATTTTGCATGCAATCTTAGAATATTGATGACGCCAGATTTTGGTATTTTTTATTCCACAAACACAACAGATTTTGCACATCAGCGATCCTTGATTCCTTTGATCTTTTATGACGATATCACACAAGTTGATTCAAATTTTAGAGTTTACAGTAATCGTGTTAAATTGTCCAGTTTACCGCAATTCTTGTCAGAGGCGTATCTACATAGTGCTTAATTGTGGGTGTTGTTCGTTATGTGTATTTGCAAACATGAATTCAATTGGTTACAATTAGTCTTGTCCTTCGGTCACAATTAGACCCCAGGACGCCCTAACTGCAGCTGGAATTGAATTCATCTTAATTTTAATCATTCCGAATCTGACGATTCCAAGAGGTTGATAATCATTACTGGCTGGACAAATAGTAATCCATCTCGTTTCCAGTACTCATCTTCCACCCGCAACACATGTTCAACACACTTCTTTTGCATAGTTATAAATTTGCATTTCAAACTCATTGTAATTTAGCTATAAATGTTGGTATTTAAAGTCAACAAATTGTCTACTGAGTCTTCATTAAATAATAAAGATACGCCTTCCCTTCGGTAATTAATGCCAAGGCCGTGGTGCGTCATGTCGTTCAATAACAATTCAGTTTTGTGCACGGGATTTTCCTGAAGTTAGTATTTCTGCAATAGCCAAACTATTTTACGTGAACGACCGCACCAAATTAATGTATATATCATAAAATGGTGTCAAATTCGAACAGGGTGAATGTAATATAGCCTAAAGAAGAAAACTTTTAAACTAGAGATCAAATTTCTCAGAGCAAAAAATATTTCTATAACATCATTAATATTCTAAGATTCATGCAAAATGTGAAACCAAAATAACACGCGGTTATCACGCAAAACTAATTCAGGTGTGATTATGAATTTCTGAACGGACTATAGGAGACAAGCAGCAGTGATCGTCTAGAGAGTCATACACTTACTGGTGTTAAAAGGAGACATTTCAGCTCTTTTTTGTATGCTTATTTACATAATTCTACAGGGAGAGGATTTTTAAGACATCAATGTTGCAGCAGGTATGATGAACATCAATTGGCAAACACTTAACGGTGTAAGATTTGCTGGTGATACGACATGACCGAGAGATAACGTTGAAAAGCTACAACAATACGTTACAGAAAGGACGGGGATTGAGGCTTGAGGTAAATATTAAGAAAACTAACATTGTGATGATAAACCGAGATAACGTTCGTGACTTGAAAGTTAACTTCAACATAAATGTAGAAAATCTATGCAGAAATCTAAGAACATATTTACAAGGATCACACGATATCGAGTGACGGAAAAGACATACATGAACAGAAAACAGATAATTTAATGGAAGAATAAAACACGTTCTGGCGATTTCAGAAATGTCATGAAACCTGAAATTGAAAATGATAAAATGTCACAATAATTCATGCCTTTTAAAACGTGAAATAAAATGAATGATCGTGAAAACAGATCAATAAAATAGGTAAATAAATGTACAATATTATAAAATACCGTGAAAAGATAAATGAACACAAAATGTGATACATGAATAAAATAAATAAACATAAAACTTAAATGAACATTAAATAAAATAACTGAACATAAAACGTGACAAATGACCATGGAATAAGATAAATGAATGTGAAATAAGATAAATGAACATGGAATAAGATAAATGAACGTGAAATAAGATAAATGAATGTGAAATAAGATAAATGATTGTGAAATAACATAAATGAACACAGAATAATATAAATGAATGTGAAATAAGATAGAGGAAAAGACAGCAAACCATAATATATAATGTAATTTTGTGATTTTAGACAGATTTATAGAAGAATTAAAAGATTTGGATGGAAAGAAAGGAAAACAAACAATCAAGTCTTAACACAACTAAAATTGACAAGAGAACTACTAAACACAATTCAAACAAGACAAATGAGATTTTTGAGGCACGTTAAAAGACATAGCAGCCTACTAAAAGTAATATTGGAAGTGAAAATACAAGGTAAAAGAGGCAAAGGCTGACCAAGACTAACTTGGACGAGTATCATGAAGTCAGCATATGACAACCTGCCACCATCAAAGCAGGAAACAGTGAGGAATGACGCTCCATGGTTGCCAACCTTCGATACGGAGACGGCATTCATTGATGATGATGATGAAATTTGTGAAAGGACAGGAAGACATGGGATATGGCATAAAAGAAATAAATATAACATTTGTGAAGCAGCTGAACACTAAGATGTACTTATCATTAAGTACCCATTCTCCTGGCGATAGCTCAGTGGTTAGTGAACTGGACTACAAAGGACAAAAGTTGGGTTCAATCCTGATCGACGGCTTCCGGGTTCACCCAAGTTTAATGGGTACAGAAATTTTTTTTCTGGGAAAGTAAAGCGGTACGGGCGTAATACTGACCACATTACCCTAAAAATCATGTGCCGAATGTCTATAAAAATTATGCTCATTAACACCATATTCCCTATATGCCACTTGGCGTGACTGAGATCTTTACATTTTGCTTACCTTACATAGTCTGCTGGTGTAGGTGATCATGTTTCTCCATAACTGTGTATCTCTTTGGGGCCTCGGTAGCCTAGTTGGGAAAACCACCCGACTAGATTACCGACGTTCGGACAACCGTGTTCAATTCCCGCTGGGAGCAGTGTGAATTGTACTCGTGGTTGGAAAAAAAAAACCAGCCGTTGGCAGAAATGGGTACCAGGGTATATTATCCTGGGAAGGTGGGGAATGTCGCTTCGCATCTGAGTTTCGATGCTTGAGGCTACACTATACAGAAATATCCGAACATTTCTGGATAGGCGGCCGAGCACATATGGGTGTAAACTCGCGTGCTAAGACGCCGGTTCAAGTCTCGTACTTTACCTTTACCTGTGTATCTCGACATCTGTATATTAATTGTTCCCTTCTAATGGTGTAAATAGGTTTGCCGTTTGCTTGGTCTCTTTTAGAACCGACACATTACTCTTGAGCTGTCCACGACTATAGACAATGATGCAATATGCGCAGCTAAATATGACTATAGAGACAGGATAATGAACGACAAGAGACAATAGACAATAGTAAAATAAAGCAGCAAGAAAGGTCTCTGTCTGAAAATTAAGAAAATATTATTAATAATCATATCGAAAAAAAACTCATCACCACCATACAACACAAAATAAACCGGGCAAATATAAAGCAAGAGTAGAGCGTCCAATACTTGAGAACAATAATAACACCAGAAGGAAAATGAAACACAGAAATAAAAACCACAGCAACTCAGGTCAAAGTAGAGTTTCAGAAAATGAAAAACATCTTGTGCAACAAACTCCTGCATTCACTTGCAATGAAATTACAAACTCCTACATTCACTTGCATTGGAAGTACAAACTCCTGGATTCACTTGCATTGGAAGTACAAACTCCTGCATTCACTTGCATTGGAAGTACAAACTCCTGCATTCACTTGTATTGGAAGTACAAACTCCTGCATTCACTTGTATTGGAAGTACAAACTCCTGCATTCACTAGTATTGGAAGTACAAACTCCTGCATTCACTTGCATTGGAAGTACAAACTCCTACAATCACTTGCATTGGAAGTACAAACTCCTGCATTCACTTGCATTGGAAGTACAAACTCCTACAATCACTTGTATTGGAAGTACAAACTCCTGCAATCACTTGTATTGGAAGTACAAACTCCTGCAATCACTTGTATTGGAAGTACAAACTCCTGCAATCATTTGCATTGGAAGTACAAACTCCTGCAATCACTTGTATTGGAAGTACAAACTCCTGCAATCACTTGTATTGGAAGTACAAACTCCTGCAATCATTTGCATTGGAAGCACAAACTCCTGCAATCACTTGTATTGGAAGTACAAACTCCTGCAATCATTTGCATTGGAAGTACAAACTCCTACAATCACTTGCATTGGAAGTACAAACTCCTGCATTCACTTGCATTGGAAGTACAAACTCCTGCATTCACATGCAATGGTAGTTCACACTCATATATACTAAAGGAAATTCTCGGGCGATATTGAATTTAGGAAATAAATTGCATTGTATTGAGACCTGGACTGAAAGTGTTCAGCGACTAATAGCTGACTGTTCACGTTAGAATGAGAGGCTAGTGCTGATCAAAGTCCTCCCTGCGGTTGATTAAAGTTCACCTTCCGGCAGGTCACAGTCCTACATGCGCCTGATCAAAGTCCTCCTTACGACAGACCAGAGTCCCCCCTACACCTTGACAAAGTCCTACCTGCTATTGATCAAAGTCCTCCCCGCGACTGTCAAAGTCCTCATTGCGGCACTTTCAGAAACAAACCAATCAGACGAGTAAGGCGGGACGACTACAATGTCGCAAAATGTCGTGCTGATGACGGATTTGTTGGGCCAAATGTGAAAATATCGTAGCTTGGTGTGAACGTTAACACAAAGCGTCTACGCTGATTTAGCGCCCTTCCCATCGGAGATGGTGAAGTGAAGAATAGTTGTGCGTTCTACAGTGTACAAGAAACACGGCTGCAAATGTTTTGTTGTATCTTCTATACTTGATCATCTCTCCTCACGCAAGTTAAAATAACTTGTCTGTTTAAGAATGCCGTATTTGTTTTTGAGTGTTTACAGATGTTTTGAGTGTTTACAGATGTTCGTGTTTATTAATGTGGCGATATGTTCAAATACAACATTCTCCCCCACTTTCTATTTGTTTCTTAATGTCTATGATTGTTTTGTTTGTGCACGTTCCTGTTTGTTTCACCAACCACAACTTCAAGTTTCTAAACATTTCCCATCTACCAATTCTTGTTGTTTTTTTGTTTTCTTTTGCCAAGCTTCTCCTACACTGGAACAGCTAATCAGGTTTCTCCGCAACATACCCACAGTTCACTATTTTCAAAAGACGACTTCGAGCGGTCGTTATATATTCACCAAAACTGCAGCTTCTACTTCTGAAAAGCCCGCAAAATCTGACGTCACATGCAATGCGTGTATACATCATGACTCACACTGTCGCTGGTGAGTAGGCGCAAGTATCTATCCCATCCAGTCCAGGGTCTCCCAGCTGACTGTGAAATGTCACCTCACGGTGCGCTTCAAGCCTATCGAGGCCCTGGTAACACAGCCATGTCGGTTCACAGATAATTCAATGAAAATATCAACACCGACAAAGGCCAAGTACATCACAAAACAGTGAAAACATTCCATTTTGCCCGTAAGGGTAACAGCACATAGACCTCTGGACAGTAAAATGCGCTAGGATTAGCCGAGCAAAGAGACAAGAAATAACAAAAATTATCCGGACTTAAATTCGACCGAAAACAGTTTCACTCGCTTCTGTCCATTGCAAAGTGGTTATTTTTTTTTAGCCATTCAGTGAAATAGCACTTTTGTTAGTTTACATCACCATTACCACAGCATAGTGGTTCTAAAACTAATTCTGGTGAAGACACTTTAGTTCTATGAACCTATCCTTTTTGGATAGATTTATTGGTTATTGGTTATTGGTTATGGAAGGCCTCGGTATCACAGCAAACGAATTAAAATACATAATTGCTCAACCGCCCGTGCCAGTGGAATCATCCGAATTACTAACTCATCTCCCAAACAAAGAATGATAACTGCAGTCCCCATCACAGCAGTCTCAGCACACGCCAAAAGACATAAGGCGAAACCGCGCAGAAAGTAAACACAGCCAACTGTTCCCCATCATACGATATCATCATTCATCGTAAACAAGCGGGATATCGAAGCAGGATCAAAACGGATGAGACACACAGCTCACAGTGTGCACAGAGCACTTAACTCAGTAGCTCCTGCAACAAGCCGGACTTGGAATATGAGGAAACTGCAAGAAGGAACACTTTTCAGACATAACCTTCAATGGCTCCTGCCGCTTTCCACCATATACCATGGGAGTTCACGTCCTCCCGAAAATGATGATCGTCGTAGCACTTGATAATGTTAGGCCATCATTGATGACTCCAATTCCAAACATATAGACACACAGTGGTGGTAAGTTATCATTTCCAATCCAACAGAAGCCACATGACCTGCAGTTAGTAAAACCACAGAGAGAATATGATTTTGTGACCTTCACTGATTCACTCTTAGATGTGAATGTGTAGTTTACACAAGAGGAGAAGTTTTCAACTACAGTGATCCCATTTAAGGCAATTCTGGGATAGCAAGGCAATTCTCCTTTATAGCAACAGAACTTGATGATGTTCTTCGCTCCCTTCTTGTAGCTGCCGCCACACGATTCTGATGTCTCATTAACTTGGACATCATTCAAGAACAATGTCAGATTAACATTCCATAGATCTGGCTCTGCTGATGAAATGCTTGGTGCAACAGTTGTATCAATCATACTGAAGTCTCCTGGTCTGTGGTCATTAATATCACAGACGGCATATTATGTTGTTATATTCAGTATTTCTTTCTGGGGTGTAAATATGTGGCACACACAAGGAGAGTGGTTTGTGGTCCCAGTAATCCCATTAAAGGCAATTCTAGGGTAGCATGGCATAGCTGTTTCAGATCAGCACAATCCCGTGATGTTTTCTGTGTTCGCTATGAAGCTGCTGCTGTCTACACAATCCTGACCAATTATAGGTGTGGACATTATTCACTTGCAATGACAAAACTGCTTTGTTTACATCATAAACCTCTGGAAGCGAATCATTTATGGGACTAATAGTACAATTTATTCTTCCATCGGGGATATCTTCATTGAGTCCCCAAAAAAATGCCTTTGGTTAAAAAGCACTAAATAAAAAAGCACTAAATGGATAGATTTATGGGCACCAAGACGGGTCCTAGCTATCCATGCCTATTCATAGGTTATCTTGAACACCAACAACTCAATTCGTAACAGGGTCCCCTTCCCATCAAAAACCTCCGGTATATTGATGATTGCTTCGGTCTTACTGATCTACCTGTGAACGACGTCTCCAAGTTTATCGATTACATCGGTAGCTATCATATGCCTATCAAGATCACATCTTGTATCTCAACTTCCTCTGCTAGCTTTTTTGACATTATTGTTTCCTTGGGTACGTCTGGCCTCCACAACTCGATTTTCTATAAACCCGCAGACGCCCGTTGTAACCTTCTCTATAATTCATGGCATTCACTTTCATTGTGATTTGATTCCGTTCTCTCAGTTATTGCGTCTTCGTCGTATACGCCACGATGACCAGGATTTCCGCCAACAGGCTCACCTCATGTTAGGTTTCTTTAGCCGCTGGCTTTATCAAGATTCGATCCTCCAATCTGCCTTCAAACGGGTCCCTCTTATCTCTCGTCCTGAGGCACTCACTCCTTCCAACCCTCCCCCCACCCGCCGAGAGAAAAATACTTACTCTCACCTATCATTCTCACAACTTAGCTGCTGTGAGAATATTCAACTGTTACAATTCCATTCTCTAGTCTGATCTCACCACTCGTCTACTTTTTCGTGATCCCCCTATGGTCGCCTTCAAATGCGACAGGAATTTGAGAGACATTCTGGCTAGGAGCCGTCTAACTCGCTCAGACTATAAACACATTGGTACGGTCTCTCGTGGACGTAACTGTATCACCTGCGCCTACGTGCTCCGCACCGACTCTATCTTATTCCCTAACCGACAGTTGGAAATCAAGGATGGTTCACATGTGTGTCTCGCAACATTATTTATGCCATCATATGCCAACAATGCCATATGACATATTGGCGAGTCTGGAGACGTTTAGCGGACCGATTCTGTGAACATCTTCGGGATGTCACTCCAGTGGCGTCCCATTTCAATTCCTCAGACCACAAGGACAAAAATGACATCCGCATAACTAAAATTGTTCTTTGCCACTCCAACGAATGTAGTCGGTTTGCCTTATAGTCCAATTGGGTTCGCCGACCCCACGAGGCATGAATGTATCACACTCGTAGTTTCCCTGTAGCTGCTCCTTCCCGGTTGCATATTCTACTCTTCTGCCCTGTTTGAGCGCATTAGTATATGCACATGATATGTTATTCACAGCTCTCCACTACTAGACCACACGGTGAAACTTCGATGGTCCCCTATATCTCTTTTATTTCTTTTGACGATATATCCCTATATCGTCAGTCGCAGTTTTATCTCTTTAGTGAATTTGCACCGTGTTCTGTTCGTCGTAGGCTACATTCACGAGAGTAATCACGATTCTAAAGGGCGCGTTATGCAGTGCGTCCGACATTGTTATGTGTGCTACGTCATCGTAATGGCTCATCGTAAATCTCTAGATCGGCGTTACGCTAATCTTACAGTCTGTTGTTTGATGTGCGACGAGGATAATCTGACGACTAACTGTGTGTTTATATGTGCGAATTTGGAGTCAACAATGATGGCCTAACATCATCAAGCGCTATACATTTTTAATGAAATATGACGATCATCACTTTCGAGAGGACGTGAACTTCTGGTATATGGTGGATAGGTGGCAGGAAACATTGCAGGCTATGCATGAAAAGTGTTCCTTGTTGCAGTTTCCTCATATTCCAAGTCCATGGGGACTGGTTGGTCTCGAGGCGAGACGCCGGTCTCGGGACAAAGAGGTTGTGGGTTCAAATCTCGGCTCCACCGGTTGGGATTTTTATTTATGATTTCTCTCTGCGACAACACCCCTGGTCTCAGCAGCGAGGCCGGCTTGAAACGTCAGTTACTCATCGACGGAAAAAATATGAGTACCTCCGAAGTCGGAGTTATCTGCCTGTGCGGCGAGAGACCCCTGTGCACACGGCTGCCAGGGAAAAATGGAGTAACACGCAAAATTCAGTTCCTAGTCTCTAGGGACTTCGTCAGAGTTGAAAGCTGGCGAACGCAACCACAACAACAAGAACATATTTCTTTTGTCTGGAGTGCTCACTTTTGTGCAAGGTGAAACCCTTGTCACCTGCACTACACGGTACCTTACCTTTCACATGTTCTTAGTGAACCCCAATCAGAGACATTTCACTCTTTCCGGTTTTCGAGTACCAGTTATTCTTCTGATCTAATCTTTCTGCTTTGTGTATGTACACGGACCTCGGTGTGGACACTTCTTTGTATGTTTGCTCTATGCGCACATTTTCACATATGTGTGTACTCACACGTATGGCTGTAGCCGTATACATACATATATATCATTTTATATATATATATATATATATATATATATATATATATATATATATATATATATACATATATGTATATATATATGTAAAGATTTTAGAAGCAGTAATCTCTGCAGTATGTGACATTTTGGCCTGCAAGGTTTCTGTTTTTGAGATTGTGGTTCTGCCCTATGTGCCGTCTTCGGCTCGAAAGGACAATAGATAGATATATATGTAAAATTAAAGTAAAGTACCGCCGTCACGCCAAGTGGCGTATAGGGAATATGGTGTTAGTGATTATAAATTTTACAGACCTTCGGCACATGATTTTTGGGGTAATGTGGTCGGTATTACCCCAGGGCCGCTTTACTTTCCCAGAAAAAAATCCGATAGCCATTAAAGGCTGGGTGAACCGTATCCCGTCGGTTGGGATTGAACCCTACCTATTGCCCTTTGTAGTCCAGTTCACTAATAACTTAGCTATAGCGGCTCCCATATATATATATATATATATATATATATATATATATATAATATATATATATATGTGTGTGTGTGTGTCTATATATTATATATATATATATATATATATATATATATATATTATACTACCTCTATTTAAAAGAGTTCTTAAATGTTATGTAGAGCCAGTCTTAACATATGGATGTGAATCATGTACAGTTGGACAAAAGATAAGAAAATCACTGGAGTCTGCAGAAATGTGGTTTTACAGAAGAATGTTGAGAATACCATGGACAGCTAAGAAGAGTAATGAAACCGTTCTGAAAGATGCCACAGCAAAAAGAGAGCTAATCTCCAATATTAGGAAGAAACAATCATCATTTTTTGACCATGTAAAGAGAAGAGAACAACTGGAATATATTGTAACAACTGGAAAAATTTAGGGACGAAGAGATAGAGGGAAGCAAAGAGAAAAATACCAGACAGCTTAAGAGAATGGCTTGGCACAAGGTCAACAACAGAAAAGATAAATAACCGTCGAGATCGAAAATTGTGGAGAGACATGATCACCTACACCAGCAGGCCCGTTATTTGATGATGATGATGATACATATTATATATATATATATATATATATATATATATATATATATATATATATGCGTAGATTCGTATAGACATTGCCAGTGGCGTTATAGTCGAGGTAAACATAGACAATATTCCCCAACATATTTTTAGAACCTTTCTATCTGTTTTTAGCCCTCCCTCCCATCGCCCGATCAACATACCGCATGTCCTGCGCCACTCATTCATTTTCCTTCTGGCCACAGTGCGGTATACAGGGAAGACTTTTTTATTTTTATTTATCATACTACTTCCAAATTATTATTTTTATCATACTACTTCCAAATCATTTTATTTATCATACTACTTCCAAATTATTATTTTTATCATACTACTTCCAAATCATTGTATTTATCATACTACTTCCAAATAATTTATTTTAGATGCTTCAGTATTAGTTAGCTATGTAGGACTAATTTCGATTTACTTACATATATGTGTTTATGTTGTCTGTTTGTCCCTGGTGAAGACCTGTTAAGCCGAAACGTCGATCAAATTTGTGTCGTCCATTAATTACTTAAAGGTTTAATCATACCATTTTCTATTTCTTTTTTCATTTCTCCTTCACAATCAGTTTGACGCTGCAGCTTCGCATTTTGATGCATTTCTTTGCCTTATCCTCTTTGTCAGCTTGGCTGTCATCTACCCATGCTGCTTAAGCTGATCAAAACCCACGCTTTCCATGAACTGATCACATCGGAGAGCTTCAGCTAACCCGCCTGCGCCAATCCTATCCTCGCACAATCCCTAACTTTCCCAATCCCTAACTTTCCCAATCGCTAATTGATTGCATCTTCCTACCACATTGCATGGGACACAACCGACCACTTGGGTTGATCAATTCTGAATGGCATTTGACATCCAAACTATAAAACTATCACAGAATAGTTCCAGACCATCAAAACTATAAAACCATCACAGAGCAGCTCAACGCCATCAAAACTTTAAAACTATCACAGAACAGCATATCTCAAAATCATCAAAACTTGAAAACTATCACATATTTCTAGACCATCAAAACTATTTTAAAAATTATCACAGAATAGTTCCATACTGTCAAAGCTATCACATAAAAGTTCTAGATCATCAAAACTATAAAACTATCATAGAACGGCTTTGGGAAATCCAAACTATATTCATATCAACAATACCTTTTGACAATACCAACTGTACAACTATTAACACTAGCTTTTGATACGATAAACTACTGAAGGGAGGTCAAAAAGTAATGCACACCAATTTTTTTCTCGGAAACTATTCGGGCAAAATGTGTGAAATTTTCACAGATTGTAGATGAACATCCCCTTTACACTAACTATTTTTCAACATAATCTCCGTCCAAGCGTATTGCCTTACGCCAACGCGAAACTAGGTCATGAATGCCTCGTTTGTACCAAGTTTTGTCCTGCTCGCGTAGCCATTTTTTAACTGCACGGATCACATCCTCATCATTGTCAAAGTGTTTCCCACGCAGGAATTTTTGAGTGGACCAAACAGATGGAAATCTGAGGAAGCCAGATCAGGGCTGTAAGGAGGATGGGGCAGTACAGTCCAACCAAATTTGTTGATTGCTTCCTGTGTTACCAGACTTGTGTGAGGGCGTGCATTGTCATGTTGAAGCAACAAATCTGCAGATGGCTTATTAGGCCGAACTCTATGGAACCGATTTTTGAGTTTTGTCAGTGTATTGATGTAAGCTGTCGAGTTGATTGTCTCACCTCTTGTCATTACATCAACAAGAATCACACCATCAATGTCCCACATGACAGTGATCATCACCTTTCCGGCTGATGGAGATGTTTTGAATTTTTTTCTTTTTGGTGACTGCGGATGATGCCATTCCATTGACTGCATTTTTGTTTCAGGCTCATAATAATGTGCCCACGTTTCGTCACCGGTAACAATTTTTGACAAAAACATTTCTCCTTCAACACCGAAACGCTCCAACAATTCAGAACAGAATGTTTTCCTTTGAACTCTGTGATCATTTGTTAGGCACCGAGGAACCCATCGAGCGCAAATATGTGAATATCCGAGAGTTTTAAAAATTGCGATTGCACTTCCCTTGCTGACTGTAAGCTGCAATGCCAATTGCTGACTAGTGATACGCCTATCCTTACGAATAATGGCATCAGCCCGGTTTAACATGTCTGTGCTGGTAGCCGAGGCAACACGTCCAGAACGCGGTAAATCATGCAGCTCCACTCGTACACTTTCTGCAGCTTTAATTCTCTGAACCCAGCGACTAACTGTGCTCCTATCGACTGCAGAACATTTGTACACTGCACACAGTCGTTTATGAATGTTTGCCACAGTTTCTTTTTCCGCAACCAGAAATTCTATGACAATTCGCTGTTTGTAACGGACATTGTTGACAAGCTCCATTTTAACGGTTCATAGATTGCGTAATATTTTTCAGAATGCTGTGCAATTTGGTGCACATAATTGGAAAATATCATATTCCAAGTGTGCAAAATTTCATATTCCTATCTTTATTATTAGCCGAGAAAAAAATTGGTGTGCATTACTTTTTGACCTCCCTACGTATATAGCTACCATAGAATAGCTCTAGACTCTGAGTGAGCTTAGACAATACCAATTATAAATTATTTTTTTTTTAATTACGTACCGATTAGTACACGTTAGACGATAACTGACTAGTACAATTTATACGGTTACTGACTAGTACATGTTAGACGATGACTGACTAGTGCACGTTAGACGATGACTGACTAGTGCACGTTAGACGATAACTGACTAGTACACTTTAGACGATAACTGACTAGTACACTTTAGACGATAACTGACTAGTACACTTTAGACGATAACTGACTAGTACACTTTAGACGATAACTGACTAGTACACGTTAGACGATAACTGACTAGTGCACGTCAGACGATAACTGACTAGTGCACGTTAGACGATAACTGACCAGTACAATTTAGACGATAACTGACTAGTACACTTTAGACGATAACTGACTAGTGCACGTTAGACGATAACTGACTAGTACAATTTAGACGATAACTGACTAGTACACTTTAGACGATAACTGACTAGTGCACGTTAGACGATAACTGACTAGTACACTTTAGACGATAACTGACTAGTGCACTTTAGACGATAACTGACTAGTGCACGTTAGACGATAACTGACTAGTACACTTTAGACGATAACTGACTAGTACACTTTAGACGATAACTGACTAGTACACTTTAGACGATAACTGACTAGTACACTTTAGACGATAACTGACTAGTACACTTTAGACGATAATTGACTAGTAGACGTTAGACGATAACTGACTAGTACACTTTAGACGATAACTGACTAGTACACTTTAGTCGATAACTGACTAGTGCACATTAGACGATAACTGACTAGTACATTTTAGACGATAACTGACTAGTACACGTTAGACGATAACTGAATAGTACACTTTAGACGATAACTGACTAGTACACGTTAAACGATAACTGACTAGTGCACGTTATACGATGATTGACTAGTGCACGTTAGACGATAACTGACTAGTACACTTTAGACGATAACTGACTAGTACACTTTAGACGATAACTGACTAGTACACTTTAGACGATAATTGAATAGTAGACGTTAGACGATAACTGACTAGTACACTTTAGACGATAACTGACTAGTACACTTTAGTCGATAACTGACTAGTGCACATTAGACGATAACTGACTAGTACATTTTAGACGATAACTGACTAGTACACGTTAGACGATAACTGACTAGTACACTTTAGACGATAACTGACTAGTACACGTTAAACGATGACTGACTAGTGCACGTTATACGATGATTGACTAGTGCACGTTAGACGATAACTGACTAGTACACTTTAGACGATAACTGACTAGTACACTTTAGACGATAACTGACTAGTACACGTTAGACGATAACTGACTAGTACACTTTAGACGATAACTATCTAGTACACTTTAGACGATAACTGACTAGTACACGCTAGACGATAACTGACTAGTGCACGTCAGACGATAACTGACTAGTGCACGTTGAACGATAACTGACTAGTGCATGTTAGACGATAACTGACTAGTGCACGTTAGACGATAACTGACTAGTGCACGTTAGACGATGACTGACTAGTGCACGTTAGACGATAACTGACTAGTACACTTTAGACGATAACTGACGAGTACACTTTAGACGATAACTGACTAGTACACTTTAGACGATAACTGACTAGTACACGTTAGACGATAACTGACTAGTACAATTTAGACGACAACTGACTGGTACACTTTAGACGATAACTGACTAGTACACTTTAGACAATAACTGACTAGTACACTTTAGACGATAACTGACTATTACACATTAGACGATAACTGACTAGTGCACGTTAGACGATAACTGACTAGTACACTTTAGACGATAACTGACTAGAACACTTTAGACGATAATTGACTAGTACACGTTAGACGATGACTGACTAGTGCACGTTAGACGATAACTGACTAGTACACGTTAGACGATGACTGACTAGTACACGTTAGACGATAACTGACTAGTACACGTTAGACGATGACTGACTAGTACACTTTAGACAATAACTGACTAGTACACTTTAGACGATAATTGACTAGTACACGTTAGACGATAATTGACTAGTACACGTTAGACGATAATTGACTAGTACACGTTAGACGATGACTGACTAGTACACGTTAGACGATAATTGACTAGTACACGTTAGACGATAACTGACTAGTACACGTTAGACGATAACTGACTAGTACACATGAGACGATGACTGACTAGTACACGTTAGACGATAACTGACTAGTACACGACGATAACTGACTAGTACACGTTAGACGATAACTGACTAGCACACGACAATAACTGACTAGTACACGTTAGACGATAACTGACTAGTGCACGTTAGACGATGACTGACTAGTGCACGTTAGACGATAACCGACTAGTACACTTTAGACGATAACTGACTAGTACACTTTAGACGATAACTGACTAGTACACTTTAGACGATAACTGACTAGTACACGTTAGACGATAACTGACTAGTACAATTTAGACGACAACTGACTGGTACACTTTAGACGATAACTGACTAGTACACTTTAGACGATAACTGACTAGTACACTTTAGACGATAACTGACTAGTACACATTAGACGATAACTGACTAGTGCACGTTAGACGATAACTGACTAGTACACTTTAGACGATAACTGACTAGTACACTTTAGACGATAATTGACTAGTACACGTTAGACGATGACTGACTAGTGCACGTTAGACGATAACTGACTAGTACACTTTAGACGATAACTGACTAGTACACGTTAGACGATAACTGACTAGTACACGTTAGACGATAACTGACTAGTACACATTAGACGATGACTGACTAGTACACGTTAGACGATAACTGACTAGTACACGACGATAACTGACTAGTACACGTTAGACGATAACTGACTAGTACACGACGATAACTGACTAGTACACGTTAGACGATAACTGACTAGCACACGACAATAACTGACTAGTACACGTTAGACGATGACTGACTAGCACACGACAATAACTGACTAGTAAATGATAGACGAAAACCTACTAAACCACGGCGATGGCTGACTAGTGAGAGCCTTAAATGACTAGTACACAACAGAAAGAATGGTGCAGTTGAATGCAGTGACTTTAGAACAATAAGCCTAATGAGCCATGTTACAAAAATCTTGCTAAAAGTTATACAAGAAGGATTCAGAATAAAATCAATACTGAATTAGATGAGCAGCAATTTGGATTTAGGAAAAATAGCGGGACAAAAGAAGCCATATTCTGCATGAGAACATTAATCGAAAAATACACAGAAGTAAACAAACCAATATATGCCTGCTTCATAGACTACACCAAAGCTTTTGATAGAGTACACCACAAACAACTTATAGAATGCCTAAAAGAGATACATCTAGATGACATGGATATACGACTAATATGCAATCTATACTGGGAGCAAACAGCAATAATAAAATATAACAAAGAGTTCTCTACACCCATTGATATAAAAAGAGGAGTAAGACAAGGATGCATCCTATCACCAAGCTTGTTCAATCTATACACTGAGCAAATCTTTAAAAACATCATAGAGATGCCAGCCTACAAATTAATGGAAAGATAATCAATAACCTAAGATATGCTGACGATACTGTACTACTAGCAGAAAATCCTAAAGACCTACAACAATTACTTAATGAAATAAACACGACAAGCAAAAAATATGGACTAGATATGAATATCAAAAAGACTAAAACTATGATCATAAACAAAGAAAATACTCAAAACCCACAAGTGGATATCAAAATTGAAGGAATAGGCCTTGAGACAGTTCAGAACTATAACTACATTGGACATACTATAACCAGTGATGGAAAATGTACAACTGAAATAAACAAAAGAATAGGAATGGCAAAAAGTAATTTTAATGTCATGAAGGACATACTAACATCAAAACAAATAACACCAGAGCTAAAACTAAGAATAGCAAAATGTTACATCTTCTCAATATTCCTATATGGTGCTGAAACATGGACATTAGACAAGAAACAGAACAGAGAATTGAAGCTTTGAAATGTGGATATATAGAAGAATAGGTAGAATTGGATGGAAGGAAAAGAAAACAAATGACAAAGTCTTAAAACAACTAAAAATGAAAGAGAACTTCAGAACACAATTAGAACAAGACAAATGCGATTCTTAGGCCATGTTAAAAGACACAACAGCCTACTGAAAGTGATCCTGGAGGGGAAAATACAAGGTAAAAGAGGCAGAGGCAGACCAAGATTTACATGGACGAGTAACATCAAAAGATGGACAAATCAACCGATGACAACCTGCACCATCAAAGCAAGAGATAGAGCAAAATGGCGCTCCATGGTAGCCAACCTTCGTTGCGGAGACGGCACTCAATGATGATGATGACACAACAGACAAAGACTGACTAGTACATGACGATGGCTGACTAGTACAAGACGTTATTTGTCTATTACATGCTAGACAAATAGTGATTTTATAGTACCTTTGAGACGTTAACTGACTAGTAAATGTTAGACAAAGTCCGACTAGTATACGACGATAACTGACTAGTACAAGACTTTCGTTGAGTAGTACATGATAGAGGAAGACTGACTAGTATGCTTTAGATGTTAACTGAATAGTAAATGTTAGATGAAGGTCGACATGAAGATGTCTGACTGACTAGTATGCTTTAGATGTTAACTGAATAGTAAATGTTAGATGAAGATCAACGTGAAGATGTCTGATTAATTAGTACACAACATGTCTGACTAGTACACGTTAGACGATGTGTGTAACCCACTCAACCTTTGACACTAATTAACCCAGTAGACACGGAAGGCAGTCGTGTCACGACTTAATAGAGACGGCCTCGTCGTAATCTCAGGCTTGTGGTACGACCACAAAGGGAACCTCCAAAAAATTGGAAGTGACAGAAACCTAGTGAGCTGGATTAAAATAATATTGCTGGCTTTTTGTTGAGCTGGAATATCCAGATGCAAAGTCTGGTTGTTCTGTTGGACAAAGAAATGCTTGGCTCTTTGTGCTTCTTTTCTTTCTTGCTTTCTTTATCCGGTATTCAAAAATACATGGTCGCCCATGGCATCCAGGTGTCGCTTGAACAGGTCACTTCCTGCAGTGGTTGTGGCTGATCTTATCGTACAGGTCTGAGTTTGAGTATGCGAATCTTTCTTCCTCTTTTCTTCTTCTTTTCCTTCCTCATCTGCCTTTCAGCGTCGAGGGGAGATTTAATTTGCGGTCTTTTTGCTCTTCTGTTCGCCTCTGCTGCTGTTATGTTTCCTAATGCTTCTAATATTCCATCGACCCATCTTTTTCGTGGTCGACCCTTGGGTCTGGTGTTTTCACAACGTTTGCTGAAGGCTCGTTGTGTTGTGTTTTTGATCTTTCTGCCTTGTCACGTGGCCAAACCATTTTATCTGTTGTTTCCTTATATATTCTATGACGGGGGCTATTCCTAGCTTTTTTCTCAGTTCTTCATTTCTGATCTTATCTCTCAGACTGTTTCCTGTCATTCGTCTAACACATTTCATCTCTGTAGAAGTTATTTTTGTTATTGTTCTTTCACCTAGGGTCCAGTTCTGGCATTGGTAGCACAGCGTTGGGGCAAATCTTTGATATGTCTTATTTCATAGTTTGAGTATGTGAGTCTTTGATATGTCTTATTTCATAGTTCAAATATGTGAGTCTTTGTATGTCTTGTTTCATAGTTTGAGTATGTGAATCTTTGACATACGGAGTAAGCAAACATCTAGTAGCAGCCTCCAGCAGTCATAGTTGACTATGGATTTTGCAGCGCCATTTTCAACATAGAAATTTTTTTTTCTTTTCTTTCGTTGCGAATACTCTTTTTCTAACAAGCCAACATCTAAGCAATCTAATTAAAAGTCCCTACATCAACAGCAGCTGCACAGTCAGAGCAGCAGCAGGTTACACAGACCACTTTGAAGTTAGATCAGTTGTAAAACAGGGTTAAGTACTATCGCTCACTCCCCCGACTATTTATTACATACATGGACTATATATGCAAGTTGGCCAACACATCGGAGACAGAGGAGATCAACGAGCTTCTATTTGCAGACGATCAGGCACTAATACAGGAAAGAATAGAAGAAATACAAGAACACTTAAATAGATTCAACAGCACAGGCACAAAATACAACATGAAACAAAACAGACGTCATGAATATCGCAGAAGAGAAATAGAAAATAAATATGGAAGGCAGGCAACTAAAACAAGTAGAGGAATTTAAATATCTAGGAAGTTTAGTGAGAAAAGCCAATTCACAAACAGCAAAATAGATTCATGATGCAACAAATCGTGTCAAATCATTGCACAGTTGCCACCACTATTTTCCAACAAGGAAATAACTCTGGAGGCAAAACGATCACTATACAATACAATCTTCATCACAACTTTGTGCTACCAGTGCCAGACCTGGACCCTAGATGCAAGAGGAAGAAAAATAACCTCTACTGAGATGAAATGTGTTAGACGAATGAAACAGTCTAAGAGATAAGATCAGAAAAGAAGAACTCAGAAAAAAGCTAGGAATAACCCCCGCCATAGAATATATAAAGAAACAACAGATAAAATTGTGTGGTTACGTGACAAGGTAGAAAGATCAAAACACAACACAACGAGCCTTCAATAGATGTTTCGAGAACACCAGATCCAAGATCTGACCACGAAAATGATGGATCGACGGAATATTAGAAACACTAGGAAGCATAACAGCAGCTGAGACAAACAGAAGAGCAAAAGACGGCAAACTATATCTCCCTTGACGCAGAAAGGCAGATGAGGAAGGAAAGAAGAAGAGCTATGATCGAATGATGTTGATGGATGATGACAATGATAATGATGGCAATAATGTTTATGGGTGACGATTGATGACGATAGACAGTGATGTAGATGGATAAAGAGAGTAAAACTGATGAATGGGGACAACTGATGATGGCTGATGATAGATTTGATAATGGTGGTGGCGGGTAGTGATGATGGATTGTGATGGATGGGAATGTGTGGTGGTGGAGAATGATAGATGACGTCAATGATGAAGATGAGTGGCAATTGATCATTATGGATGATGACAATGACGGTGATGGATAATAGTAATGATGATGGTGGATGTTAACTGATGATGATTGATGATGACAATGATGATGGTGGATGTTAACTGATGATGATTGATGATGACAATGATGATGGTGGATGTTAACTGATGATGATTGATGATGACAATGATGATGGTGGATGTTAACTGATGATGATTGGCGATGACAATGATGATGGTGGATGTTAACTGATGATGATTGGTGATGGCAATGATTATGGTGAAGAATGAGAATGATGATGGTGAAGAATGAGAATGATGATGGTGGATGTTGATTGATGGTGGTGTATGATGACATTGATGATGATAATGATGAATGATAAAAGAGATGATTATGGAGGATGACAATGATTATGTGGATGATGGTGATTGATAACAATGGTGATAATGGATTGCGATTGATGACATGGACCCTTTCTAAATCACATTTAAGAAAGATCAGTACATGTGCGATGCGAAGCTTGAGAAAAGTAACAAACAACACAAGAAGAGATAGAATACCAACTAAACCATAAGAAAAATGATAGGAACAAAACACTACCAAGAATATATAGAACAACAACAACTTAAATGGTTTGGCCACCTGGTCAGAATGAATCCTCACCAATCACCATCAAGGGAGTTCTTCTCGAGAATGCATGGAAAAAGACCAAGAGGAAGACCCAGAAGAAGATGGATAGATGCAGTGACAGAGACATGTAACAACAAAGGAAAATCACTAATTCAGACAGTTCGAGCAGCTCAAGAACAACAAATGATATAAACCACGACACCTTTTCCGGTACCAGTGAGAAAGAGAAAAGAGGAAGAATTATGGATGCGTGACAATGAATGGTAATAATGATGTACGATGATTATAGTTACGGTGATGACGGATGCTGGTTTATGATTATGGATGACAATAGCGATGGATGTAGATGGATGATGATGATGGTAATAATAATGGTGATAGTTATTATGGTGATGGTTATTATGGTGATGGTTATTATGGTGATGGTTATTATGGTGATAGTTATTATGGTGATAATTATTATGGTGATAATTATTATTGTGATAGTTATTATGGTGATAGTTATTATGGTGATAATTATTATGGTGATGGTTATTATGGTGATGGTTATTATGGTGATAATTATTATGGTGATAATTATTATGGTGATAGTTATTATGGTGATAGTTATTATGGTGATAGTTATTATGGTAATCGTTATTATGGTGATAGTTATTATGATGATGGTTATTATGGTGATAGTTATTATGGTGATAGTTATTATGATAAAATTATTATTATGGTGGTAGTTATTATGGTGATAGTTATTATGTTGATGGTTGTTATGGTGGTAGTTATTATGGTGATAGTTATTATGGTGATGGTTATTATGGTGATAGTTATTATGGTGATGGTTATTATGGTGATAGTTATTATGGTGATTGTTATTATGGTAATCGTTATTATGGTGATAGTTATTATGGTGATGGTTATTATGGTGATAGTTATTATGGTGATAGTTATTATGATAATGGTTATTATGGTGGTAGTTATTATGGTGATAGTTATTATGTTGATGGTTGTTATGGTGGTAGTTATTATGGTGATAGTTATTATGGTGATAGTTATTATGGTGATGGTTATTATGGTGGTAGTTATTATGGTGATAGCTATTATGGTGATGGTTATTATGGTGATGGTTATTATGGTAACAATTATTATGGTGGTAGTTATTATGGTGATAGCTATTATGGTTATGGTTATTATGGTAAAAATTATTATGGTGACAGTTATTATGGTGACAGTTATTATGGTGACAATTATGGTGACAGTTATTATGGTGATGGTTATTATGGTGGACCGTCCACTACCTCACAGTTTAATAGATTTTGAAGCTGAAACACCAGCAGCAGAATTAGATGTAAATTTAGATGACTTCACCTTGAGTGAAATAGAAACCACCTTAAAGCTAATGACCAATAACAAGGCTGCTGGAGAGGATAAGTTAACAGCTGAGATCCTCAAGGCAATTGATAGCCATAATTTAATACATCTCCAAAAATGTTCAACATCATTTGGAAAACAGAGAAGACGCCTCATAAATGGAAAAAAGGAATCATTGTTAAGATCCCAAAAAAGGGCAATCTTAGAGATTGTAACAATTGGAGAGGCGTGACACTTTTGTCAGTTGCCTCAAATTATTCTGTAAAATCATCCTAAATAGAATAAAGGATTCAATAGATACAGTAATGCGTGAAGAACAGGCTGGGTTTAGAAAAGGGAGAAGCTGTCTTGACCACATTTTCACTCTACGACTTATATTGGAGGAACACATTGAAAAGCAAAAACTTTTGTACTTAACTTCATCGACTTCAAAAAAGCATTTGATAGTATTCATAGAGATTCTTTGTGGAAAATTCTGAAGCAATATGGCTTACCATCAAAAATCATAAATATTATCAAAGACATGTATGATGGTTACACATGTGCAGTTCGAACAGAGGAAGGACTGAGCGAATGTTTCCCAATAGAAACTGGGGTTAAACAAGGATGTATTTTATCGCCCTTGTTATTTGGAATTGTTATGGACTTCATAATGAAGAAATGCTGCACTGGTAATAAAGGCATCGAATGGATACAAGGAGACCATTTGGAGGACCTCGACTTTGCTGATGACATAGTTCTCATCAGCAATCAGATAAAAACGATGCAGGAAAACACAAATGAACTATCATCAATAGCCAGCAAAATTGGGCTTGAGGTCAATCATGAAAAGACTAAAGTCATGAAAAGTTTAATTCCAACAAGTGACAAAATATACATGGAAAACAAACCAGTAGAAGAGATCGATCACTTCATCTATCTTGGAAGTCACATTGATCGAGAAGGGGATACGAGCAAAGAAATTAGAATCAGACTGGCTAAAGCAGCAATGTCTTTCAGAAGCCTTGAAAAGTTGTGGAAATCAAAACTCATTAGCACAAACACAAAACTTAGGCTATTCAAATCAAATGTACTATCAACCCTTACATATGCGTGTGAAAGCTGGAAAACAACAAGAGATATAGAAACAAAGTTGAACGCATTCGAAAATAAATGTCTAAGGAAAATACTTGTATAGAATGGAACGAATTCAAAACAAACGAGGAAATTAGAGAAATCGCCAATCAACCACTAATATCTTCAGTAATAAAGAAAAGACGATGGTCATACGTTGGACATGTGATGAGAAGAGATAATAATCGAATAGCAAAGCAAGCCCTCATATGGGAAACAACAGGTAAAAGAAAAAGAGGAAGACCCAGGGAGACACTGAGAAGAACATTGATGAGAGAGGCAAGAGCAGCAGGAATCGGCTCCCTCAATGAGATAGAACTGCTTGCACAGAACAGAGACAGATGGCGAGATTTGATAAAATATCTTTAAAAGAAAACTGCTAGAACAAAAATTCATATAGGAGAAGGTGTATCTTGGTCTACGCCCTATGGGCCGGTTACGGCTCGAAAGGTCAATAGATAGATAGAGATAGATATTATGGTGATGGTTATTATGATGATGGTTATTATGGTGTTAGTTATTATGGTGATAGTTATTATGGTGATGGTTATTATGGTGATGGTTATTATGTTGACGGTTATAATGGTGATGGTTATTATGGTGACAGTTATTATGGTGACAGTTATTATGGTGACAGTTATTATGGTGACGGTTATTATGGTGATGGTTATTATGATGATGGTTATTATGGTGATGGTTATTATGATGATAGTTATTATGATGATAGTTATTATGGTGATGGTTATTATGGTGATGGTTATTATAGTGATGGTTATTATGATGATGGTTATTATGGTGATGGTTATAATGGTGATAGTTATTATGGTGATAGTTATTATGGTGATGGTTATTATGGTGATGGTTATTATGGTGATAGTTATTATGGTGATAGTTATTATGGTGATAAATGGTGATGTTGATGGATGATAAATAGTGATGGATGGTAATCATGGTGGTGATTAATGTTTATGATGATTATAGATGTTGATAACATCATCTGCTCCCCTCCATGGTCCGTAACCTCTCCCAGCCAGAGTTAGGGTCCATAGTAGTAATCTAAGGACCCCAAAGGCTTGGGACGCAGTCAGAGAGCTGTTTTTGGCCCGTAACTGGGACCTCATACCAGCCAACGGGCTGACCTGTGATAGCGTCCATCCGTCTTACAGCTCGGTAGCACATAGTTGAAGTGGTCAACAGCCGCGAGATTTTACGCAGACTGCAGACATTACAGCGCCGAACCGTGAAGAACTTCACCCTGACTACTCTAGCTAGAGCCTTACGATGACATCACTAAACTGCAATATAGGGAGCGCAAGCCCGCTCAGCATGAGGAGCCGTCCATACAGCACAATAGATCGGTTTGAAGTGTTTCAGGTCATCGGCTGCACAATGACTGACTGCTCCACAGGCTTTACGGAACCGTAATGTAAACAGCTTCCAACATCCCTGCTTCGGCTAGAGTCCAAAGGACATTGCATGTACTGCTACATAGGTGCGCAACATAGACATTTCTTGGGCATCGTAACTGTCACTGGCGTTACATGAACGGTAGGAAGGTATACACATAGTTGCATTTCGTCCAAACTGTCCTAGTTGTGCTGAAGGTTGATCATCTAAACTGTTGACTTATTCCAGTGCTCGGATGTCCTAGAAATAATGTCACGACGTTTAGTTTTTAAGCAAATAGTTATATTTTAGTTTACGCAATATAAATATGATAAATATTTTAATGTCAGTGTAATTTAGAATTGTTTCTCTCTCCTCGTTATCAGATCTTGTATTTTATTAGAGTTGTTTCATTGTGAGTAAAGTGGTCAGTTGGCAATGTCACTTCAATCGTCTTGCAACATCTTGTCTTGCAACATCTTGTCTTGCAACATCTTGTCTTGCAACATCTTGTCTTGAACCATTTTGTCTTGCAACATCTTGTCTTGCAACATCTTGTCTTGCAACATCTTGTCTTGAACCATTTTGTCTTGCAACATCTTGTCTTGCAACATCTTGTCTTGCAACAGCTTGTCTTGAACCATTTTGTCTTGCAACATCTTGTCTTGCAACATCTTGTCTTGCAACATCTTGTCTTGCAACATCTTGTCTTGCAACATCTTGTCTTGCAACATCTTGTCTTGAACCATTTTGTCTTGCAACATCTTGTCTTGCAACATCTTGTCTTGAACAATTTTGTCTTGCAACATCTTGTCTTGTACCATTTTGTCTTGCAACATCTTGTCTTGCAACATCTTGTCTTGAACCATTTTGTCTTGCAACATCTTGTCTTGAACCATTTTGTCTTGCAACATCTTGTCTTGAACCATTTTGTCTTGCAACATCTACTTGCAACATCTTGTCTTGAACCATTTTGTCTTGCAACATCTTGTCTTGCAACATCTTGTCTTGCAACATCTTGTCTTGAACCATTTTGTCTTGCAACATCTTGTCTTGCAACATCTTGTCTTGCAACAGCTTGTCTTGAACCATTTTGTCTTGCAACATCTTGTCTTGCAACATCTTGTCTTGCAACATCTTGTCTTGCAACATCTTGTCTTGCAACATCTTGTCTTGAACCATTTTGTCTTGCAACATCTTGTCTTGCAACATCTTGTCTTGCAACATCTTGTCTTGCAACATCTTGTCTTGCAACATCTTGTCTTGAACCATTTTGTCTTGCAACATCTTGTCTTGAACCATTTTGTCTTGCAACATCTTGTCTTGAACCATTTTGTCTTGCAACATCTTGTCTTGAACCATTTTGTCTTGCAACATCTTGTCTTGCAACATCTTGTCTTGAACCATTTTGTCTTGCAACATTTTGTCTTGCAACATCTTGTCTTGCAACATCTTGTCTTGAACCATTTTGTCTTGCAACATCTTGTCTTGCAACATCTTTGTCTTGCAACATCTTGTTTCATCGAGGAGTTGTGTGGTCTAGACGCAGCCCTGTCAACTCGTTGATGTTTTGCCGCAAGTGCTTACGTTCATTTAGAAAAAAAAGAAGGAAAAAAAAAACATTTGGATCAAACAGTGCAACAAACAGTAGCAGTTGTTGTGCCTGCACGTAACTCAGCCAACTGCAGGTTGTTACATCCGTCTGTGCTAGTTCCTGTTTTTGTTTGGCTCCATTCTTGTGACACATGCCCATTTGCTTTAAAAATTAATACAATAAAGTGTCTGATACACGCCACAACCACCACCACAACCATCACCATCACCATCACCATCATCATTATCATCATCATCAGCATCTACTTTTAGTAAGCTGCTGTGTCTTTTAACAATTCCCAAAAATCTCATTTGTCTTGTTTTAACTGTATTAGTTGTTCTCTTTTCATTGTTAGTTGTTTTAAAGACATCATCGTTTTTTTTTTTGTTTCTTTCCATCCAATTCTTCACATTATTCTATAAATCCACATTTCAATGCATCAATGTTCTGTTCTATTTTCTTGTCAAATGTCCATGTTTCTGCACCATACAAGAATGTTGAGAAGACAGGCTCTAACATTTGACCATAAGTGAAGATTATTTAACAGAATTATAATCATGTTCAGAAATGGTTGAAAGCAGATTGATGTCGGTCTGTACTAGTAAGTGTCAGGCGCTGATCTGCCGAGCAGCTTCTCTCATGCTTGATTCTACTAACATTAACATTTATATAAACTTGAAGCTAAATCATACTCAACATATTTCATTAAGAAATTACCTTTTTTTTCTATTTGACACTTGCTAGTCTAGACCACACTAACTACAATGTGCTGTACCGTAGCTGTCTCTACTGCATGAAAGCCGCTGCAGGAAGCTCACAATGACGTCATCAGTTATTCGTGAAGACTGATGTCATCTGCTCACAAATGTTTTACTGACGTCACAAAAGTATGACGACATCAGTCAAACAAATTAATCGAAGCTTTTGATGTTTGTTTTTTCTTTGAGAGTTACGGATAAACGGGACATGGGAGCAAAAATACACAATTGCTTTACTATCAACGTCTTTACACTATCTACGTCATTGTCCCCCTTGAGACCCAGGGGGAAATAAATGGGGGTATGTCTTCATATGTGATAGATACACAACAAATATGTTTATACAGCCAGGGAGGAGGGGCATCAACTCCCGGACAAAGAGGATTAGTTCGGGTTAAGTCATTTATTATTAATGCAGAAAGAGCTACGTCTAGTCTCGTCTTTCTGTGCTCCGTGGTATCAATGCAGGAATTGTTCTTTAAAAGTGAACGTGTGTTTTTAGAATAGGCTATTAGTGCATGGATGAGCATATAGCATGCACAGAGATGAGCTCCTTGTCTTTCCTTATCTCCAGCTGGTTCTGGACAGGACTTAGGGTACTTTGCCACTAACATGCAAAATATGTCTTTGATTGTGACTTACATGGCGGCACAAAAGGTAGAGAGCAAGAGCTGTTTTGTTGGTTCATCTTTGTGAAAACAAGTAAGAAGGAAGGAACACAACAATCGAAGAAGGAACATAACAACCGAAGAAGGAACATAACAATCGATGAAAGAACATAACAATCGGAGAAGAGACATGACAATCGGAGAAGAAACATGACAATCGGAGAAGAGACATGACAATCGGAGAAGAGACATGACAATTGGAGAAGAGACATGACAATCGGAGAAGAGATATGACAATCGGAGAAGAGACATGACAATCGGAGAAGAAACATGACAATCGGAGAAAAGACATGACAATCGGAGAAGAGACATGACAATCAGAGAAGAGACATGACAATTGGAGAAGAGACATGACAATCGGAGAAGAGACATGACAATCGGAGAAGAGACATGACAATCGGAGAAGAAACATGACAATCGGAGAAGAAACATGACAATCGGAGAAGGAACATGACAATCGGAGAAGGAACATGACAATCGGAGAAGGAACATGACAATCGGAGAAGAGACATGACAATCTGAGAAGAGACATGACAATCGGAGAAGAGACATGACAATCGGAGAAGAGACATGGCAATCGGAGAAGAGACATGACAATCGGGAAGGAACATAACAATCGGAGAAGAAACATGACAATCGGAGAAGAAACATGACAATCGGAGAAGAAACATGACAATCGGAGAAGAAACATGACAATCGGGAAGGAACATAACAATCGGAGAAGAAACATGACAATCGGAGAAGAAACATGACAATCGGAGAAGAAACATGACAATCGGGAAGGAACATAACAATCGGAGAAGAAACATGACAATCGGAGAAGAGACATGACAATCGGAGAAGAAACATGACAATCGGAGAAGAGACATGACAATCGGAGAAGAAACATGACAATCGGAGAAGAAACATGACAATCGCGAAGGAACATAACAATCGGAGAAGAAACCTGACAATCGGAGAAGAAACATGACAATCGGAAAAGAAAAATGACAATCGGAGAAGAGACATGACAATCGGAGAAGAGACATGACAATCGGAGAAGAAACATAACAATCGGAGAAGAGACATAACAATCGGAGAAGAAACATGACAATCGGAGAAGAAACATGACAATCGGAGAAGAGACATGACAATCGGAGAAGAAACATGACAATCGGAGAAGAAACATGACAATCGGAGAAGAAACATGACAATCGGAGAAGAAACATGACAATCGAAGAAGAAACATGACAATCGGAGAAGAAACATGACAATCGGAGAAGAAACATGACAATCGGGAAGGAACATGACAATCGGAGAAGAGACATGACAATCGGAGAAGAAACATAACAATCGGAGAAGAGACATAACAATCGGGAAGGAACATAACAATTGGAGAAGAGACATAACAATCGGAGAAGAGACATGACAATCGGAGAAGAGCCATAACAATCGGAGAAGAGACATGACAATCGGAGAAGAGACATAACAATCGGAGAAGAGACATGACAATCGGGAAGGAACATGATCATCGGAAAAAAGGACATGATAACTTGTTGTACTGAAGATAATCTCCTATTGCTGTAGAACAATATGACAAGTGTGTTCTTCCATGATATCAAGACGTGCTGGACTCAGAGCCCCGGTGTGAGCACTAATGACAAGTGTGTTCTTCCATGACATCAAGACGTGCTGGACTCAGAGCCCCGGTGTGAGCACTAATGACAAGTGTGTTCTTCCATGATATCAAGACGTGCTGGACTCAGAGCCCCGGTGTGAGCACTAATGACAAGTGTGTTCTTCCATGATATCAAGACGTGCTGTACTCAGAGCCCCGGTGTGAGCACTAATGACAACAACGCTCTCACTTTAAGGAAGAAAAGACAAACAGCGAAATGGTTGCAGCTTCATTTGACTCTTCCCTTTCTGTCATTGTCTGCCACATTTACTGCTTAATCATTCATCACGACTGTTAAGGCGGACGACCAAAGATTGATCAATGCTCTATCATCATCATCAACATCATGTACCATGTCTGCTGGCGTAGGTGATCATGTCTCTCCACAACTTTCGATCCCGATAGTTATTTATCATTTCTGTTGTTGACCTTCTGCCAGGCCATTCTCTTAAGTTGTCTGGTGTCTTTTCTCTTTGCTTTCCTCTATCTCTTCGTCCCTCAATTTTCCCACTTGTCACAATAGTTTCCAGCTGTTCCCTTCTCATTGCATGGCAAAAAAAAAAAAATTATGATTGTTTCTTCTTAATTTATGGAAATTATCTCTCTTTTTGTTTTGGCCTCTTTCAGAACGTTTTGATTGCTATTCTTAACTGTCCATGGTATTCTCAACATTCTTCTGTAAAACCACATTTCTACAGCTTCCAGTGATTATCTTGTCTGTTGTCCTATTATCCATGATTCACATTCATATGTTAAGACTGGCTCTACATAACATTTAAGAACTCTTTTTCTTGTTTCTATTGTCAAAATCTATTGCACAGTATCTTCTTCGTTTTTTCTTTTTTTTTTGAAAGCTGCTTTTGCCTGGACCATTCTGCATCACACCTCTGTTGTACATCTACTATTTGAGGTTAACATTGTTCCCAGATATTTTAATTCATTTACCTGTTTTAATATTGTTCCACCTATTTTTATTATGCATTGTGGTGATGTCTTTTTCTTTGTTACTACCATTATTTTTGTCCTTATTCCTTTATTTTTGCTTTCTTTCATAATAATGTCTAACATTTTTTGTAACTCATTTTCACTCTTAGCGATTAAGACTGTATCATCAGCATAGCTCACATTATTTATATTATGAACTCCAATTGTTGTTCCAGTCAAGCCCCATATGGATCTTAGACTAATCTTATACCAAATATACTTATATCAAATAATATTAAATAAATACGGTGACAGCACACAACCTTGTCTAACACCCTGTTTTATTTGTTGAAACATTCCCAATTGATTTCCCAATTCTCTATGGATAAATTATTTACACCTCCAACTTTTTAAATAAATAACCACCCCTTTTACAAGACTTTGTGAAACCTGCCCAGTGCACCATTAATACCTTAGTTTTCATGACAAAAGCTTGAGTAATAATTGAGTTCCCACGTTCGCAAACTAGAATGGCGATCAACGTACTTGATAGAGATCTTCAAGCTGGGTGGGACGGTACACTTCGGCAGTCTGCATCTTCCAGGTGACTGACAGAACAATGGCAACCTGGATGAAAGGCAAACGAAACATAGAAACTCAAATCTGATAAAGAAGGATTTGGTTGTCCATCAGCAGCGATTAGAACCAAACATCGTTCTCAAACAGGGTGGAGTTCGGAAGTGGTTGATGCGGTCAATACGATCCCTATATCGTCTGCTTGTGTTGATATGGGAGATCTGTACAATAATGGCTTGTTTAGAAAACTAATATAGTTTACATTTAGTCCTTTCACATCTGAGGAACTATCATTTTGTTTTGTTTTAGTTCAAACTGCATTAACGGTATTTCAGATATTCTAATGTCTACAAGTGGACAACAAAGTTGAAGGAATAGACCTGGAGACAGTTCAAAGCTGCAACTACCTTGGACGTACTATACTAGTGATGGAAAATGTACAACTGAAATAAACAAAAGAATAGGAATGGCAAAAAGTAATTTTAATGTCATGAAAAATATACTAACATCAAAACAAATAACACCAGGGCTAAAAAAAAAAAACCAGCAAAATGTTATTTTGTCTCAACATTCCTGTATGGTGCAGAAGCATGGACATTAGGCAAGAAAACAGAACAGAAAATTGAAGCCTTTGAAATGTGGATTTATAGAAGAATTGGAAGAATTGGACGGAAAGAAAATCAAACAAACGAAGACGCCTTAAAACAACAAAAATGAAAATGAAACTACTAAACACAATTAGAACAAGACAACTATGGGGAGTGTTAAAAGACAACACAGCCTACTAAAAGTAATTTTGGAAGGGAAAATACAAGGTAAAAGAGGCAGAGGTAGACCAAGGCTAACATGAACGAGTAACATCAAAAGATGGACGAGTCAGCCTATGACAACGAGCACTATCAAAGCAAGAGAAAGAGCGTAATGACGCTCCATGGTAGCCGACCTTCGATGCGGAGATGGCACTCACTGATGATAATTATAATGGTGGGTACTAAATTATAGTAGATATTCTTTTCCCATTTAATCTTTTCATATGAGAATATAGTGTATATTCTTATTTGCTTAATGTATCAACAAACACAGATAATGCAAGTCCAGAAAAAACAGCAAGGTGATACAGCTACCGCAGTGACCTTCAGTGGGGCGCGGAGAAACCTATTGATTTGTGTTTTTAATTTGAAAAAATATGCCTGATTAGTGGAGATAGGCTGATGTGAGATGTCAAGATGTGTGCCTGGTTGGTGAAGCTAAGCTGATATCAGATGTCAAGATGTGTGCAATTGGGGGATCTAGAATGATGTTTAGTGTCAAGATGTATGACTGGTTGCTTAAGCTAGGCTCATGTAAGGTGTCAAGAGCTGATGTGTTGTGTTAAGAAGTGTACCTGGATATTGATATTTTAATAGTAAAAAAGTAAAGTACCCCCGTCACGCCAAGTTGCGATAGGGAAATATGGTGCTAGTGACCCTATATTTTACAGACCTTCACCACATGATTTTTGGGGTAATGTGGTCGGTATTACGCCCGTGTTGCTTTACTTTCCCAGAAAAACATTCCGGTACCCATTTAAGGCTGGGTGAACCCGGAAGCAGGCTTTGTGGAATCGAACCCTACCCCTTGTCCTTTGTAGTCCAGTTCACTAACCATTGAGCTATCGTGGCTCCATTTTAATAGTATCTTTTTTATAAAATCTCATTTCTAGTGCTATAAGACTTTGATGGTTCCGTAGTAGGGTGGTTCCAGATTTTGATGGTGCAGACTTTGATGGTTCCAGACTTTGATGGTGCAGACTTTGATGGTTCCAGACTTTGATGGTGCAGACTTTGATGGTTCCAGACTTGTATGGTTCCGCAGTAGGATGGTTCCAGACTTTGATGGTGCAGACTTTGATGGTTCCAGACTTTGATGGTTCCGCAGTAGGGTGGTTCCATACTTTGATGGTGCAGACTTTGATGGTTCCGTAGTAGGGTGGTTCCAGACTTTGATGGTGCAGACTTTGATAGTTCCAAACTTGTATGGTTCCAAACTATTACGGTAGCAAGGTTTAAAGATTCCAAACTTTGATGGTTCCAGACTTTGATGGTTTCAGACTTTGATGGTTCCGTAGTAGGATGGTTCCAGACTTTGATGGTTCCGTAGTAGGATGGTTCCAGACTGTGATGGTTCCATAGTAGGATGGTTCCAGACTTTGATGGTTCCGTAGTAGGATGGTTCCAGATTTTGATGGTGCAGATTTTGATGGTTCCAGACATTTATGGTTCCAGACTATTATGGTGGCAAGGTTTAAAGATTACAAACTTTTATGGTGCCAGACTTTGATGGTTCCAGACTTTGATGGTGCCAGAGTTTGATGGTTCCAGACTGGTTCCAGACTTTGATGGTGCCAGACTTTGATGGTTCCAGACTTTGATGGTGCCAGACTTTGATGGTGAATGAGTTTCATGGTTCCGGACATTGAAGGTTCCAGACTTTGATGGGTTCCAAATTTTGATGATGCCAGACTTTGATTGTGCCATACTTTGATGGTGCCATGGTTTGATGGTGCCATGGTTTGATGGCTCCAGACTTTGAAAGTGCTAAGCTTTGATGGTGCCAGGGTTTGATGATTTCCATACTTTGATGGTTCCAGACTTTGATGGTACCAGGGTTTCATATTACCATGGTTTGATGGTTCCAGACTTTGATCGTTCTAGACTTTGATGGTTCCAGACTTTGATAGTTCCAGACTTTGATGGTTCCAGACTTTGATAGTTCCAGACTTTGATGGTTCCAGACTTTGATAGTTCCAGACTTTGATGGTTCCAGACTTTGATGGTGGCAGACTTTGATGGTGGCAGACTTTGATGGTGGCAGACTTTGATGGTGGCAGACTTTGATGGTGGCAGACTTTGATGGTTGCAGACTTTGATGGTGCCAAACTTTGATGGTGGCAGACTTTGATGGTAGCAGACTTTGATGGTGGCAGACTTTGATGGTGGCAGACTTTGATGGTTCTAGACTTTGATAGTTTCCGAATTGATGGTACCAGACTTTGAAGGTGCCACACATTGATAGTGTCAGACATTGATGGTGCCAAACATTGACGGTGCCAAACTTTGACGGTGCCAATTAAATTATTCCAATCACAGATAAACATCATGATGAATCAATCAAAGATTTGGCTTTTGCGTGTCTCGAATGTCTTGCCAAAAATCCCGAATTGAGTTTTTGAGTTTCAAGTTGAAGGATATCATTAAATGTCACTTAACTCCAGGGTTATATTTTCAGTTTATCTCCACTTTAGATACGAGTGGGATGATTAGGATATTTTGTAGCCACAAAAAATTTTGACAAAAATGGTCTCTGAGCAAGTTCAGTGAGAACTGTAAGAGATGGGAGAAGTTTTTTTTAAGAAATTGGTGATCCGTATATTGCTGCACAAATAACAAAGTTCAGCTCAAAAGTTAAATCAATCCTATTATATGGCTGTGAAACATGGAGAACAACAAAAACGAAAATCAAGAAGATGCAGACCTTTATTAATGGATGCCTGCACGGAATAAAAGGATGGAGATGGCAGGACAAAATCATTAACGAAGAATTACGGGAAAGTACAAGTCAAATAGTAGTGGACAAAGAGATACAACGAAGACAATGGCGCTGGACACACTGCGGAAGCCAACTAAGAGTTTTACACGACAGGCTCTTTTTTTGGAATCCCCAAGGGAAAAGACAAAGAGGAAGACCAAAATATTCTTGGAAAAGACACGTGGAAGCAGAGATGAAGATGATGGGGAAAACATGGAATTGTTTTTAAATGATGGCAAGAAACAGAACGGCTCGGAAAGTGTCTGTTGAAGACCGCTGCTCCACGGGAGAAAGACGAGAAAGAAGAAACATAAATTACTGCACACAAATATGGCATTAATCATGAATGTAAGTAAGATATACAAACACAAATGCATTCTGGGTGAAACACGTACAATGGAAGACATAAGACTGTGTGCCAGTCTGTACAGTACCGGATGATCGGTTAAGATAGCACTGTTTTACATCGCCGGTTTCTTTCAACATCTATTCGTGTTTAAGATGTATCTTTCTTTAGTCATCTCCCAAATGTGGGCGACCGTCTATAGAATGTTCATGGAACACAAATATGACGGGAACAGTACACGAATGTCTTTCATTAATGGATGCTTAAGCAGAATAAAAGGATGGAAATGGCAAGACAAAATTACTAACATAGAATTATGAAAATGTACCAGTCAAACACCAGTGGATAAAGAGATACAGTGAAGACGATGGCGCTGGATAGGAAACACACTGCGGTAGCCAACAGAGAGTATTAAACAACAGGCCCTTTTTTGGAATCCCCAGTGGAAAAGACAAAGGAGAAGACCAAGGAATTCTTGGAGAAAACAGATAGAAGCAGAGATGAAGATGACGGGGAAGACTTGGAATGATCTTAAAAGAATGGCAAAAAACAGAACGACTTGGAAAGTGTTTGTTGAAAACCTATGCCCCATTGGGAGCTAAAAAGGTAGAAGATGAAGAAGAGTACACGAATGTGATGCAGAACAAAGTACCCCTGTGACGAAACATAGTATAGAAATGTGACAGAGCACCAATGTGACCCGACACGGCACACTTCTGCCGACACGGTAGGAATATGATACGGAGCACCAATGTGACAAATCACCGGTACTGTACTCCACCTCTCCGTGTTACCTCCAGAAACAGTCTCTCTCTCTCTCTCTCTCTCTCTCTCTCTCTGCGATCAGGACTCAATCAGAGTAGGATTCCAGACTCTCACATGAAGTCAGCTGTCAGGTTAAGTGTGTTGATCGCCCCCACAGACAGAACATCACAATTAGAGTCTGCCAGATCCACTCTGATTGAACACCCGTTAATACGTTGCACTGTGTTCTGCGCCAGTGGCCCAGTGCATCCGATTTCAGTCAGCATTTTATTCAGGTTTGCTTTTCCTAGCCTTTGATTGTCCCCAATCTTCCTGCAAGGCAGCAGATTGTCTTTTTTGTAGGGGGATTCTGTCCTTAGATGATCGGCCGTCTCAACTAGAGGTGACTAACACAGACATGCACACACAAAGATATGAGATGTGACCAACACAGACATGTACACAGCGAAACGAGGCATGAATAACACTGACACACATCAAGATATATGACACATGACTAACATAAACATGCACATAAAGACATGAGACATGACTGACACAGACATGCACACACAAAGATATGACACATGCCCAACACAGACATGCACACAAAGACACGAGACATGACCAACATAGCCATGCACACACAAAGATATGACACATGACCAACACAGACGCATACTAAGATGTGAGATATGACTAAACACAGACACATATAAAGATATGAGGCATGATTAGCACGGACACACCAAGATATGAGATATGACTAACATGGCACACACCAAGATATGAGCCATTGCCAGCACAGAAACACATCAAGATATGAGCCATGGCTTCACGGAAAATCACCAAGAAATGAACCATGTCCAGCACAGAAAGACATCAAGGTATCCATATGCTTGGGTTTGCCGTAGTCGGCAGACTCCTCTTAACGTGAGAATCATCGACATACGAGTCGCATGCCCCGATTAACTGTTCACAGGTTTCGTTCAAACAGTTGGTCGGAGATTTGAGAGTGCGGTCTGACCCATAGAACATTCCCTTGCATGTACAGTTCCCGGTTGACTTTTCACAGGTGTCTCTGAAACAGTTGTCTGGACATTTGAGAGTGCAGTCTGACCCGCAGCACGTCTCCTTGCACGTACAGTCCGGGTCACATATGATGACACAGCCATCAGAACACATCTGTTCGCACCGCAGCCCAAAACCACCATCAGGACAAGTGTCATTACAGGTATAGCCAGGATGTTTACATTGTAGGCATTTTCAGGATTTTTCCTCACATAAAGGACAGACACTGAGACAAGACCAGGAGCAGTCGTGTCCATAGATCCCATGTGAACAGTTGCCGTGACACCTACCGATGATGACATTGCAGCCTTTGCTACACCCACTACACACTGCAGAAAACAACCAAGAATGCCCGTCCAGACAATAGGCGTCCGTAAATGTTTGCACCTCACACACCGTCAGTACACAGTCTGCCTGCGAAATGATCGGTGAGAACTCACACTTAATGTGTGCCCTTGGCGTTTGTGTGGTGACTACAATAGTGTTAACAGAAATATTAGGGTATGATATATCATTATACTGAAACACCACGCCGCCACCGTCAGACAAAACTTTTAGAGAGGCATTCTTTACCCGAATCACAGTGCCAGCTCGATGATCGATTCGAATGGTGTGAATCTTCTGGGGCGTGGCAAAGTTCAGATACCAGAAAACAGAATTGGTTCCACCTCCCAATTCTGTGCGTGTGCAGTCACCGTCACAGATATTGGCCCTCGTTTTGAAACCAACTGCGGCCTCTGGTCCACATCCGTCTCCTGTATAACAAGCATTAAACGTGTCGGTCTGGTTTGTGTTCCGTTTGAGAGCCACATTCCGACCCCCGCCAATGCAGATAGAGCAGACATTTGCAATCATCGCCCCTTCAATCCGCAACCTGTTGATCAGACCAGCCCCAGAGTAAAAGACATCAATTTCGTGCGAACTAACTACAAACCGTAATTCATTGTTACATGAGGCAGAACCATTTAGTTTTACCGTGAAACTGTCCGGATATGTTAGATTATTCACATAAATCCTAAACCAGGAGAACGGCAAAGATTGATTGAGAGTTGCCTCATCTGATGTAGAATATGTGTCCGGATTACATGTGGTGTCGTTGTTATCAAACAGGACAGTAGGTTCATATTTTTGGGCGTATCTGTAAACGAGATCCAAGTACTGACACTTGGGTCCGAAATATTCGTGTTGACAACTGTCATTGTTTGGGCATGTCCCTGTAGTTTTGTCACAAACTGAGTCATTATAGCAGTGACATTGTAACGTACAATTTGCCCCAAACCAACCGTCTGCACAAGTTAGGTCATTAGCTTCCAATGTCGCGAACGAAGCCAGCAGAACAAAGACTTGATCCACAGCGATGGTTAACGAACTGCGTACAAACATTTACCATCAAACCCAAGATTACATTTCCAAAAATCCACCAACTCGCTGTAATAACAGATAGCGTGATGTTAAAAGTCAACATTGTTTACACCATTCACCATGGCTCGAACGCGACCAAGCTTCCATCTTGGAGCGTCCCATCAGAAACAGTCTAATATGTCTAGCCTGGCCTAGCGAGAAGGAATCGAAAAGGGAAGCCAACCCCGTACTCAAAAATAGAATGTGTCGAAATCAAATGTGCTGGGCCAAAAGGCGCAAATATCGCAGTTCTAGTACACACTACAACACAACGTATCTACGCCAACTTAACGTCCTTCTAAGAACGGATACTGAAGAGGCTATCGATCCCTATAATAGTAGTCGAGTCAACGACAGGATGGAGGGAAGGATAATCATCAACGTGAAGCGACACAGTAAACAAATGTGACTCATCACGAGATGTGAAAACCGCCGAAGTAGACTTGACTTATCTCAGTTTTGAATTCTCTGGCTGGTTATATCCGGCTTGATATTAATTCTGCAGCCACACTCTCGGCACGAGCTGGCAAAGATAGCCTCGCATCATTACTCCAGGCTCAAAATACCTGTCTGTCATTAGACTCTTTAAAAAAATTATCTACTAGAAATTAAGTGGGTCAGTTTGAGCTACGACGTGTGTGAATGTAAGTGCCCGGGTAGGCGTTACTCACGTGACCTCACTCTCTGCCCGTTACTATTGGAAGCACTTGCGATTCTATTTTAGTGCTACTTTTGTTTTTTCCTTCTCCACTCAAATCTGGCGATCTATAATGTATGTGCGCTATGACTGGATTCTTGTTGACGATCATTTAATGTGTGTCTTAGGTAATAAACTTCATCGGGCACGTATATTCCTATTTTCCTTGCTACCATTTTGTATTCATTAATCCAATTCTGTCTCTCTGCTCTCTCACCATATATACAGGGCCGCCTTAACGCATAGGCCCATTGGGCATTTGCCCGGGGGCCCACGATCATAGGGGCCCCATATCAACCATTTATTTTTTATTCCTGGGTGGGGCAGCGCTCTTTCTTTGCCCAGTGGCCCAACACTATTTCTATGCCCAGGGGCCCAAAATGGTGTAGAGACGGCTCTGCATATATATATAATAAATATGTGCACACACATATATATAAATATATGCCTATATATATGTAATTATACATACTCAAGCAGTACTCAAACAGGCAACTAATTCCAGTGCTGTGGTAAAGATGGTAGCAAAACGCAGTAGTGGGGTGTGTATAAATACCGTGTCTTGGAGTGTATACCAACCAACTACTGCCTCCATTACTCAAACACACATACGTATGTACAGAAGCATCGATCCATATATACATACATACACAAACACGTACACACACATACATAAACACATGCCCATATGTACATGTCTGCCTGTCCCTTTCTGTTCTCTATTTTTCTGTTTCTCTGTCTATCCGTCCTTTGATTCGCCCACGCACTGTCTGTCTAGCTGCTTATATGTCTCTCTCTCTCTGTCTGTTTGTCTATTTTAATGTGTCTTGTGTATCTGCCCACTGCTTCCATTCTCTCTCTCTCTCTCTCTCTCTCTCTCTCTCTCTCTCTGTTTGTCTATTTTAATGTGTCTTGTGTATCTGCCCACTGTTTCCATTCTCTCTCTCTCTCTCTCTCTCTCTCTCTCTCTCTCTCTCTTTCTCTGGCTCCGCCTGCATGTCAATATCTCTGACTCGCTTTTACATTTCTCATTCAAGCTCACATTCTCTTTCAAGAGAGATTATCGCTCAGTCTATCCACGTCTAAATACACGCCTCCCCTCCCTGGACCTGTCAGTGATCTATGCCGCCGTCTTAAGACTGATTCTTAAACACCAGCAACATTTATCTGGAGTCACGTGATCCCGCCTGAAAGTATTGATTACCTACCTCACTTTCCCTCCAGGAACTAGGGCTGGCTGCCCTAGTTCTCCTCTAATTTACATTCTACTTGAGATTCTTTAGCCTCAATCCTGGTGTCGCTAAACTTAAGATCTTGTATGTGCCCTGCCTTTTAATCTGGGATATTTCTGACGTAGATTAGAGCGTGCAGATTCTCAGCTTATATTGTAGATCTGGCGGTGTTTACTTTAAAACGTTGCCATAATTGTATGAGTTTGTGTTGGATAAGTAGGCCAACTCTGGTCGTATTGTCACTTCTTTGTGCTACCTCAGCAATGATTGAATGAAAATGACAAAACACGGGAACACGATATCTAGACACATCTAGTGGGTCTGATTTCCACCTTTCTTTCTTTCTTTGATCGTATATTGCAGTTGTTTGTCGAGACTGCTCTTGTCTATCGTTTACTTTAAATTTCTTGATCAACGAGGGATGTGCAATATGTTCTAACAGTGGGTGATTCACACTGACATGTGTGACAACTTTACACTAAAACACGTGTGACGACGCGACACTAACACATGTGACAACTTGGCACATGCACGTGTGCCAACTTTATACAAACACTTGTGACGACGTGACACTAACACTGACGACGTGACACTAACACGCGTGTGATCATTGTATGCAAACACGTGTGACGACGTGATACTAACACACGTGTGACAACGTTATACGAACACGTGTGACGACATGACACAAACAAATATGTGACGACATGACATGATCACACGTGTGACGACGTGACCTACGAAATGAAATGCTTCAGAAAAATAAGAAAGAAGACAAAAATAGATCGAATAGTCAATGTGACAATCAGAGAAAAGGTATCAATTAAACCGAGCCTAGAACATATCTACAGAACAAAAAACGAGATGGTTCGGGCACTTCGTAACAAAGAATCCAGACCAATTAGCATCAAAAACTTCCTGCCTCAAAACACCAGGACAGAGAGCAAGAGCGAGACCAAGGAAGAGGAGATGGGATAGATGAAATAAAAGGCATACGCAAGAACAAAAACATTTATATTTTAACAGCTTCCTTATACAAGCGAAACTGTACGTAAAAGGGAAGTTGCTAACATAACAAGCGATACAACAGATTCTATTATATATTTCTCCTTTTGACTGCGACGCTAACAACAGCAGAACAGAAGAAAGAAGATATTTCCTTGTAATAACGGTCCTGATATCTACCTTGATGAACTCTTCCTATAGAGCACTGGACCACCTTAGTGTGTGCCCCAGGTACCCGGATAAACAGGAAATACAAGGGAGGATAAATGCTGGAGAAGGGGAGATAACTGTGTTTTGAACTGTCAGTGGGATTTGTGAGAAAAATTATCGTAATGTTACCGAAATGATACAGACCTGACGTCGCTTGTTCTATCGCTTTCTGACATTTCTCAAGACATTTCTGACATCTCTCTTTATTACTGCTATTCATTAAATCTGCATTTTCTCTGCCTAGGCGCATGGCTACAAACATGTCGTTGGCTTACAACTCTACAACTCTCACCAGTTCTTTTCTTCTTCTAGTTCCCGCCACTGGACACATGAAGAAGCATAAACGTAAAATGGTTTGACCACGTGATTAAACAAGACTATCAAAATGCAGCGAGCTTTTAATAAACGTTACAAGAACATCAGACACCGAGGCGACCACGGAAAAAATGTATTGATGAAGTATTAGAAAAGTTTGGAATCATAACATAAACAGAGGCCAACCGAAGACCAAATGACCTCAAAGTATAACTTCAATCGACTCTGACAGGAAAAGAGAAGGAAATAAGAAAAAAGAAATCCCACCCCGCGTGAAGCAGAATAATTTGTTATTTTTATGAGGTAATTCCAGAATTGGCACCTGGAATGTTCGTACTCTAAACGAACAAGGAGAAGCTGCACAGGTAGCAGCAGGCCAACTGAGAGTATTACACAACAGGCCCTTTTTTGGAATCCCCAGGGGAAAAGACAAAGAGAAAGACCAAGAAATTCTTGTAAAAGACAGATAGAAGCAGAGATGAAGATGATGGGGAGGACGTGGAATGATCTTAGGAGAATGGCAAAAAACAGAACGACTTGGAAAGTGTTTGTTGAAGACCTATGCTCCACTGGGAGCTAAAAAGGTAGAAGGAGAAGAAGAAGAAACATTTACTTTCTTTAATTTATCTTTTCATCCTTAAATAGGAGGTTCTATTGTGTGTTTTTGTTGCATACCTTGTGAAATTTAATATAGAAAGTCAGCGTGTAGTCAACGACAAAGAATGTCCTAATTTAGCTCTAATTTGTATTGAGGACTCATTGTGGATATTTGACTGCGTCTGTGAGAGAGCCCTGCTGTCGGAGAAGGGCTCCTCCACCATACTTGTTAGCAAGTGATGAATGTTTAGTTAACTACTCCAGTTTCCGCACGTTTCCATGCTACGTTTCCCCTCCAACACTTCCCAAAAATAACCAGAAAAATAAAAACACAGAGGTACCAGTGAAACACCTTCACCACAGCAGGTGAGAGGTGGTGAGCATATGGTCTACCGGTTTTGGTCGATTTTTGAAGGTTGAAATAAAAACAGTTTATCAACATTATCAAAGGAGTAAACAGACGGCAACATGAAAACACGTCACACTGACTAAAATGGCGCTAGTTGCCGGTGGTAATGAGTTCAACATAGCAACGAGTATCATTTGGTTGTGAGAAATCTCGACGATATCTTGAGTACAGCGGTCTGTGATAGTTCTGCCGTGTGAACATTCACATTTGGGGGAAGTAATGAGCGTATCTGAAAGTGGTTCCAGCTAAGAGCCAGGCTGTGCGTGCTTCTATCATCATGTCAATGTGTAATGTGTGACACAAAGCAAGCAGCCCAGCGTGTTTAAACAACAACTTCACAACCATATATACAAACACAGCGTCTAGCAATAGAAAACAGTAAACGTACCAGCTAAGCAGCGAAAGAAACTATCACACGTACGGAACAACATCTGACTACATCACACGCACCGAGTAACAGACAACAGCACACGTACCAAGCTACACAAGACAATAATCAAAGAGAAATACAGTCGATGTCCTGCGGAGTGGGCTAGTCCGGCCTGTCTGTCCACTCACCAACCATCACGCAACATGTACTACAACATCACGGATTCAGTAAATCGCCCTGTTAGTGTAACGTCTGTAGTAGTGTGCCGGCACAGTCGACCTTATGTGGCACCAGTAGAACCGGCTCTCTTGTTGCGTCTACTCAAACTAAACTCTTCCTATGTCCGATACAAACGCGCACTGGTCTGTCTCGACAACACTGGTTGGAGCCTCAGCTCTTCTTGTGTCGCTGCCAACATACTTTATTTGGTGACTTTCCACAATACTTGCTTTACGTTGTATACTTTGAACACCCAAGTACAATTCAGATTAATTCATTACGTGTGTTGGTATTTCTTCATTTACACTTATCTTTAGTAATATGTGTACAACATTAAACGCTATGAAGAACATGTGACAGAATACCAGCAAGGCAGTAAAACTAACATTACTACGGACATGTATCTTTACGATAGCAACATATGGTTGTGAATCATGGACAGTCTCACTAACAGCAAGGAAGAATTCTTCGATTCATTCGAAACAAAATGCTATAGAAAAATCTTTAAGATATCTTGGATAAAGAAAAAAGAGCAATGATGATGTATTGAGAGATGTAAACATTAGCAAGAACTGGCTTGCAAACACCATTGTACATAGGAAATTAAAATGTTGTGGTCACGTCTAAAGACACAGCGGGCTGGAATGATCACTAGTGGAAGGCATGGTTCCCGGGCAATCAGGGGCAGACCAAGAATGAGATGGTTTCAAGACATCAAGTAGACCTTGAACACGAGAACAGAAGAAGTTGGAGATCTATCTAGAGACAGAGATTCTTTCAGATGGGCTGTGGTGAATGCAATGTTCTGTGGGAGATCTGGCTAGAGACAGAGATTCTTTCAGATGGGCTGTGGTGAATGATATATTCTGTGGGAGATCTGTCTAGAGACAGAGATTCTTTCAGATGGGCTGTGGTGAATGATATATTCTGTGGGAGATCTGTCTAGAGACAGAGATTCTTTCAGATGGGCTGTGGTGAATGATATATTCTGTGGGAGATCTGTCTAGAGACAGAGATTCTTTCAGGTGGGCTGTGATGAATGTAACGTTCTTTGGGAGATCTGTCTAGAGACAGAGATTCTTTCAGACGGGCTATGGTGAATGCAACGTTCTTTGGGAGATCTGTCTAGAGACAGAGATTCTTTCAGACGGGCTATGGTGAATGCAACGTTCTTTGGGAGATCTGTCTAGAGACAGAGATTCTTTCAGACGGGCTGAGGTGAATGTAATGTTCTGCAAAGAACATACGACCTGAAGATAATGTGTGTGTTTTTGAATTCCTCATCTGAGAGTAACACACTATTGACCTTTATAACGTGAGTCACCGCTTTCGTTAGAACTGATTGATGAGGTCAAAGCTAATTGACGACAGCTGATCTGGGCACTATGCCCCATACCTGAGGTGTTCCTGGAATAGGCTAACCGATCAGGCTGATCAAAGAAGTAAGGCAAATCCGTTACTGCAAATCCGTTATTGAATCTCAAATGTCTGGACGCAATGGGCGGAGATTGCAGGTTAGGGCAGACAATCCTGCGACATTTTGTTCGTTCCCTGCTTTTGAGGATAAACAGCAATCATCAGTGCGGATGTTAAAAACAATAGCAGCGGCGAAACAGCAAGAACAACAGCCAACAGCATAAACAGCAAACGCAATAATATGAACAAGAAAAACAAATAACAACAACAATAACTAATATCTAGGAACAATAGCAGCAAAACTATTAATAGCATTAGCTTCAACGGCTATAACAACAGTAGCAACAGCATCTATAACAACAACATGCAACAATTTAAACAACAATAATACCAACTGCTGCAACAACACCAGTAACAATAGCAATAACAACAACAATAACAATAACAACAGCTATAACAACATCAGTAACAACAGTAATAACAACAGCTATAACAACAACATCAGTAATAACAGCAATAACAACAGTAACAATAGTAACAATAGCTATAACAACATCAGTAACAACAGCAATAACAACAGCTATAACAACATCAGTAATAACAGCAATAACAACAGTAACAATAATAACAATAGCTATAACAACATCAGTAACAACAGTAATAACAACAGCTATAACAACATCAGTAACAACAGCAATAACAACAACAGCATCAATAATAAAATTAATTTTCTTTAAACCGTTCATCTCCCTATATCGGTCATTGTCTCTCCCACTAGCTTTTGTTTAAGTACATTTTGCCAACATTATCAACATAATTTATTCACGTGACCTCAACGTTTATACTCAAATGAGTCAACTTTAGTTAATTCATGTGATAACACAACAAGATATTTAACTTTCCGCAGTCTTGTATCAATACTGTGTTTTTATTATTGTTATTATTGTTATTAAAATACGGTACTGGAAGGAACATGAAGAAAGAGAGAAGAAGAAATGAAAAACGCGAGCTGGATCTGTTCTCATACAGCGACTAATAATGATCGGTTGCACGTGACAGGAGGTCAGGGGTCAGAATGAAATAGGTTACTTGGTCGATAAGCGCTTTAAGTCCAGGCATCACTTCCAGGTGTCGCACAATAAGCGTTATCCGACACGTTGTTGCTGGTCTGGACAAGTGAGCACCACACGTTCGTGTCACACTCGCAAGCAGTTGTGCCTGACCCGGTCATCGGTCATGTCAAAGGTCAAGAGAGGGCAGTTTCACGTGAGGCCTCTCTCACGACCTATCAAGTGTGATACGCTGTTATGGTTGTTACTTGGCAAATGTTGACCAGAACGAGAGAAGTCCTATGATCTGACGAGTCATACACACCTCCAACATTATGTACTGCTACCCTCCACAGATGCAAGCATGCACGACTAATAATCGGGAACCAGGAAAAATATGAAAAGCATAGTTCTGTCCATGATCCTTGTCATATTAGGTGTGTAGGAAATGTTAACCAGCTGAATAAAAGTGTGCTAAGAATTCATTCTTCATCTTTAATTCGTTATTTACCTTTCAACGTCGAGGGGAGATACTATTTGCATTATTTTGCTCTTCTGCATACCTATGCAGCTATTATGGTTCCTACTGTTTCTAATATTCCGTCAATCCAATTTTTCGTGATCGGCCAATTCTTGCAACATTTATAAAAGGCTCATTGTGTTGTGGTCTTTCTGTTTTATCACGCGGCGAAATCCTGTTATCTGTTGTTTCTTTATGTACTCTATGTCGGGATTTATTCTTAGCTTTTGTATTGAGTTATTGAGTTATTTGCGGGTCATCATCATTGCACTCCAAATATGTCCATAGGTGCTCAGATCCCCTCCTCAGCAATTCCCGCAGTGTCCAGCGACTGACGACTCCAGTTCTGTGTTGGTTGATAAGTCTTCTGCCCACTAAGTTTCTCATTTCTGGCTGTGCCCATCTTAACTCCCATCTCTTTCATCCGAAGTAGTGACGTGGATTTGTGGTTGTCGAAGTCCTGTGCTTTTCCCACATCCCGGAAGGCATAATGATGTCCGTCCGATCCATTGGTTGACCGTCCCCAATGACAGCGCAGCTAGCCAACCTGTCCGCTCTTTCATTTCCCCGTACTCCCGCATGTCCAGGGACATAGACAAAGGTGACCTCACATATTTTGGATTTCTGCAACGACTCTACCCATTGCGTGCGTACAGAGCCCGCCTCCACTTCTTTTATCATGCTCATCGAATCACTCAGTATACATGCATGGGTGTAGTCTTGTGACTCTAACTAGTTGAATGCCCTGGTCACTGCCATCACCTCCATCGTCATGCAACTCGTGGTCATGACGTATGCACCACTGTCTTCCTTGAGTATTCTGCCTGCCGAGCGTGCTGTAAATGCCCATGCACTTCTTTGGTGTCGTATTACAGATCCGTCTGTATAGATGACTGCATCTTTCTAAGCGGTGTTATCGCAGATGAGACCGTTGACCTCCGCATTAACCACAAATGAGTCCTGTTCCCTACATTTCCTGTCGAGTGTGACAATACACGAGAGTGTCCCCTTGAATAAAGTAGGCACCGGTATCCACTCTTCGCCAGCGTTGATATTGATAAGCCCACAGATCTATTTGATGACATCTTCTGCTTTTGTATGTTTTGTGTATGTCTCGTAAAATGTCTTGTGTATGTCTCGTAAAATGTCTTGTATATGTCTTGTTTCGTATACAAATTGTGTTAATTTTTCTCCAGGTGGATAAACCGTTTGATGTTGCTGTATTGTATATAGATAAAATGTGAGCCTTTGTTAAATCTTTCTTTCGCTGTCTCACTTTTAATGCCTTGTTCCTCGCTTTTAATACTTGGTCCCCCACTTGTAATGTCTGGTCCCTCACTTGTAATGTCTGGTCCCTCACCCTGTAATGTCTGGTCCCTCACTTGTAATATTTGGTTCCTCACTTGTAATGTCTGGTCCCTCACTTGTAATGTCTGGTCCCTCACCCTGTAATGTCTGGTCACTCACTTGTAATATTTGGTTCTTCACTTGTAATGCCTGGGGTCTCACTTGTAATATCTGGTTTCTCACTTTTAATGCCTGGTTCCTCCCTTGTAATTTCTGGTTGCATTCACCACAAACCGTCTGAAAGAATCTCTGTTTCTAGCCAGACCTCCCACAAAATGTTGCAATCATTACATCAAATCTGAAAGAATCTCTGTCTCTAGCCAGATCTACCACTTCTTTTGTTATCTTCAAGGTCTCCTTGATGTCTTGAAACCACCTTCTTCTTGGTCTACACCTCATGTGTCGTCCAGGAACCATGCCTTCTATTATTGTTCTTTCCAGCCCGCATGTATTTAGATGTAGCCAGATTATTTTAATTTCCTCTGTAGAATGGTGTTTATAAGCCAGTTCTTTTTAATGTTTAAGTCTTTTAATTTGTCTTTATTGCTCTTTTTCATTATTCAAGGTATCTCAAGGATTTTTCTGTAGAATTTTATTTCGAATGAATCGACGATTCTTCTTTGTGTGAGATTTTCCATGATTCAGAACCATATATTGCTATCGAAATGTTACATGCCTTCAGTAATTTTAATTTTACTGCTGTGCTAATATTGTACCACATGGGGTTTACTTGTTCTGTTGCTATTGCTAGTCTTGTTTTGATCTATTTCTGACAGACTCCATTGTTAGTTACTACAGATCCCAGATATTCATAGTTTATAATAATTTCAACTTCTTCACTGTTTATGATGATTTTAGATTGGCTTTTTTGTTTTGTCAGTGGAGATTATCTTAGTTTTCTGTTTGTTTAGATAGAGTTTTGGTCATCACTGTTTTGTTTTTAACTCACTCATTTGTCTATTTAAATCACTGTTTGAGAGGAGCACTGTGCTATCATTGTATGTAAGTTTTTGAATTAAGTTGCTTTTCTTCTGTACTGGTGACTGCTGTTTTGTGTTGTAAGAGAGGGACTAGCTCTCCTAATATTTGCCTGGACTGATGCCTCTTTGTTTACCCATGTTACCATCTTCCAAGGGGGCAGGGGTATGTTTGCATGGTCTACGGCAGAGTTGGCCAAATAACGGCCCGCGAGCCAGATCCGCCAGTTTATTTTTCTTATCCCTTGAAGCGCCCACATAACTACTATATTAAATATCTATAAATAGGAACCTAAATTCCGGTCGGTTAAAGAAAAATAAAAATAATTGATTCCGACGATAATCAAAGGCTTTGTTCATAGTTGGAGCTGCAAAGTTGCTTTTCTGTCGGTGTCACGTGATAGCGTCTTTCCATCGACATTTACCGACTGGTCGTGGGTGCTGTCCTTCATTTCGCGGGAAAGGGTTAATGAGATTGGGAGGGCTTCGGTTCCAAATCTGGTTTTGAAGTAGAATTTTAAAAATCATTTTTAGAGGAAGTATATTCTAGCTATGGTTATCTCCTGTTTCATAGAGAAGTAGATTCTAGCTATGGTGATCTCCTGCTTCATGGAGAAGTAGATTCTAGCTACGGTGATCTCCAGCTTCAAAGAGAAGTAGATTCTAGCTATGGTGATCTCCTGCTTCATAGAGAAGTATATTCTAGCTATGGTAACCTCCTGCTTCATAGAGAAGTATATTCTAGCTATGGTGATCTCTTATTTCATAGAGAAGTATATTTTAGCTATGGTGATCTCCTGTTTTATAGAGAAGTATATTTTAGCTATGGTGATCTCATGTTTCATAGAGAAGTATATTCTAGCTATGGTGATCTCCTGTTTCATAGAGAAGTATATTTTAGCTATGGCGATCTCCTGTTTCATAGAGAAGTATATTCTAGCTATGGTGATCTCTTGTTTCATAGAGAAGTATATTCTAGCTATGGTGATCTCCTGTTTCATAGAGAAATATATTTTAGCTATGGTGATCTCCTGTTTCATAGAGAAGTAGATTCTAGCTACGGTGATCTCCTGTTTCATAGAGAAGTATATTTTAGCTATGGTGATCTCCTGTTTCATAGAGAAGTATATTTTAGCTATGGTGATCTCCTGTTTCATAGAGAAGTATATTTTCGCTATGGTGATCTCCTGTTTCATAGAAAAGTATATTTTAGCTATGGTGATCTCGTGTTTCATAGAGAAGTATATTCTAGCTATGGTGATCTCTTGTTTCATAGAGAAGTATATTTTAGCTATGGTGATCTCCATTTTTATAGAGAAGTATATTTTAGCTATGGTGATCTCATGTTTCATAGAGAAGTATACTTTAGCTATGGTGATCTCCATTTTTATAGAGAAGTATATTTTAGCTATGGTGATCTCGTGTTTCATAGAGAAGTATATTTTAGCTATGGTGATCTCCATTTTTATAGAGAAGTATATTTTAGCTATGATAATCTCATGTTTCATAGAGAAGTATATTTTAGCTATGGTGATATCCCGCTTCATAGAGATTTACAAGTAAGATGGTTCAGTTAAGGGAAATGTTTAATAAGATTTTGTTGCACTGAAGGAAGACATTTGTGACTTCCTGCGTACCATGATCCATCGATTCTTAGCATAAACTCACAGACATAAGCTCTGTTCATAACTAGGCATATCTCACAGACATAAACTCTGTTAACAACTTGCATATCTCACAGACATAAGCTCTGTTCATAACTTGGCTTATCTCACAGACATAAGCTCTGTTCATAACTTGGCATATCTCACAGATATAACACAACATTTGAATATACTGAAACTGCAGCTACCACCACTGGCCTAGAGGTAAGGCGTCGACCTCATGGCAAGAAAGTCCCTGGTTATAACCCCACCACAAGCAGCTTCAATATTTCGTTTCCCTGTGGCTTTACGCTCGCTCTTGTTTCTGGGCAGTGAGATCCGATATCTAGAGCTCCAGGATAACGACAAATCCCATGTCCCATGTGCGCTCTGCGCAAGTTAAAGATCTCTTTGTGGTTAAAAAGAAAACTGTAGGTCAAAACGGTCACAGCCCAAGCAACATTGTAAGTCAATGATATCAAATCTGAGGCCGGATACTTCGGGACGGAAGGTGCAAATATCGTGGCTGTGCTGTTTAATCAAAGCTTTCAGTTCCACTTAGGGGGCGAACTATGATGATAATAATGATGATAGTGATGATGATATGATGATGGTGATGATGGTGATGTTGGTGATGATGGTGAAGATAATGATAATGATAATGATAGTGATGATGGTGATGAAAGTGATAATGATAGTGATTATGGTGTTGATGATGGTGTTGATGATGGTGATGATGAAGGTGATGATGATGATGATGGTGGTGGTGAAGATAGTGATAATGATAGTGATTATAATGATGCTGATGATGGTTATGATAGTGATGATGGTGTTGATGATAGTGATGATTACATTGGTGATGATGGTGATGGTAGTGGTGATGATGATGGTAGTGGTGATGATGATGTTGGCGATGATGATAATGGTAATGATGGTGATGACTATCTTAGGAGTATATATATGTACAATTTTGACTTATAATCAAGCATTTTATGGTTTCTTTTTCTTTGTCTTCTACCCCTTCTTCTTTGTGTTTTACCCCTGAGGTACCTTGTAGCAGGTTTTACACAGGGAGATTACCCGCCTCCTGGCCTTGATTCCCGTGATTGATGCACAAACATTACACATTAAACCATAATTATGTACTGAACCTACGCAGAATCAGTAAATAAGCAATGGCTGCCATGGTCAGTCGGCTGGTACCGGTTTTAGTGGGACAACTAAGCAACAGATGTTGGAGATGACGGCGTGAAGCATGTGGTCGGCTAAATTTGGAGACGGTGAGCGAGTGCTGGTACGTGAGTGAGTGCGTGTTTATATGTGTAGAATACCTCACACGTGATTGTGTGTACATAATTGTAATCATGTGCGGTGCGTGTTGATGCTAATTTCTGAGTGTGGTTGTGTTGAATGTGTTGGCAATAGTTCATGAGCTCATTCTGTGCGATGAAGTAGAAGTGATGTGTGGACACTAGCAAATGTATGTTAATTCTTTCAGTACGTTTCGACGCGCCATGCGCCATGTCGATTTCAGTCATTTACGTTTAGCCGCACAGTGCGTCACTCTCATTTTAATTAGCGTAAACTGTCATCAAACCACATTCTTTTTTTTTTAGGTCTTGTATGATCTTGGTATTGTTGAAATCTAGTTCCTTGTTTAATTATCTAAAAATGCACATATAATATGTTACATGTTAGATAAATATAAACACGTAGGTTGATATTTAAAAACATGAAAAATGTTGTCTCTGAAATATCTTCCGATAAATTTATAAAAATATTCCGTACTGAAAGAGTTAAGTAAAATACCAGAATGTTCGAGTGGGACAGATATCATTGGTGATTGTCTTTTTGATTAAGTTGGTGAAAATAAATTAAATCCTAGCTGTCAAAAGAGGAAGGGACGGAAGAATGGAAGGAAGGGATGAAAGAAAGAACAAAAGAAAGAAAGAAAGAAAGAACAAAAGAAAGAAAGAAAGAAAGAAAGAAGGAAAGAAAGAAAGAAAGAAAGAAAGAAAGAAAGAAAGAAAGAAAGAAAGAAAGAAAGAAAGAAAGAAAGAAAGAAAGAAAGAAAGAAAGAAAGAAAGAAAGAAAGAAAGAACTGTTTTTCAAGGCGGACACTTGTTCGGAGAGGGAGGTGCGTTGCCATCCATCACAATTCTATCCTGGCTACTAAATCTTGTTTCACACACAGCGCCACGCCCTCGAAAATGGCGTCCTTGTTGTCAGAGGCGGCAACAAAACCGAGAAGGGTATCGCTAGGGTTGGGCGATGCATGGCTTTGTGTCACACGTCCTCTGCTGCAGCCTTGATGACCATCATGGGTCACTTCAAAAGATCCTGGCTAGCGAGACCCTGGTGAAGGTGAGACAGGCCCTACAGGCTGGCAGAGGGTAACATGTTAAATGAAGTATTTTCATACAAACAGAATGGTCAAAAGGAACTTCACCATGGTAGAGTTAGATAATTAAAAAACAGAACAATGAAATACAAAATATGAGCATTGAACATCGCAAAAGCAAAATAGAACAAATTATAGAAAAAATGGAAAGAAGAAAAATCAAGAAATAAGACGAAATAAGCTAGCAAATATAAGACGTAAAGGGAACGACAGGAAGAAAGTTAACAACGTGTTATCTGTTAATTTACACATGAGGATCGGAGTTGCTTCGCTCATACATCCGAACGTATCGATCTATTTACTAGGCACAGTGATTGAGACAGCAGAGTTTTGAAAATCAAAAGATGAGAACAAACTAAACTGTGTGTACAATTATTTGCTCCATGCAATGATAATCGTTATCACCATTCTTGTTTATCACTTACTTGAATAAAATATGCAAGGATGCTAAATCACAGTATGAAGATATCAAAGAACTACCTTACCTCCAAACAAACAACAGGAGACGCAACTCAGAAAGAAAAAAAAAGCGGAAATCTTGGCACTAGGGATAGAGAAGGAACGCGTCAATAGAATGACACAAAACAGATATCAGAGTTCTTGTATCTAGGAACAACATTCTCAAAACATGGAACAATGAATGAAGAAATAAACATTGGATGCAGTAAGGCGAAGCAGTTATTGGATCACCCGGCCACTGTCCTACAACACAAGTCCAGGCCGATGAACACAATGAAACATTTTGTACCAACATCATATTTAAGAGCAATAAGAAAAATAACCTCTACTGAGATGAAATGTGTTAGACGAATGGCAGGAAACAGTCTGAGAGATAAGATCAGAAATGAAGAACTGAGAAAAAAGCTAGGAATAGCCCCCGACATAGAATATATAAGGAAACAACAGATAAAATGGTTTGGCCACGTGACAAGGCAGAAAGAACATAACAAAATACAACGACCTTCAACAAACGTTGTGAGAACACCAGACCCAAGGGTCGACTACGAAAAAGATGGATCGATGGAATATTAGAGGCACTAGGAAACATAACAGCAGCAGAGGCGAACAGAAGAGTAAAAGACCTCAAATTATATCTCCCCTCGACGCTGAAAGGCAGATGAGGAAGGAAAGAAGTAGAAGAAGATGAAGACCATATTTATCCCATCCCCCCCTCCACCGCCTCTTTGCTTCCCCTTTAGGTTACCAAAGTCAAACATGGTTACCACTAAACAAATTAGAAAGGAAAGTTAGTCGTCATATAAATAAGATGTTGGAGAAAGGAAAGTTAGTCGTCATATAAATAAGATGTTGGAGAAAGGAAAGTTAGTCGTCATATAAATGAGATGTTGGAGAAAGGAAAGTTAGTCGTCATATAAATAAGATGTTGGAGAAAGGAAAGTTAGTCGTCATATAAATGAGATGTTGGAGAAAGGAAAGTTAGTCGTCATATAAATAAGATGTTGGAGAAAGGAAAGTCAGTCGTCATATAAATAAGATGTTGGAGAAAGGAAAGTTAGTCGTCATATAAATGAGATGTTGGAGAAAGGAAATTAGTCGTCATATAAATAAGATGTTGGAGAAAGGAAAGTTAGTCGTCATATAAATGAGATGTTGGAGAAAGGAAAGTTAGTCGTCATATAAATAAGATGTTGGAGAAAGGAAAGTTAGTCGTCATATAAATGAGATGTTGGAGAAAGGAAAGTTAGTCGTCACATAAATAAGATGTTGGAGAAAGAAAGGTTAGTCGTCATATAATTGAGATGCTCGACAAATGAGTGTTAGTCACCACATAAATGGAGAAAGGCTCTTGAGTGACTAGAAGAAACAAAGTCAGAAACTACGTCATTAAACAAAGCGTTGACATAATACCAATGATATAGAAGACAACAAATAAAATGGTTATTTCGGTGTGGAGACAACATCTAGTGACGTCATACCATTCAAGGCAGACACACAAAGAGAAGGAAATCGACACCGGAGAGCAAAAACTGGAAAAAAATAAAAAAAGAACACAAATTTCCCACCAGTCCCTAGCAGCCATTGTAATTGACTAGCTGGAACCAGTAAGAGAACACTACTCCGTACTACTCCCCACTATTCCCACCACTCCCCACAATTCTCCAACACTCCCTCACTACCCCTAACAACTCCCCACTTTCTCCACCACGCTCCACCACTCCCCACCACTGCACTGACCAGCAGAAACCAAGAATACCTAGAGATGCTCATGACCCCAGGACACCCTCTCCACGTCCTAGTTTCCTTGTGCAGGTAAATCCGCACCTAAGCTGCTAGCACTGACCTTGGAATCAATCGCGGCACTCATTCAAATTTCCAGATCAAATGCCACCCCAAGATCGGACCTTAACTATTTGGCACTCGATTTTTTTTTTGTTTGTTCTATTTTAGTACCCCTCTTTTTCAGTCAGAGGCAGAACTTTCTCTTTCCAGTTCCTCGTTGTCCTCTTTACGACAACACTATAATCTGTTACCCGAGGGGCGGGCCTCCAGCACAATCCTACTTCTAACGCTCATTAAATACGCCCTTGCCACAGTTATACTTTTGACCAAGACATTGCCGACCAAAATTGTTTTAAATATGAAGCCAATTAGAAATAGCAATATTGAATTAGGCTGAAATTGGTAGTATTTCACTCCTTTCTGTCTATCTTGACTCGCTCGTTGAGAACGCCAATCTGGTATTCTGGAAACTAGTCGGCCGTGGACTTTTAAAATGAAGCTAATTAGAAACTAGTCGTATTGATCCACCTAGACCCTAATCCATGAAAGCGCCTTCATTAATGGGACGGTGCTGTCGTCATTTGGGCACTCCGCTACTCTGCCATTGGTAGGATGGCTACGCTTACGGCTATTGCAGGCAACCAAGCTTTCGTGGAAATAATGGCTTCTCTTTCTTTAGTTGACGTCATGCTGATGTCTGAGCTAGAATAGAACTTTCTCAATGAATCCTATTTTCAAGGAAACAAGAAACAGCTCTGGATGATAACATTGTCAGAACTTCCGTTCGTCTCAAACAATATTATATTAGTTCTTTTATGCAGAGAAATATAGAATAATATATAAAAATATAGAGTAATGCAGAAAAATATACAATAATATAGAACAATGTAGAATAATATAGAAAATTATAGAATAAAATATAGAACAATATAGACAAATATAGTATAATATAGACTAATGTAGAAAAATATAGAATAATATAGAAAAATATAGAATATTATTGAAAAATATAGAATAAAATAGAAAAATATAGAATATTATTGAAAAATATAGAATAATATAAAATAATATAGAATATTATTGAAAAATATAGAATAATATAGAAACAATTTAGAAAGATATAGAATATTTCATAAAATCATTAACCCAATATTGAAAGTAGTAACGGCAGAGCTTTCTTGCTGCAGAACTATCCGATACCCGTTACTGTAAACTTGAACGTGGCCCCTGGATTTCTTAACTCACTGTTTGTCCTTAATCCCGTTTGATAAATGGGGCATCATTCTTCCTCATCATCTTTTTTCTTTCCTTATTTGCCTTTCAGCGTGAAGGGGAGACATAAATCGCGATCTTTTGCTCCTCTGTTGATATCTTCTGTTTTCTGTTATTTCAAATATTCCATCATTCCATATTTTTCTTGGTCGGCCCCTAGTTCTGGTATTCTCGTAACCTTTATTGAAGAATCGTTGTGCTGTGTTTTGATCTTTCTGCTTTATAACGTGGCCAAACTATTTTATTTGTTGTTTCTTTATGTGTTCTATTGCGCAAAATATTCCTAGCGTTTTTCCTCAGATTTAGTATAATTATTTTTTTATAAATATATCATCAGTTGCACTGTAAGTACAGAGCTTCAAACGGCTGGATGGCATATTACGATCCACTAATAGGGGATTTGATGTGATATTTTGTGTAAACTTCACAGAGCAAAGATATATTCAGTTTGTAAAAAAGTAGATGGGACTTGTTGCTGAATTCTTAGTTATCATTAGAAGAAATATTTCAGTAACAAATGTTCAGGAATCAGATGAGAGTAATATAACAAGCATTTTACAAATTTAAAGTGGGAAATATAACAACCATTTTACAGAGATAACGTGAGAAATATGACAACCATTTTAAAGAGATAAAGTGGGAAATATAACAGCCATTTTAGAGAGATAAAGGGGGAAATAAAACAACCATTTTACAGAGATAACGTGGGAAATATGACAGCCATTTTAGAGAGATAAAGTGGGAAATATAACAGCCATTTTAGAGAGATAAAGGGGGAAATAAAACAACCATTTTACAAAGATAAAGTGGGAAATATAACAACCATTTTACAGAGATAAAGTGGGAAATATAACAACCATTTTACAGAGATAAAGTGGGAAATATAACAGCCATTTTAGAGAGATAAAGTGGGAAATATAACAGCCATTTTAAAGAGATAAAGTGGGAAATATAACAACCATTTTACAGAGATAAAGTGGGAAATATAATAACCCTTTTACAGAGATAACGTGGGAAATATAACAGCCATTTTACAGAGATAAAGTGGGAAATATAACAACCATTTTACAGAGATAAAGTGGGAAATATAACAGTCATTTTAGAGAGATAAAGTGGGAAATATAACAGCCATTTTAGAGAGATAAAGTGGGAAATATAACAGCCATTTTAGAGAGATAAAGGGGGAAATAAAACAACCATTTTACAGAGATAAAGTGGGAAATATAACAACCATTTTACAGAGATAAAGTGGGAAATATAACAACCATTTTACAGAGATAAAGTGGGAAATATAACAGCCATTTTAGAGAGATAAAGGGGGAAATAAAACAACCAATTTACAGAGATAAAGTGGGAAATATAACAACCATTTTACAGAGATAAAGGGGGAAATATAACAACCATTTTAAAGAGATAAAGGGGGAAATAAAACAACCATTTTACAGAGATAAAGTGGGAAATATAACAACCATTTTACAGAGATAAAGTGGGAAATATAACAACCATTTTAAAGAGATAAAGTGGGAAATATAACAACCATTTTACAGAGATAAAGTGGGAAATAAAACAACCATTTTACAGAGATAAAGTGGGAAATATAACAACCATTTTACAGAGATAAAGTGGGAAATATGACAACCATTTTACAGAGATAACGTGGGAAATATGACAGCCATTTTAAAGAGATAAAGTGGGAAATATGACAGCCATTTTAAAGAGATAAAGTGGGAAATATAACAGCCATTTTAAAGAGATAAAGTGGGAAATATAACAGCCATTTTAAAGAGATAAAGTGGGAAATATAACAGCCATTTTAAAGAGATAAAGTGGGAAATATAACAGCCATTTTAAAGAGATAAAGTGGGAAATATAACAGCCATTTTAAAGAAATAAAGTGGGAAATATAACAGCCATTTTAAAGAGATAAAGTGGGAAATATAACAGCCATTTTAAAGAGTTAAAGTGGGAAATATAACAGCCATTTTAGAGAGATAAAGTGGGAAATATAACAGCCATTTTACAGAGATGTAAAACGCTGTAGGGTGAGTGGGAGCGGCCGTGCCCACATGGTTCGTGATTGAGTCCAGTAAAGTTTGTAAAGATCTCCTAACTTTGTAAAGTCCTCCTGACTTTGTAAAGACCTGCTGACTTTGTAAAGACGTCCTGACTTTATAAAGACTTCCTGACTTTGTAAAGACCTGCTGACTTTGTAAAGACGTCCTGACTTTGTAAAGACTTCCTGACTTTGTGAAGACCTCCTAACTTTGTAAAGACTTCCTGACTTTGTAAAGACGTCCTGACTTTGTAAAGACTTCCTGACTTTGTAAAGACCTCCTAAATTTGTAAAGACGTCCTGACTTTGTAAAGACTTCCTGACTTTGTAAAGACCTCCTAAATTTGTAAAGACTTCCTGACTTTGTAAAGACCTCCTAACTTTGTAAAGACTTCCTGACTTTGTAAAGACCTCCTAACTTTGTAAAGACTTCCTGACTTTGTAAAGACCTCCTAACTTTGTAAAGACTTCCTGACTTTGTAAAGACCTCCTAACTTTGTAAAGACTTCCTGACTTTGTAAAGACATTCTAACTTTGTAAAGACGTCCTGACTTTGTAAAGACCTCCTAACTTTGTAAAGACATTCTAACTTTGTAAAGACGTCCTGACTTTGTAAAGACCTCCTAACTTTGTAAAGACCTCCTAACTTTGTAAAGTCCTCCTAACTTTGTAAAGACCTCCTAACTTTGTAAAGTCCTCCTAACTTTGTAAAGACCTCCTAACTTTGTAAAGTCCTCCTAACTTTGTAAAGACCTCCTAACTTTGTAAAGTCCTCCTAACTTTGTAAAGACCTCCTAACTTTGTAAAGTCCTCCTAACTTTGTAAAGACCTCCTAACTTTGTAAAGACATTCTAACTTTGTAAAGACGTCCTGACTTTGTAAAGACCTCCTAACTTTGTAAAGACCTCCTAACTTTGTAAAGTCCTCCTAACTTTGTAAAGACATTCTAACTTTGTAAATACCATTGGTATACTTGTCTTAGCTTTAACCCAGCACATTGATGTCTTGCTCGTGTCGGCAGCAGTCATATATATAACGTGACTTGTTAAAATGTTGATTTGGGCAATGGCAATGATGTTCATCCAGGCAATGAAGTTTAGACAATGATGTCAAGGCAATGAAGTTTACACAATGATGTCAAGGCAATGAAGTTTAGACAATGATGTCAAGGCAATGAAGTTTAGACAATGATGTCACGGCAATGAAGTTTAGACAATGATGTCCAGGTAATGAAGTTTAGACAATGATGTCAAGGCAATGAAGTTTACACAATGATGTCAAGGCAATGAAGTTTTGACAATGATGTCAAGGCAATGAAGTTTAGACAATGATGTCCAGGTAATGAAGTTTAGACAATGATGTCAAGGCAATGAAGTTTAGACAATGATGTCCAGGCAATGAAGTTTAGACAATGATGTCCAGGTAATGAAGTTTAGACAATGATGTCAAGGCAATGAAGTTTAGACAATGATGTCCAGGCAATGAAGTTTAGACAATGATGTCCAGGTAATGAAGTTTAGACAATATTGTCCAGGTAATGAAAGTTTCATGCAATGATGTAGAAGCAAAAAAAAAAAAAAAAAAAAAAAAAAAAAAAAAAAAACATACTAGTGTCCAGAAAAATGAGTTTAAAAATTGTCCCACAACATGCAGATTAGTATTACCCCAAAAGTTTACAGCAAGATGAGTTATTAAGCTCTAGAGTTATCTATGGGTTATTGGGTTATCTATGGGTTATTGGGTTATTGAGTTATGTGTGTGTTATTGAGTTATTTGTGGGTTATTGAGTTATTTCTGGGTTATTGAGTTATTTGTGGGTTATCCTCATTGCACTCCGAACATGTATAAAGATGCTCTGTTCCCTTCTCAGCGTGTCCAGCAGCGTCCATTGACGCTGACAACTAAGGTGACCACACGTCCCAGTTTTTCCGGGACAGTCCCGATTTTTTACTGTTTTTTCAACCTTTGTCCCGGATTTGTTACTGTCCCGAATTTGGCCGATTTTTTTTAACCTTTTCTCCCGGATTTGTTAAAATACATTAGGGACACAAACGTTTACCAATGTTGCCAATATGGTAAAAGTCTCTTCGACTTAAAAATATAAATTATTCCGTTGTTGTGTAGAAAATGTTTAAAAGTTGAACTGGCTGTTCATTTGGCGAAACAATAACAGTAAAATGCGCTCCAAGTTTGAAATCTTGTAAACTGAATCTGATACTCTGACCAGAAAAGTACAGCAACTCTGCTTCACCTTCCATGTGAGTATCACTAATGTTTTTTTTTTTGTTTTTTTAACTCCTGATAACGTTTTGTAAGCCTATATTGTTATGTGTTTTCATTAGTTTTAAAATATACGTATTATTCACTTGAAAAAGACGGAAGAAATTTCATTTTATTGATGGCAAATTTAAGTCAAATTAATCCGTGCAGGATTAGGGTTTCAAAAATATGATCACCTCATGATCGTATGACGACTCCAGTTCTTTCTTCTTTCTTTTCTTTCTTTTTTTTTTTATTGAATCAGTGTCTTAGCACGCGAGTTGTCCCACATATGTGCTCGGCCGCCTATCCAGAAGTGTTCGGAGACTTCTGGATAGTGTCGCTTCAAGCATCGAAACTCGCGATTCGAGGCGGCATTCCTCACCTTTCCAGAGTGCTACCCTGGTACCCATTTCTGCCAGCGGCTGGGTCGACCGCGGGGGTATTTTTGTTCCAACCACGAGTACAATTCACACTGCTTCCAGCGGGAATCGAACACGGGTTGACCAAACGTCGATAGCCCAGTCAACCCCAGTTCAGTGTTGGTTGATAAAGTCCTGTTATACGCCCACTAAGACTCGTTTCTGGATGTAGCCATCTATCCGAAGGAGCGACATGGACTCGTGTTTGTCGAAGTAGCAAGACGAGCATGTTTGGAGTAAATATATTAGAGTTGGATGTTCGGGGCTTTAGAAAGACAAAATATATTGATCATACTCTATTTCAAGTTGGTGAATATAGAAGTTAATGAAATATGAATGTAAAATGTGACGAGAGTAGCGGTGACATGTCACTCTAGACTGCCATACTTGTGCCAAGGATGACGTTAATGCACTAGCGGTGACGTAACACATCCAACTTAGCGTGACATAACGCATCTGACTTCGCGTGACATACCATGACGTGACAGGAACTTACCAGAACAAAAACCTATCACGGAAAGTTGATAGGCACTTGATGGGAAACAGCCTTCCTGTCTCTGTTGAGGGGAAATTTGAGCAGAGGACCAGAAAATCGTATCAGACGCAGACGTCAGCCAGGCAGAAATCAGGCAGACATAATCATATCGAGCTGGATTTTTAACAAGTCCGCGCTGTAACTTTTCTGAATCACAAATTATGCTTCTGTTCTTTTTGTGCGTTTAGATTTTTTTAAAATATAATTAAATTATATATATATATTTTTTTTGCTTATTTTTTAGTTTAATGTGCCAGATTTTTGGCGAATTTGAAGCTTTAAATTTTTGTTTCCATAAAGCTTTCTGGCATATTAAAAGTATTGTAAAAGTTAATCTTTAGGAACAGTGTTGATTTAATGGTTTCAGCTGTAAACATTCCGTGCTTGTGAAATGATTGGTTTATTTCTTCTGCGATGTTTATTAAGCCATGAAAGCTTTTTGCTGCGCGCTTTCTAAGATAAAGAGCGGAGAATAAATGGCGCCTTTTAAAATATTTATGGAAAATATCAGAATATTTGTGAAAAGTTATGTGGAGTGATGAGTGATATAGGGAATCGTGATAGGCACTGTTAGATCAGGTTTGTGTCTTACTGCTCTCTTTGTGGTCCAGTCTGATTTATGCTGTTCCAGTGGAGTCTTAAGAAGATAGATGTAGATTTTACTGGCAAAACTAGGTTTCTTTATTGTATTTCTGTTATCATTTGTTCTAACGGTCTTCCTGTACTGACTCATGTATATCAACAGGAAAATACTGACAAAATACGGCAAGTAATCGTTGCACAGACAAAAGAAATATCAAATCTGGCGCAGAAACGTTTGGAAAAAAAATTAAGTCAAAGTAAGAAGACAAATAGCACAAAAAGAAAAGAGATTAGAACGTGCGATACAAATGTGCCTTGCTCATTCTGCTGTCGGCTCTGTCTGTCAAATATTTGACTCAATCAGCAATTAGGAGATGTTGTTTTCTTCTAAAAAAAAAGAGTATATGACTGTCAGCACTGAAGATTGACAATCACAATCATCAAGCAACTTGACTGCTGGCGTTGGTGATCATGTCTCTCCACAACTTTAAATCTCGGCAATTATTTATCACTTATGTTGTTTACCTTCTGCCAAACCATTCTCTTAAGCTGCCTGGTATCTTTTCTCTGTGCTTCTCTCTATCTCTTCGTCCCTCAATTTTCCCAGGTCTCACAACTTTGTCTAACATTCTATTTTTATTTATTCAAACATTCCAAATTGGTTTCCAGTTCTTATGGCCGCTGTTTGTTGCCAGTACATGTTCTTTATTATCCTTAGATCTTTGCTGTCTACGTTTATGCCTTCTAAAATTGTGATTATTTCTTGGTACTTTATTTGTCAAAGGCTTTGGTATAATCTATAAAACATAGGTATAGATCTGTTTTCACCTCTATGGCTCTTTTGACTAAAGATCTTATGATGTATATGCCATTGTTCGTAACTTTACCTCCAACAAAATTATCCTGTTTATCACTAATTTTTGGACTGATTTTGTTTCACACTCTTCGTATGATGAAGCGGTTAAATAATATCAGAAAGAAACATTCAACATTTTTAGGCACATCATGAGAAGATGAAAGTTGGAATACTTGGTTACATCTGGCATAATACATGGGAATAGAGATTGCGGATGACAATGAGAGAAGATACTAGATAGCTTGGTGTCATGGCATGGAAAACACTCAACAACAACATTAATACGAAGCACTGTGGATAGAGAATTGTTGAAGGACATGATCGCCTACGTCAGCCGGAATGGCACATGATGATGATGATACCACCACCTCCCATCATGTGGTTTTCACATTTTCCATCTATACTACCACCTCCATAGGAGGAGTGCGGTCGTAGAGGATATATGCCCAGGATATCGCGGACCTGCTAGAGACAACTACATCTGAGGTAATCATCATGTACAGGCAACAAGAGACACCCAGACTAGCGGAGAAAGGGATAACGTTCACAGGCTGACAGACTACATGAACTTAATCGTATCTTCTTTGTCTTTCTTTTATTTTCCTTTTATTCTCAGCTATTCCCTCGCCTCCTTTCTATATATCTATATTCTTCAAAACAGAGGCTATCACCATGTTAACCGACAGTTGATTGGATGTTCATCGTGCCGCACTTGAGCCCTCGCCTTCTCGTCCAGTGATGTGACAGCTGCGAGTATTGAAAGTCACCTTGACCTTTATTGTCCATGTTTTTGACGATCTGAGAACGTGTGTGAGCCTGACCTGTGCCAGCATGCAGAAATTAAAGCAGAAGCCTGGAGTTACGGACTAGAAGAGAAACTATCTAGCGGCCCACAGCTCAGGAGTTAATGGACGACTGTCTCGATATAGAGCTGCAGGAGGTAGCTCGTGCACCGCTAGGTGGCGCCAGACGTCACCAACACCTGAAACAAGGTCGTGACCTACATTGCAGCCGGAAACCTGAAACCAGCAGAATTGTCGTAACCACGTAATTGAGGACTGTTCGTTAATAGCTTCAGATAGCCTGGGTGTGTCTAGTCTTTGGTAGAGATAAGGTCTGGGCTGTGGAGAACAAAGAGAAAACGTGAAACAACCGTCTGTGGTTATATACAATCTTTTTAGCTCTTGTATGTCTGGTGTGAGTATGTGCCGCATATATTAAGGTGTTATTTGCTCGACTTTATGTAAATAGTTCTTGAATGAAATAGTTGTCTTGGTATATTTGGTGTGTGTATGTAATTCTTGTTTGTTTATATATATATATTTTTTTTTCATATATTTTAGTCCTTGTGTACACATTTTTGTGTTTGGTTAGAGTGCAGTAGTTATTGAGTCTGTAGTTTGTGTCGGCAATTATTGCATACTTTCTTGTGATGTACATAGTTTGAATGTGTACCGTACGTATGTGTGTATTATTTTGTAAGCATAGACTTATCTAAATGTAGTCCTTGTATGTAATTTATACATATATATATATATATGTATATTTATATGTAAAAAGTAAAGAGACGCGTCACGCCAAGTGGCGTATAGGAAATATGATGTTATAGTCCGTTCAGATTCGTTTGCCTAGACATTAATTTATTTTTTTCAAAAACTTATTGTTCATTTGCATTGATCTTTTGAAGTTAGGTTTAGAATACTAATGTCGCTATAAAAATATTTTTTTTTATCAAAGAAATGTGATCCAGTTTCAAAGATGCCTTATTTAACCTATATTAAAAAAAAGTTAATCGATATTATAAACACCGGCGGGATTATGTAGATGCTTACATCTCACAGCTGATTCTTTAACATATAGGCATGACCTTCACGGCTGAATGCGCACCGTCCTAAAATAGTTATGTTTCCACTATAAATTTTTATAAAGAAATGTTACATATGAAATTTCCCGTTTAGCACAAAATGACATTTTAGCCGAAACCGGAAATTATGTGACGTCAAAATCACGGCCGTAGACTCGAGTTCGAGTCATAATTCAGAGGCAAATCTCAATATTTACAGAAAGGAGGCGGCACTATCCATATTATCTTCTGCAAGTCTATGTGAGAATGAATATAAAGGCAAAATATTTTACTGAGCATAACATTGCTATAAAGATTTATCAATACTTCTGCAGAGAGCGTAAAAAGGGACATCTTTATTGTTCTTTATCAAACCCTGAGAAGAGAACAATGCATATTTTAGGTTTGTGTAAACGTTCATTTGATCGAATAGTTAAAGGAAGCGGATATTTATTGCCAACAAATGCAAGAAAGCAAGGAAGGAAAGAAACGTTAGACAGTTTTGATAAGGACCTAGTAAAAAGAGAAATCTGTCGAATGTTTGATATAAACGAAGAAGTGACACTTAGAAAGTTGAAGCTTTGGCTGAAAACTAACAACGACATTGAAATATCAAAAACTTCATTATGGAAAATATTAAGAAGTGCAGGCTTCACCTTTAGAAAGTATGCTGGTGGAAAAAACATTATTTGTGAGAAGCCACATCTAGTAGCTCTTAGAAGCAAGTATTTACGTGAAGTGAAGGAAATGCGCGAAAATGATTATGATATTGTTTATTTAGATGAAACTTGGATCAACGCTCATCATACAAATGAAAAGGAATGGCAGTTAGCAGATGGAAGTATTAAAAGATCAGTACCAGGCAGTAAAGGGCAACGTTTGATAGTTGCACATGCAGGTAGCAGACATAATGGGTTGTTGCAGAATGCTCATCTCGTTTTCATTTCAAAATCCATAGACAATAGAGACTACCACTCCGAAATGAATGGGCACATATTTAAAGACTGGATCGAGAAAAGTATCCTTCCAATATTAGATCGACCTTCTTGTCTGATAATGGACAATGCTTCATACCATAACGTAGTTAACGTAGAAGATAGAATCCCAACATCATCAAGTACAAAAGATGCAATCAAAACGTGGCTCATAAAAGAACACATACAAGTTAACGACAGCTACTTGAAACCCGAATTGCTTAGCCTTGTAAAACAGACACAACGTACAAAGATATTTAAAATAGACAAGTTAATTCAAGAACATGGCCATAGATGTTTGAGACTACCTCCATATCATGCACACTTAAATCCTATAGAACTAGTTTGGGCAAAAGTTAAAGGACACGTAGCATATACAAATAAAACTTTCAAATTATGCGATGTTGAGACACTTACAAATCAGGCTCTATCAAATATAAATAAAGACTACTGGGTAAAATGTGAGGATCATGTGTTACGACAAGAAGAGGAATATTGGAAAAAGGATGGTTTGTTGTTTGTTCAGCCGAAAGCAGTAATCGACCTATTTGACTCGTCTGATTCTGAATGATCATTACTCTGATTAAGTCTACAGATAAATAGTTTGATTTGCAAAATTTCCTAGTTGATTTGTTAAACAGTTTATTGTTCAAGACCACCCAAGCAATCAAAAATATGTTATAAGCAAACCAACAACCATTACTTTGAATGGAAGCCTGCTTGAGTCAGTACAGAAGTTCAGCTATCTTGGATCCACTATTACAGCCACACTTTCCTTAGATGAGGAACTAAATGTACGTATTTGAAAGGCAGCGACAACATTTGGGAAACTCACACCAAGAGCATGGAACTATATCAAATTGACTCTACGAACAAAAGTTCTATATATAATTTAAAATTTGTATACTTGCCACCAAGTAAAATTTTATGGACACGCCTATGGGTCATCGTTGCACTAGATTACTGTAAAACATTTTGATTAGGGTCAAAATAATAGTTACATGGGCAAAGATCAAAGGAATTCGCCGCTTTAAGAAAACCGTTATAGCTAGACATCGAGTAACACATATGTTCTCGTGACATGGACATTTTAACACCGTATGCCAAAAATCATGTGAAATCATCAAGAACTTTTTGAATTATAAATCATAACATCTCGGCAAACGAATCTGAACGGACTATAGTGACCATAATTTGTACAGACCTTCGGCACATTATTTTTTTTGGAGGTAATGTGGTCAGTATTGCGCCCGTGCCGCTGTACTTTCCCATAAAAGTCCGGTACCCAATTTAAGGCTGGGTGAACCTGGAAGCCGTCGATCAAGATTGAACCTGACCTCTTGCCCTTAGTAGTCCAGTTCAATAACCACTGAGCTATTGCGGCTCATATTTATATGTATGTATGGAATATATGTGTGTAGGTATTGTTCATGTATTTTGTTGCATGTAGTGCTTGTTTTTTGTATGTGTGGTTTTTATGTCAAAATGTCCTTGTTTGTGTCGGTGGAACTCGAGTCGCGAGTCTGTGATCGGAAACTGAAAGATAACTGTAATCGGAAACTGAAAGGTAACTGTGATCGGAAACTGAAAGATAACTGTGATCGAAAACTGAAAGGTAACTGTGATCGAAAACTGAAAGGTAACTGAGATCGAAAACTGAAAGGTAACTGTAATCGGAAACTGAAAGGTAACTGTGATCGGAAACTGAAAGATAACTGTGATCGAAAACTGAAAGATAACTGTGATCGAAAACTGAAAGGTAACTGTGATCGAAAACTGAAAGGTAACTGTCATCGAAAACTGAAAGGTAACTGAGATAGGAAACTGAAAGGTAACTGTGATCGAAAACTGAAAGGTAACTGTGATCGAAAACTGAAAGGTAACTGTGATCGAAAACTGAAAGATAACTGTGATCGAAAACTGAAAGGTAACTGTGATCGAAAACTGAAAGATAACTGTGATCGAAAACTGAAAGGTAACTGTGATCGAAAACTGAAAGGTAACTGAGATCGGAAACTGAAAGGTAACTGTAATCGGAAACTGCGTCTGTTCTTATACATGGACGTTTAACCTGAGGGCCTAGTAGCTCTCAATATAGTCTCAATGCATGTAGGTTTTGGTTCATTGCTCTTGTGAACAGCTAACTCTGTATTTGAGAGTGATCCTTCTGGATGTTTCTTCCCTTCCGTCGTGCATGTCGGCGGCCAGGGATATTTTTGTCGCTGCTTATCAACTAAACTATATAACAAGGTGTCAACCAGCTCATGTAACTACATAAAGCAGCTCCTTGATCCTGAGTTATCTTGAGGGTTAGGTACCTATTGTTTCAAGTAGATCGACTGAAGTGTCACTTTTGTAAGGTAAATCGCCAATCATTGGGACACAGAGTCATCGTTCAGGTCCAAAACGAAACTCATTAACTTCGTGGCCTGCATGTCCTAACACTACTTTCTCACACAGACCACGTAGTCTACTTGTCCTAACACTACTTTCTCACACAGACCACGTAGTCTACATGTCGTAACGCTACTTTCTCACACAGACCACGTAGTCTACTTGTCCTAACACTACTTTCTCACACAGACCACGTAGTCTACTTGTCCTAACACTACTTTCTCACACAGACCACGTAGTCTACTTGTCCTAACACTACTTTCTCACACAGACCACGTAGTCTACTTGTCCTAACACTACTTTCTCACACAGACAACGTGTTATACATGTCCTAACACTATTTTCTCACACAGACCACGTAGTCTACTTGTCCTAACACTACTTTCTCACACAGACCACGTAGTCTACATGTCGTAACGCTACTTTCTCACACAGACCACGTAGTCTACTTGTCCTAACACTACTTTCTCACACAGACCACGTAGTCTACTTGTCCTAACGCTACTTTCTCACACAGACAACGTGTTATACATGTCCTAACGCTACTTTCTCACACAGACCACGTAGTCTACATTTCCTGACATTACTTTCCCACACAGACCACGTAGTCTACATGTCCTAACGCTACTTTCTCACACAGACCACGTAGTCTACTTGTCCTAACACTACTTTCTCACACAGACAACGTGTTATACATGTCCTAACGCTACTTTCTCACACAGACCACGTAGTCTACTTGTCCTAACACTACTTTCTCACACAGACCACGTAGTCTACATGTCCTAACGCTACTTTCTCACACAGACCACGTAGTCTACATGTCCTAACGCTACTTTCTCACACAGACCACGTAGTCTACATGTCCTAACACTACTTACTCACACAGATCACGTAGTCTACATGTCCTAACACTACTTTCTCACACAGACCACGTAGTCTACATGTCCTAACACTACTTTCTCACACAGATCACGTGGTCTGCATGTCCTAACACTACATTCTCACACAGACCACGTAGTCTACATGTCCTAACACTACTCTCTCACACAGACCACGTAGTCTACATGTCCTAACACTACTTTCTCACACAGACCACGCAGTCTACATGTCCTAACACTACTTACTCACACAGATCACGTAGTCTACATGTCCTAACACTACTTTCTCACACAGACCACGTAGTCTACATGTCCTGACACTACTTTCTCACACAGATCACGTGGTCTGCATGTCCTAACACTACATTCTCACACAGACCACGTAGTCTACATGTCCTAACACTACTCTCTCACACAGACCGCGTAGTCTACAAGTCCTAACACTACTTTCTCACACTGATCACGTTGTCTACATGTCCTAACACTACTCTCTCACACAGACCACGTAGTCTACATGTCCTAACACTACTTTCTCACACTGATCACGTTGTCTACATGTCCTAACACTACTCTCCCACACAGACCACGTAGTCTACATGTCCTAACACTACTTTCTCACACAGATCACGTAGTCTACATGTCCTAACACTACTTTCTCACACTGATCACGTTGTCTACATGTGCTAACACTACTTTCTCACACTGATCACGTTGTCTACATGTCCTAACACTACTCTCTCACACAGACCACGTAGTCTACATGTCCTAACACTACTTTCTCACACAGATCACGTAGTCTACATGTCCTAACACTACTTTCACACACTGATCACGTTTTCTACATGTCCTAACACTACTTTCTCACACAGACCACGTAGTCTATATGTCCTAACACTACTTTCTCACACAGATCACGTAGTCTACATGTCCTAACACTACTTTCTCACACAGACCACGTAGTCTACATGTCCTAACACTACTTTCTCATACAGACTACGTAGTCTACATGTTCTAACGCTACTTTCTCATACGGACCACGTAGTCTACATGTCCTAACACTACTTTCTCACACAGACCACGTAGTCTATATGTCCTGACACTACTTTATCACACAGACTTCGTAGTCTACATGTCCTGACACTACTTTCTCACACAGACTTCGTAGTCTACATGTCCTGACACTACCTTATCACACAGACTTCGTAGTCTACATGTCCTGACATTACTTTCTCACACAGACCACGTAGTCTACATGTCCAGACATTACTTTCTCACACAGACCACGTAGTCTACATGTCCTAACACTAATTTCTCACACAGATCACGTAGTCTACATGTCCTAACACTACATTTTCACACAGATCACGTGGTCTACATGTATTAACACTACTTTCTCACACAGACCACGTAATCTACAAGTCCTGACACTATTTTCTCACGCAGACCACGTAGTCTACATGTTCTGACACTACTTTCTCACACAGACCACGTAGTCTACATGTCCTGACACTACTTTCGCACACAGACCACTAAGTCTACATGTCCTAACACTACTTTCTCGCACGGATCACGTAGTCTCCATGTCCTAACACTTGTTTTTCACACAGATCACGTAGTCTACATGTCCTGACACTACTTTCTCACACAGACTACGTAGTCTACATGTCCTAACACTACTTTCTCACACAGGCCACGTAGTCTACATGTGCTAACGGTACTTTCTCACACAGATCACGTAGTGTGCATGTCCTAACGCTACTTTCTCACACAGATAACGTAGTCTATATGTCCTGACACTACTTTCTCACACAGACTTCGTAGTCTACATGTCCTGACACTACTTTCCCACACAGACCACGTAGTCTACATGTCCTGGCACTACTTTCCCACACAGACTACGTAGTCTACATGTCCTGACACTACTTTCGCACACAGACCACGTAGTCTACATGTCATGACACTACTTTCCCACACAGACCACGTAGTCTACATGTCCTGACACTACTTTCCCACACAGACCACGTAGTCTACATGTCCTGACACTACTTCTTTCCCACACAGACTACGTAGTCTACATGTCCTGACACTACTTTCCCACACAGACCACGTAGCCTAAATGTCCTGACACTACTTTCCCACACAGACCACGTAGTCTACATGTCCTGACATTACTTTCCCACACAGACCACGTAGCCTACATGTCCGTACACTACTTTCCTACACAGATTACGTAGTCTACATGTCCTGACATTACTTTCCCACACAGACTACGTAGTCTACATGTCCTGATACTACTTTCCTACACAGATTACGTAGTCTACATGTCCTGACACTACTTTCTCACACAGACTACGTAGCCTACATGTCCTGACACTACTTTCCCACACAGACCACGTAGTCTACATGTCCTGACATTACTTTCCCACACAGACTACGTAGTCTACATGTCCTGACACTACTTTCCCACACAGACCACGTAGTCTACATGTCCTGACATTACTTTCCCACACAGACCACGTAGTCTACATGTCCTGACACTACTTTCTCACACATACTACGTAGTCTACATGTCCTGACACTACTTTCTCACACAGACCACGTAGTCTACATGTCCTGACACTACTTTATCACACAGACCACGTAGTCTACATGTCCTGACACTACTTTCTCACACAGACTACGTAGTCTACATGTCCTGACACTACTTTCTCACACAGACCACGTAGTCTACATGTCCTGACACTACTTTCCCACACAGACTACGTAGTCTACATGTCCTGACATTACTTTCCCACACAGACCACGTAGTCTACATGTCCTGACACTACTTTCCCACACAGACCACGTAGTCTACATTTCCTGACATTACTTTCCCACACAGACCACGTAGTCTACATGTCCTGACACTACTTTCTCACACAGACCACGTAGTCTACATGTCCTGACACTACTTTCTCACACAGACCACGTAGTCTACATGTCCTGACACTACTTTCTCACACAGACCACGTAGTCTACATGTCCTAACACTACTTTCCCATACAGACCACGTAGCCTACGTGTCCTGACACTACTTTCTCACACAGACCACGTAGTCTACATGTCCTGACACTTTTTATCGACACAAAAGACTACGCAACCCTAATGACATGACCCTGCTCCCTTCCTCCCCCCTCCCTCCCCCCCACACACACACAAACATTTGCAGTGGACTACACAATTTATTTAAAATAAAATCTGGTACAACAGTCGATGGCCGCAGTATACACTTCTGGTATGCTAAAGTACAGTTATAACCTGTAACTGTAGATTGTGTTATTGAAAACCTTTAACATGACAGTGATGTTATGTGAATATAAATAACCAAGAGCCCAGACTTCTAAAATACAAGGAAGAAATTCGATTAATTCGAAACAAAATGCTACAGAAAATTCTTAAGATATCTCGGATAATTTAAAAAATAGGCAACGAAGACATTTAAAAAGATGTAAACATTAAAAATAATTGGTTTGTAAATATCATTCAAAAGGGGAAATTAAAATAATATAGCCACGTCAAAAGACACAGCGGACTGGAAAGAATAATAATGGAAGGCAAATAAGGAAGGAAAGGTGAAGAGGAAGAAAAGAAAATATTTGGATGAAACAAAAATATGATTCTGCAGAATAATGTTGAGAATACCATGGACAGTTGTCAATGAAAACTATGATGTTCTATAATATTCTAAATGAACACAACACAGAAACATCAATTCTTGGCCATGTTTGAATTTCCATTATGTCAAACTGCTTCTGAAATAATAAGTGCCAAACCAAGAGATGTAAATGTGGTAATTTTCCTGTAAATCGATGGACAGCATAATGAATTCAAAAACAAACTAAGAACAGGGAAATATATTTTTAAAATTATTATTGTCCTAGACATTTGTCTTACATCCACACAAATCGACCCAATAGTTCCACAACGACCCATACAATTTGCACTATTCAATTTACTCTAAAATGTTGCGCTATAGAAACAACAGGTGCTATTCCTGGAGTCTGTATTTGCTCGTGTTTACCAAATTGGATTTACTTGCCATGAAATTTGTGAATCTATCGTTGATAGGAACTGAAGCTTAGTTCCGATGTCATGGAATACTTTCAAGTGAGTAATTATCTGGTGAAGGGAAAGATAACACCGATCGCATACTTAGAAAGAAAATAATGAGAATGTAGATTAAAATAGAAATTGATGACGATCGTAGAGTTTAGTGGAAGGTAATGAGCAGTGTAAGCGCAACTTGTGAGAGTAAAGTAATGTGTGTAGGCGGATTATTTGTTACAGTAAGCGTACACTCTTCATACATGATGTTTTATTCTGACATACACGCGAACTCTCTGTACAAATTGTTCTATTCTAACATACACATGCACACTTTGTACAAATTGTTCTATTCTAACATACACATGCACACTTTGTACAAATTGTTATATTCTAACATACTCATGCACACTTTGTACAAATTGTTCTATTCTAACATACACGCGCACTCTCTGTACAAATTGTTCTATTCTAACATACACATGCACACTTTGTACAAATTGTTCTATTCTAACATACACGCGCACTCTCTGTACAAATTGTTCTATTCTAACATACACATGCGCACTTTGTACAAATTGTTCTATTCTAACATACACATGCACACTTTGTACAAATTGTTCTATTCTAACATACTCATGCACACTTTGTACAAATTGTTCTATTCTAACATACACACGTACTCTCTGCACAAATTGTTCTATTCTAACATACACACGTACTCTCTGTACAAATTGTTCTATTCTAACATACACACGTACTCTCTGTACAAATTGTTCTATTCTAACATACACACGTACTCTCTGTACAAATTGTTCTATTCTAACATACACACGTACTCACTGTACAAATTGTTCTATTCTAACATACACACGTACTCTCTGTGATTGTGAAAGAACCAGAACTGACCAGCGCGGCACAGGCGATGACCAGGCACATTTTAATGTTTGCTAGTGACCGACACCTGTTGAGGAGTGACTCAGTATATTGCCCTGATCTGAAGTCTGTGTGCTTGAACCTTTAGAGGAACTAGGTGTATGCAACAAACAGGTGGTGAAAGGAAATGTGTGCAGTGCAATCTGTTTTAACGATATCATTTGGGGCAGTTGGTACTTAGTTATTAACTATACTGGTGTGACACCCACCTTTCTGATTCCAGTTCTAGGTAGTTACAAAATCCAGACACCCCTAACTATCATCAAGTGCTTTATATGATACTAAAACCAATAATGCAGCCACACTTCTACTGGCCAGCGGATCTTCAATAAAATGCTGCTATTACCTGTGTTAACTAAAGGGGACATAAAATCTCATTCATTTCCCGAACTGTGCTCAGAAGCTATGAAGCATCTTTGGTAGTTAGCATTTGTCTGTCGTCGCGACTTGTATACTAGTTAGCTATGTAGGATTAGTTTTATTTACTTACATATCTGTGTGTGCGTGTTGTTTCTTTGTTCCTGCTGAAGGCTTATTGAGTCGAAACGTCGTTCAAATCTGTGTTGTCTACTAATAACGTAAAGCTTTTATCATACTATTTTTTCTATTTTTTTTTTCAATTTTCCCTCACCTTCGGCTTTACCGCAGCTTCGCATTTTTATACATTCACTTGCATTTCTTTGCCTTAACTCCTTGTTGTTAGTCCGTACCGCTGCAAATGTTTTTGCAATTTGTTTATGCGCCCGATCCTGATGCTGCTTAAACTACACATTAAGATCGTATTAGTCATGTGAGGAAAGAAATTAACCACTAGGAATAGAGAAGGGAGGTTTAGGGGAATCATCCTCATGTATACTTATTGTCCACTTCTGCATAATGTGAAGTGGAGACAAATAACTCATAGTCCACGTTGAGGGATTTCACAACGAGACGCAAAACACACATTTTACCCTATACCCATGGATAGAACATACGAGAATAGAATAGGCAGTGCATATACAACCTCGGAGTCAGTGGTTTTTTTGTGGAAATAAATGACAAGTGATATCTAAGTGATATCTATATATGGTTGGTGGTTGGTTGCGTTCGCCCGATGACTAAAGTATTCTAGAGTATCATGGTAGACTAGAATATTCCTCTTCATCATCCGCCCTTACAAGGACGTAGTGGACGTGTCTGCGTTGTGTTGTGGTTTACAGTATAACTGTTATATTTTCGCCTTTCGGCCCAACACATCCGACTTTAACACGACATTTTTGAGTACCGGGTTGTCTTCCCTCTTCGATCCCTGCACGCTTGGCCAGACCAGACAGGTTAGTCTGTTACTGGAGGCACCACGGAGAGCTGAAGCAGGGTCTGGATGGTTTTGGTTCACCGATCCTGGCGCAAGCCATCAGCTGTGGGTCGTTGACAACTTCCAGCTCTGGTGCTGGGAGGCGCGCCTTCGCCTCCATATATATATATATATAAGTGGTATATATAAGTGATATATAGAAGTGATATACAAATGTAATGAAGAAATAAAAAGTGATATATTAAGATGGAGATGAAGTACTCTCAAAATATCAACACAGCTGTGGGCTCATCCTACAGGGACAATGCACTGAAGATAATAGTGGGTGGTAATGAACATCAGAAGTGGTGTTCTCAAAAATAGAAGAATCGTTGTCGCAGCTGAGGAAAGTACACAAGAAATCTTTACACGGTTCGTGAAACAATATTGATATAGTCCCGAAGCAATCTTGACACAATCGTGATTGAATATGTCAAGTTATAGGTATCTCTCCTATGAACTGACAAATTACATGCGTCTGATCGTGTGCTGTCTGTATCGGATACGTAAAATCAACAATAAAATAAACTGAATCGTGCAAAAAAAAAAAAAAACATTTCACCGACTGTAACATTTCCCGCCTGGAAAATCTCGACATGCTGCCAAGCAGCCATCACCTAAAGACAAGCATAGAGTTAATTTAAAATTGTTTTTCTAAGATAGTTGGCAACAAAACTCGACCGTTTATCCTCAATTTTTTGTTTGTGTTTCTTTTAGTTGAATTTCCAAATATTTTCCTTCTTTTGAGACGCTTAGAAAGGGAAGTAGTTTGTTGAGCCGATTTCTTCTCGAGTTATGGCACCTGTCACAATAAACTTAGAGTTAGTTCCCGGCCTTTCAAAGTCCCGGTTCGGTTGAAGAAGCTCCAGTAGATTTTAATTTTTTTTTTAAATTCAGATTTCGGGTTAAATTTTGAAAAAGTAAAGTCTTAACTTGGAACTTGTTTCAGGTAACCAACGTTTGTGTGAAACATGTCTTTCTCTTCTTGCTCGCCTCTTCATTCATTCTTTTCTACCCGATCTCTCTTCTTTATTTCGTCTTGCTAGTTTGTCTTCAGTATTTTTTTTCTTTCATGTATTTTCTTCCTTTCCTGCTCAGCCTCTATTAAAATATATGCACGGTGACTGGCAGAGTCATGTTTGTGTTACACTCTTCTCACATATTTGTATAGACATAGGTGAATCAATAATAAAAGGGGATTTATATTTCTAATTCAAAGTTGTTTATTAATTGATAATGTTGTAAAAAAATAATTGATAAAAAGACTAAATGTCTTCCACATGCGATGTCTCCGCATAATAATGCACATCAAATGGCAGGACAAAATAAACAACTTAACTGTCCTGCAACGTGCTAAGACCCCCAACAATCATGTCGATGCTCAGATGTCGAAGACTAAAATGGCTGGGGCACGTCCAACAAATGGGAGAAAAACGAATCCCCAAACAAATACTATATGATGAACTAATACACGGAAAGGCAAATCGGCAGACCTAAACTACGATATAGAGATATCTGTAAATTATCTCTGAATGGCTTCTCCATCTGTGAAAATGAAAAGGAACACCTGGCGAATGATCGCACATCGTGGAGAGCATGTATAAGGAATGGTATAACATCTTTTGAGACTGTGCTAAGGCAAAACTTAGAAGAGAAAAGACTCATGAAAAATGATGGAAAATCATGTGGATCAGTGGGCCTGCCTTGTTCATTATGTAGCCATTTGTGTTTGTCAAACATTGGTAGAATTAGCCACGAGAGAAGCCGTTCAACAATAACAAAACCTCAAAAAAAATGCACAATAGCCTCCACTAGACCGTCTGACAAGACGAAAAGGGCCATACATTAATTGATATCTTATCACTTGATAATCTCATTTCGATCAATCATTCAAACTTATTTTGCCATTCCATGATGTACTAAACAAAGAGACCTGTCAATCTTTAAATCTTGTTATAACATTCCATGATGTACTAAACAAAGAGACCTGTCAATCTTTAAATCTTGTTATAACATTCCATGATGGACTAAACAAAGAGACCTGTCAATCTTTAAATCTTGTTATAACATTCCATGATGGACTAAACAAAGAGACCTGTCAATCTTTAAATCTTGTTATAACATTCCATGATGGAATAAACAAAGAGACCTGTCAATCTTTAAATCTTGTTATAACATTCCATGATGGACTAAACAAAGAGACCTGTCAATCTTTAAATCTTGTTATAACATTCCATGATGGAATAAACAAAGAGACCTGTCAATCTTTAAATCGTGTTATAACATTCCATGATAGACTAAACAAAGAGACCTGTCAATCTTTAAATCTTGTTATAACATTCCATGATGGACTAAACAAAGAGACCTGTCAATCTTTAAATCTTGTTATAACATTCCATGATAGACTAAACAAAGAGACCTGTCAATCTTTAAATCTTGTTATAACATTCCATGATGGACTAAACAAAGAGACCTGTCAATCTTTACATCTTGTTATAACATTCCATGATGGACTAAACAAAGAGACCTGTCAATCTTTACATCTTGTTATAACATTCCATGATGGACTAAACAAAGAGACCTGTCAATCTTTAAATCTTGTTATAACATTCCATGATGGACTAAACAAAGAGACCTGTCAATCTTTAAATCTTGTTATAACATTCCATGATAGACTAAACAAAGAGACCTGTCAATCTTTAAATCTTGTTATAACATTCCATGATGGACTAAACAAATAGACCTGTCAATCTTTAAATCTTGTTATAACATTCCATGATGGACTAAACAAAGAGACCTGTCAATCTTTAAATCTTGTTATAACATTCCATGATGGACTAAACAAAGAGACCTGTCAATCTTTACATCTTGTTATAACATTCCATGATGGACTAAACAAAGAGACCTGTCAATCTTTACATCTTGTTATAACATTCCATGATGGACTAAACAAAGAGACCTGTCAATCTTTAAATCTTGTTATAACATTCCATGATGGACTAAACAAAGAGACCTGTCAATCTTTAAATCTTGTTATAACCACGAAGCGGACAAACATGTTTTCTTTTCGGGGTTGAAAGAGGAAACAAATAACATCTGACCTGAACACCTCGTGGTGACAGCTGCCAGGATCAAAACCGTAGCAATAGTTCTCGTCCAATGTCTAGGTTCCATATGACAGAAGAGAGAACCAAATAACGTGCACTTAAACGTCGCCACTTGACTCAGTCACTCTACAGCTAGCTATAGATTTACTTAGGCCTGCGAGCTCAGAGGAAATTCATGGAAAACGACCAACTAGCGTGACATTTTCTGCTTAACTAGCACGGGTGGTTGTGGGTAGAGTGAGGTAACCGTCTATATTTCAACAAATATTTCAACATGGTGGAACGTGGTTCATGTTGTCTGGACCGCTGCAAAAATTGCATTTGTGGACTGATTAGTTTCGGCTCTGCTTAGTATCGTCAAGCGCTATACATTTTTTTTTTAATGACGATCATCATTTTCAGGAAGACGTGAACTTCCTGTCAATATAGTGGATAGGCGGCAGGTACCATTAAAAGCTATGTCTGAAAAGTGTTCCTTGTTGCAGTTTCCTCATATTTCAAATCCGGCTTGTTGCAGGAGCTACTGAGTTAAGTGTTCTGTGCACACTGTGAGCTGTGCGTTTCATCTATTTTGATCGTGTTTCGATATTCCGATTGTTTACGATGAATGATGGTGCGGTTTAGCATTATGTCTTTTGGCGTGTGCTGAGACTGCAATGATGGGGGTAGTCCCCATCCTTTCTTTGTTCGGGAGATAAAATAGTAATTCGGATGATTCCACTGGCACGGGCGGTTGAGCAATTATGGATTTTAATTCGTTTGCAGTGATACCGGGGCCTTCCATAAGCATAACCGTATATATATCCTATTTTTGAACACGCCACGCTAGTTGGTGGAATTTTCAGTTTTATTTTCTGTCCGAGGGCCTTGATAAATCTACAGTTGTCTGTGGTCATTCATACTTCAGCTTTTTGTTGGTATAGCAAATGTCTTTCTTCCATTGTCGGTCGTTACTTACCATAGAAATTGAGTAATGACTTATGACGATATGATGTTTGCGCCTGTAGTTGTTTGTTATCGTGGACACATTTACGAGTGATGTGGTCAGCAACACATCAGGCCATTATGTTTATGAATTATTTCAGAGGAAGAAGCATGTTTACATAACTCGAAAACAAATAATCAACAACGGAAAAATACAAAGCACAAAGACAGTTCAAAGCAGGATCGAACTCGTACTCTTCGGTACAGCGCCTTGCCACGGGAAACAAACGTTAGAGCACATGGTCAACTAAGCAACATATTTGAAATGATTCAATGAAATGAATCGCTGATCTATCCCACGCAAGTTTCCCTCCATAATAATATTTATTTATTATGAGTTGTCCCCCTCATCGTGGTTGTGTAAGGGAACGTTTCTGGTCTTTATTTTCAGAGATTGAGTTAACCCACCCCCCCCCCCCCCAACCCCAAGTTCAATCGCGGGAAATCAGAGCAGAATTGAGAATGGAACCTCCGACTATCTGGTGGGTAGGGTGTAATCACATCAGAATTGAGAATGGAACCTCCGACTATCTGGTGGGTAGGGTGTAATCACATCAGAATTGAGAATGGAACCTCCGACTATCTGGTGGGTAGGGTGTAATCACATCAGAATTGAGAATGGAACCTCCGACTATCTGGTGGGTAGGGTCAGGTGTAATTACGTCAGAACTGAGATTGGAACCTCCAGCGATCTGGTGGGTAGGGTGTTATCACATCAGAATTGAGATTGGAACCTCCGACTATCTGGTGGGTAGGGTGTTATCACATCAGAATTGAGATTGGAACCTCCGACTATCTGGTGGGTAGGGTGTTATCACATCATAATTGAGATTGGAACCTCCAACGGTCTGGTGGGTAGGGTGTTATCACATCAGAATTGAGAATGGAACCTCCGACTATCTGGTGGGTAGGGTTAGGTGTAATTACGTCAGAACTGAGATCGGAACCTCCAACGATCTGGTGCGAAGAGAAGCGCTCTATTAACATTTGCCAACTCGGTTTCTTCCTGCGTTGTTGTATTTCACGGTTGTTTGTTTTAATCGAAAAGTGGTGGTTTAGTTCTAATCTCATAAATGTTGCAACATTTATGGATGAAGATATTCGCAGTCTAGTACGTTCCACTCATTCTTAAAGTTGATATTTTATGGAAGTGGTTTGAATACGTGACACCAGACACAAAATGTAAAATATTCTTCCTCTTTACGGTTCAGCTTCCTGTGGAGCATATGTCTTCAACAAACACTTTCCAAGCCGTTCTAATTCTTGCCATTATTTTAGGATCATGTTATGTCTTTCCCATCATTTTCATCTTTGCTTCAATCTGTCTTCTCGGAGAATATTTTTATAGAGGCATTACTCTTTGTCATTTTCCTTGGGAATTCCAAAAAAAAAAGGCTTTTCGTGTAATACTCTCAGTTGACTTCAGTAGTGTGTGTCCTATCCAGCGATATCATCAACGCTGTGTCTCTTTATCCACAGGTATTTGACTGGCACTTTTCCATAATTATATGTTAATGATTTTTTCTTGCCATTTCCATCCTTTTATTATGCGTAAGCATCCATTAATGAAGGTCTATATCTTCATAATTGTCATTTTAGTTGTTTTCCAAGTTTCACAGCCATATAATAAGACTGATATAACATTTCAGTTGACAATTTTTATTTTTGTATGTAATCTAATTTCTTAGGATTTTCATGTGTTTCCCAGTGCAATGAATGCTCCTCTTGTTTTTGATATCCTTAATTTGGTATCATTCTCTGTTCCTCCTTCTTTGTCCATATTACTGCCCAGATACATGTAAGATTGTACGTCTAGTAGAGATATTTCTCCTACTATTATTTGATTATTGCCAACTGCATTAATTCTCATAATTTTTTATCTTATATCTATTTATTTTCAGTCCCAGCTGCTGTGATCTCTCATCAGTTATGCTCATTTTATCTTGCATCTGTTGATGGTTGTGTGATAGGAGAGTTATGTCATCAGCAAAGTCTAAATCATTAAGTTGCTTGGTCAGTTACCACTGATTTCCACTTCTGTTGCTCTGAATTATTTTCATAATCCAATCTATGTCCAGTAGAAAGAGAAATGGGGATACAAGGATCGCTACCATATTCCTGTTCATATTTCAAATGTTTGTGTAAGCTGCCCTTCGTGCACAACACTACATTTAATTCCTTCATACATTTTTCTTATCAGTTAATAAACTTTATGGGGATTCTGTAATAACTCAGCAACTTCCAAAGCATTCCTTTGTCTAAACTATCAAATGCCTTTTCATAATCCATGAATCTGATATAAATTGGAGATTTTAGTTCTAAACTTTGTTCAACTATCATACGTAGGGTAGTTATTTGATCAGCACATTATCTGTTTTTCCTAAAACTTGCTAATTTATCTGTCAAATGTTTCTCTATAGCCTCTTTTAGTCTCGCCAGAATGATTCTGCTTAGTATTTTTCCTGGCACTGATAGTAGCATAATTCCCCTATAATTTGTGCACTCCTGTAAATTTCCTTTCTTTGGTAGTTTGATATTGCGACCACTTTCCAATCTTTAGGTATTTCTTCCCTTTCTCATATTTTATCTGCAAGATTATGTAACATCTTGGTGGAGGTATATATATAATGGGAGCCGCGATAGCTCAGTGGTTAGTGAACTGGACTTCAAAGGACAAGGGGTAGGGTTCGATCTCAACCGACGGCTTCCGGGTTCACCCAGCCTTAAATGGGTACCGGATTTTTACTGGGAAAGTAAAGCGGCACGGGCGTAATACCGACCACATTACCACAAAAATCATGCGCTGAAGGTCTGTAAAATATAGGGTCACTAACACCATATTTCCCTATACGCCACTTGGCGTGAGGGGGGTACTTTACTATATATATAATATTCCAGTTAATGTAAATATGTGTGAATAATATGTTAGCAGAATAAACCTCGTAACAAAAAGATGAAAGATTGGACAATCTGAAAGTATCTGGAATACAATCCTCAGTTGTTAACATTTCCAGATACAGTGTCTTCTGGTCAATCTGATTGTTTAACAGAAGAAGTGAGTGTTTGCTCTGCATGGAAAGAAAGATATGAACAAATCAACTAAAGTAACAGTGACTAACTGTTGTGAGTTAATATCGGAGCTATGATGTCTTTCCACATCCAAGATAGTGCATTCGATTTCATCAGTGCACAATTACAAACAAAACCTTGTCTTTTATCATCGATTCCCACTTAGATGGAGATGAGTGTCCTTCCTTCTCCAGACTTACTGGATGGAGATCTTGGTCAGCTTAGTTTCACTCAATCTAACGCCAGCAATCAGCTTTAGCAGGTTAAAAAACTGAATAAAAAAAAAACGGAATTACTGACTAAAATAGTGAAACAAACGCGGATACAAATTGTTGACTCAAATAATGAAACAACCGCTTGGTATAAACTGCTGGCTCAAATAATGACACAATCGCCGAGATAAATTGCGGACTGACATAACAAAACAACCGCCGAGATAAATTGCTGACTCAAATAATGAGACAACCGCCGAGATAAATTGTTGACTCAAATAATGAGACAACTGTCGAGTTAAATTGCTGACTCAAATAATGAGACAACCGCCGAGATAAATTGCTGACTCAAACAATGAGACAACCGCCGAAATAAATTGCGGACTCAAATAATGTGACAACTGCCGAGTTAAATTGCTGACTCAAATAGCAACCGTCGAGATAAATTGTTCACTCAAAATAATGAAACAACCGCCGAGATAAATTGCTGACTCAAAATAATGAAACAACCGCCGAGATAAATTGCTGACTCAAGATAATGAAACAATCACCGAGATAAATTGCTGACTCAAATAATGAAACAATCGTCGAGATAAATTGCTGACTCAAATAATGAAACAATCGCCGAGATAAATTGCTGACTCAAATAATGAAACAATCACCGAGATAAATTGCTGACTCAAATAATGAAACAATCGCCGAGATAAATTGCTGACTCAAATAATGAAACAATCGCCGAGATAAATTGCTGACTCAAAATAATGAAACAATCGCCGAGATAAATTGCTGACTCAAATAGAAACGAAACAACGTAGCTCTCTAGTCAATAAAACGAATGCCAACCAATCAAAAATTAGTCTCAGCATCAGGATACAGATAATAGCGGCATTCATTTCATCAACTCCATTGCTGAGCTCAAGGATATACAAACATTATGCAGTTAATGCTGACATTAAACATGTACAACATCAGATGTAACAGTCTATTCATGTGCAAGTTTGATTCACAAAAACCTTTGATTCCTCGTTGATGTATTAGCTTCATTGTTGTTATAGTTTCAACGTCTGTTACGGAGCTAGCAATTTTCAATTAAATTCCATTAGCAGGATACACATGTTTCAATATTAAGTGACCCTTAGTTTATAGCCGTTTTGTTTGTTTGCTTGATTGTTTGCTTTTTTTTTTTTTCTGTTGTAAGGTCTCGCTGACCCGAGTGGTTGTTTCATTGAAGCAGTTGTAGACGTTCCTGTCACTGCAGCAGCTGTTCTTGATAGCGGAAGTAAGCTTCGCTTGTCACGTGACAGGAAGCATCATTAGGATTCTTGCCAGGTTTTTGTGCAGCACTCAAATAAACGTCAAAGTGAGAACTTCATTACCTCATTACTTGTGCCAGACCTGCTACATTGTCGCAATCCAAGATTCCTGGCAGTCAGGAGGGCGCTACAGGTGTGTTATTCTTGCACCCTCCCCCCTTCTCCCTACAGCAGAATTCTCCGCTAGTTATGTATATATAAGCCAGAGCAGCTTTCAGATAGAATGATGAGAAAAGAATGGCTGTAAGAGACATGATCATTCCAAAGTGAATGCAACTTTACATGATTACATCGTCATTACAGTTCCTGGCTTCTCTCCCGTTGTTTATGATATGTCTTTTGTTAATGGTATTGACATTTTAATGCGCTGCTTCTCTTTCTTTGTTCGATTGCTCCCAAGGCCAGTACATTATTTTGTAAATTAAAAGTGCAAAGAATGCTTATATTTATGCAGATCCTGTGTCTAGTTTATCAAGCCATATTGTCATGATTATCTCATTCACGTTTATCTCGATCCTGTCACATTTATTTCACATACCTGTCACATCTAAATTGTGTATCTATATATCAAAATTCATCTCGCCTTTTTGTCACGTTTATCTCGTCACTCTATCGTATTTATCTCAGCCACATTTAACTCGCCTCACTATCGTACATTTGCGGGGTCTCTCTGTCACTTCCAACACATCTCTATCATTTTTACCTCGCTCTTCGCTTATTGTTTACCTTGGCCCAAACATCGAAGCCACAACTTTCATGAAAATGTCGCTACCTTATACAACCCCATTTCATTGTACGTTTCATTTATTTACATTTTGAGAAAAAATACACCCTTACATTTTTTTCTTATTTTTTTCAAAATCAGGCGTCTGTGGGTGAAACATCCGTGACATTCAGTTGGAGAGATGCCTCTCGCGGCAACTGGAAACATGAAAGCCAGAACTTCGTGGGCTCAATTCCACAAAAAACAGTATTGAAAAGAGACTCGATTTCCCGCACATTTTCTTAGAGTCAGGGACAGATATTTACAATTCCTGGCTTTCATTTCCTCTTCTGATTGTACAGCACGGCTCCAGGACATCCACGTAGATGTAAAGGAGTATGTTGTTTCGTCTCACAGGGTGCCACCTAGGGCGTTCATTTGTCAAAACGTTCCTTTCTCTTCGTTGTTCGTTTATTATCGAAATGCGTTGCAGTGTATTTGGCATCTTCAAGTCCAGTGATCGTTATAGTTATACTTAGTCGAAGGCCCAAACATCACTGCAAACGAATTAAAATCCATAACTGCTCAACCGCCTGTGCCAGTGAAATCATCTGTCCATAACTGCTCAACCGCCTGTGCCAGTGCAATCATCTGTCCATAACTGCTCAACCGCCTGTGCCAGTGGAATCATCTGAACATATCATCTCTTTGAAGATTCCAAACTAAGAAAGGCAGCTGCAGTCCCCACTACAAAATATATAAGACGTACCCGCACCGAAAGTGAACGCAGCCGAATTGTTCTAAGGCATACGATATCATCATTTATCTTAAGCAATCGGAATATCGAAAATCAATATCCATAGCCCTACCAAAGAAATCGGGTGCGATTGAATGCGATGATCATAGCACAATAAGCCTTATGAGTCATATGACTAAGATATTACTAAGAATCATCATGCGAAGAGTGCAAAACAAAATCAGTCCAGAAATTAGCGATGAACAGTGTGGTTTTCTTAGAGGTAAAGGAACAAGCAATGCCATTTATATCACAAGATCTTTAGTAGAAAGAGCCATAGAGGTGAAAACAGATCTATACCTATGTTTCATAGATTATACTAAAGCATTTGACAAAGTAAAGCACCAAGAAATAATCAACATTTTAGAAAGCATGAACGTAGACAGCAAAGATCTGAGAATAACAAAGAACATGTACTGGCAACAAACAGCGGCCATAAGAACTGGAAATCAGTTGGGAATGTTTCAACAAATAAAACAGGGTGTTAGACAAGGTTGTGTGCTGTCACCAGATTTGTTTAATATTTATAGTGAGATTATTTTAAGATCCATAAGGTCTGGAATAACAATTGGAGGTCATAATATAAATAATCTAAGGTATGCTGATGATACAGTTTTAATCTCTAATAGTGAAAATGAGTTACAAGAAATATTAGACATTATAGTGAAAGAAAGCAAAAATAAAGGACTCTGACTCAATAGCAAAAAGACAGAAGTAATGGTAACAACCTAAGAAAAAGGCATCACCTCAGTGCAAAATAAAGACAAGTGGAAAATATTAAAACAGGTAAATGAATTTAAATATTCGGGAACTTTGTTAATTAACCTCAGACGGAAGATGTACAACTTAGGTGAGATGCAGATTGGCTCAGGCAAAAGCAACTTTCAAAAAAAAAAAATGAGGAAGATACTATGGAAACCATTTTTGACAATAAAAACAAGAAAAAGAGTTCTTAAATGTTATGTAGAGCCAGTCTTAACAAATGGATGTGAATCATGGACAATAGGACAAAAGATAAGAAAATCACTGGAGTCTGCAGAAATGTGGTCTTACAGAAGAAAGTTGAGAATACCACGGACAGCTAAGAAGAGTAATGAAAACGTTATGAAAGAGGCCAAAGCAAGAGAGCTAATTCTCAATATTAGGAAGAAACAATCATCATTTTTTGGCCATGTAATGAGAAGAGAACAGCTGGAACATATTGTAACAACTGGTAAAATTGAGGGACGAAGAGATAGAGGGAAGCAAAGAGAAAAGATACCAGACAGCTTAAAAGAATGGTTTGGCAGAAGGTCAACAACAGAAATGATAAATAACTGTCAGGATCGAAAGTTGTGGATAGACATGTCACCTACGGCAGCAGACACAATACTTGATGATATATATATATTTATTTAGACTATATAATAATAACAACAAATCACGTATAACAAGAGACGCTGCAGTAAATACAAGACTGAAGAATCGTATCGTCATTTACCTGCAATAGCTATATTTCCAATCTATGATGACACTGTTTAAATGTGTAACCATTTTGTATTGTGTAACTATTATTGAGATTGTGTCATTTCTCAAAAAGAATCGACTATTCTCACGAAGTTTTATTTCTTTTCTCCAACAAGTGACATGGTTCTCTAGCGGATGTTTTAGATTTGATCCAGTCAGTGACAAAGTTAACACTGAGCAATGATCATAGAGGTGTAAACATGAGATTTATCATCATTGGGTCGCATGTCTTTTGCAGAACGTTGCATTCACCACAGTCCCTTTGAGAGAATCTGTTAGTAACCAGATCTCCCACAGAACGTTGCATTCAACACAGCACTCGAAAGGAATTTCTATCTTTAGCCAGATCTTCCACAGAACGTTACATTCACCACAGCCCGTCTGAAAGAATCTCTGTCTCTGGCTAGATCTCCCACAGAACGTTACATTCACCACAGCCCGTCTGAAAGAATCTCTGTCTCTGGCTAGATCTCCCACAGAACGTTACATTCACCACAGCCCGTCTGAAAGAATCTCTGACTCTGGCTAGATCTCCCACAGAACGTTACATTCACCACAGCCCGTCTGAATGAATCTCTATCTCTGGCCAGATCTCCCACAGAACGTTACATTCACTACAGCTCGTCTGAATGAATCTCTGTCTTTAGCCAGATCTCCCACAGAACGTTACATTCACTACAGCTCGTCTGAATGAATCTCTGTCTATAGCCAGATCTTCCCCTTCTTTTACTGTCTTGAAGGTCCCTTTCATGAAACCAATTGTTCATGGTCTACATCTATCTCATCACACAAGAACCAGGACTTTCACTGTTTATATTTCTAGCTTTTTACCTGGTCATATTATTTTGATTTCCTCTGTAGAATGGTGTTTATAAGCCAGTTTTTTTTAGTTTAAGGTTTTAATATTTCTTCATTGCTCTTTTTCATTATTCAAAGTATCCTAAGGATTTTTCTGTAACAATTTTTTCGAATAATTTTAAGGAATCATTGTTAAGATCCCAAAAAAGGCAATCTTAGAGATTGTAACAACTGGAGAGGCGTGACACTTTTGTCAGTTGCCTCAAAGTTATTCTGTAAAATCATCCTAAATAGAATAAAGGATTCAATAGATACAGTAATGCGTGAAGAACAGGCTGGGTTTAGAAAAGGGAGAAGCTGTCTTGACCACATTTTCACTCTACGACTTATATTGGAGGAACATATTGAAAAGCAAAAACCTTTTGTACTTAACTTCATCGACTTCAAAAAAGCATTTGATAGTATTCATAGAGATTCTTTGTGGAAAATTCTGAAGCAATATGGTTTACCATCAAAAATCATAAATATTATCAAAGACATGTATGATGGTTACACATGTGCAGTTCGAACAGAGGAAGGACTGAGCGAATGTTTCCCAATAGAAACTGGGGTTAAACAAGGATGTATTTTATCGCCCTTGATATTTGGAATTGTTATGGACTTCATAATGAAGAAATGCTGCACTGGTAATAAAGGCATCGAATGGATACAAGGAGACCATTTGGAGGACCTCGACTTTGCTGATGACATAGTTCTCATCAGCAGTCAGATAAAAACGATGCAGGAAAACACAAATGAACTATCATCAATAGCCAGCAAAATTGGGCTTGAGGTCAATCATGAAAAGACTAAAGTCATGAAAAGTTTAATTCCAACAAGTGACAAAATATACATGGAAAACAAACCAGTAGAAGAGATCGATCACTTTATCTATCTTGGAAGTCACATTGATCGAGAAGGGGATACGAGCAAAGAAATTAGAATCAGACTGGCTAAAGCAGCAATGTCTTTCAGAAGCCTTGAAAAGTTGTGGAAATCAAAACTCATTAGCACAAACACAAAACTTAGGCTATTCAAATCAAATGTACTATCAACCCTTACGTATGCGTGTGAAAGCTGGAAAACAACAAGAGATATAGAAACAAAGTTGAACGCATTCGAAAATAAATGTCTAAGGAAAATACTTGGTATAGAATGGAACGAATTCAAAACAAACGAGGAAATTAGAGAAATCGCCAATCAACCACTAATATCTTCAGTAATAAAGAAAAGACGATGGTCATACGTTGGACATGTGATGAGAAGAGATAATAATCGAATAGCAAAGCAAGCCCTCATATGGGAAACAACAGGTAAAAGAAAAAGAGGAAGACCCAGGGAGACACTGAGAAGAACATTGATGAGAGAGGCAAGAGCAGCAGGAATCGGCTCCCTCAATGAGATAGAACTGCTTGCACAGAACAGAGACAGATGGCGAGATTTAATAAAATATCTTTAAAAGAAAACTGCTAGAACAAAAATTCATATAGGAGAAGGTGTATCTTGGTCTACGCCCTATGGGCCGGTTACGGCTCGAAAGGTCAATAGATAGATAGAATTTTTTCGAACGAAATAATTTTCTTCCTTGTTCTTTGCGAGACTGTCTATGATTCGTAACCGTATGCTGACATTGGAAAGATACATGCTCTCGGTAGTTTTAATTTTACTGCCTTGTAGGTATTGTGCCATATGTTCTCCATGTCATTTAATTGTTGTGTTTCTATTGCTAATCCTTTTTCGATCTTCATTTTGTAATATCTATTGTTATAAATTAACAAAACAAATTGACATTTCTGTCCTTAATTTGCTAGTGTCAAGTGCAACGTTCACATGTTGACAGGTTTCAAGATTTGTGCTCACATCCTCTATCAGTCGTCTCTCCAATCTAAATCATTCAGTCATCAAAGTGGCGTAAGTTGATTAAACGAGAGAGGAAGTAAGAGAGAGAGAGAGAAAAAGAGAGAGAGAGAGAGAGAGAGAGAGAGAGAGAGAGAGAGAGAGAAAGAGAAAGAGAGAGAGAGAGCGAGAGAGAGAAAGTGAAAAGTCACGGATCTAAAACTGCCAGTCTTTTCTCTGCAGCGGCAATAACATAGCCTACCACCACCATACTCCCTCCTTTTGTTTTCTTTACATCCCTTACCCCCCCCCCCCCCTTTTTCCCCCATTAGAGATGTTTCTGAAATTCAGTTAGCCAAAAGGCAAAAGCCTATGCGGTGCTATATTATAATTACCACTGTAAGATGTTGACAGGGCATCATGTATTCACTGAGAATAAATGCCTATTCCTTTAGATAACTATAGATAACGAAGAAGACAAAATAAACTGATATTTGACGAGACTTGAAAATTTCATTTCCGGAAAATTCCTTTCAAAGCTGTTCTTGGAATCGGACAATAATGAGTTAGTTGAGCTTGTGTCAAAACATGTTACCGTCTACAGGAAGAAAACCCCACAACGTACAAATAACGATTCCATCGGCTTTTTATGTAATGGCCTTAATGTCACAACACGACGATGTTCATTCACAACATGACAACCATCACAACATGACAATGTTCACAACATGACGATGTTCACAACATGACGATGTCCACAACATAACGATGTTCACAACATAACGATGTTTACAACATGACGATGTTCACAACATAACGATGTTCGCAACATGACGATGTTCACAACATGACAATCTTCACAACATGACGATGTTCACAACATGACAATGTTCACAACATAACGATGTTCGCAACATGACGATGTCCACAACATGACGATGTCCACAACATAACGATGTTCACAACATGACGATGTTCACAACATGACAATGTTCACAACATAACGATGTTCACAACATGACGATGTTCACAACATGACGATGTCCACAACATAACGATGTTCACAACATAACGATGTTCACAACATGACAATCTTCACAACATGACGATGTTCACAACATAACGATGTTCACAACATGACGATGTTCACAACATGACGATGTTCACAACATGACAATCTTCACAACATAACGATGTTCACAACATGGCGATGTTCACAACATGACAATGTTCACAACATAACGATGTTCACAACATGACGATGTTCACAACATGACGATGTTCACAACATGACAATCTTCACAACATGACGATGTTCACAACATGAGAGATGTTCACAACATGACAATGTTCACAACATGACAATGTTCACAACATAACGATGTCCACAACATAACGATGTTCACAACATAACGATGTTTACAACACAACGATGTTTACAACATAACGATGTTTACAACATAACGATGTCCACAACATAACGATGTTTACAACATGACGATGTTTACAACATAACGATGTTTACAACATAACGATGTCCACAACATGACAACTATCACATCATAACGATGTTCACAACATAACGATGTTCACAACATAACGATGTTCACAACATAACGATGTTTACAACATGGCGATGTTTACAACATAACGATGTTTACAACATAACGATGTTTACAACATGACGATATTCACAACATGACGATATTCACAACATGACGATATTCACAACATGACGATATTCACAACATGACGATGTTCACAACATGACAACCCTCACAACATGACACATAACAACTTTCACAACATGACAACACTCACAACATGACAACCCTCACAACATGAAAACCTCACAACATTTTTAAAATTAAAAGATTCATGTGGCACTTAAGAAATTTTCTATCACACACACACACACAAACTATGTATATATGTGTGTGTCGGTACATACAAACAGACCAACACATCACACTTGTAACACTGAATGAGACTATGTATTCCGAAACCACAGTACATCACATCGGCCTATCAGAAGTGGTAAGTTCGACCGTGAGACCAGAAACCATTCTGTTGAGCAGACGACAACCAAATAAACATTAATAACAAAGGGTGTGGTTGTTTTATCTTTCTGTTCCCTTCATCCGACATTTGTTCACTCAATATTAAGACGAGAGCGAGAGAAAAGAACGAGACTAGTGTTGTCTTCTCCCGTTATTGGAATCTTCATCAACATAGGTACGAGTGACGTAGTCCAGGTAAATCCACGCCATAGGCCAGATACAAAAGCAGACCGAAATAAAAGCCAGAAAAATGTAACATTTGGTATCAGTATTCTTGTATTGGCAGTGAGAATGAGCGTTCTTAACGGTACACGCGGTCCATCCTGGCATATGGGTGCGAGTCGTGCGCAATTAATAAACAAACAAGAAGAGCTGTGTCGACCAGATGGGTCTATGGGAAGAATGTTAAAGAAACAAATAGGCAATAACAACAATCTGAGAATCTTCTAACCCGGGTGTGGGTGTTATCGAGGACTGCACAGATCAACGATATCGTTCGGTTTGTGACAAAGATAATGTTACAACTTGCTATGTTATGAATAATTTGGTGAGAAATGAACACAGAATGTCACCATACACTCCACTACTTCCGCCTATTTACCAGCTATACCGCAGCATTGCAACTATTTGCCTATTTCCTGCTTACTTTACTGCGCTTCTACTTCATGTTTATCTAACGCCATCAATGTTTCGGTGTTCTGGTTAGTTCATCATCAACATCATCATCGAGTGCCGTCTCCGCAACGAAGGTTGGCTACCATGGAGCGCCATTCTGCTCTGTCTCTTGGCTTGATGGTGCAGGTTGTCATAGGCTGATTTGTCCATCTTTTGATTTTACTAGTCCATCTTAGTCTTGGTCTGCCTCTGCCTAATTTTCCATGTATTTTCCCCTCCAGGATTACTGTTAGTAGGCTGTTGTGTCTTTTAACATGGCCCAAAAATCGCATTTGTTTTGTTTGAATTGTGCTTAGAAGTTCTCTTTTCATTTTTAGTTGTTTTAAGACTTCAACGTTTGTTTTCTTTTCCTTCCATCCAATTCTACCTATTCTTCTATATATCCACATTTCAAAGGCTTCAATTCTCTGTTCTGTTTTTTTGTCTAATATCCATGTTTCTGCTCCATATAGGAATATTGAGAAGATGTAACATTTTGCTATTCTTAGTTTTAGCCCTGGTGTTATTTGTTTTGATGTTAGTATGTTCTTCATGACATTAAAACTACTTTTTGCCATTCCTATTCTTTTGTTTATTTCAGTTGTACATTTTCCATCACTGGTTATAGTATGTCCAAGGTAGTTGTAGCTCTGGACTGTCTCCAGGTCTATTCCTTTAATTATGATATCCACTGGTTAGTTACATGAGTTTATTCCGTTGTCGCTTCTGTGTTGTTCTCGTTCTCTGAAGAAGGCCGCCATGTAGGCCGAAACGTCAGTGTTTTGTTGTGTTCCATTTTTTTTTGTAAAACTTGCACCATACCCTTTAGAAGTGGATGTTACACCCCACTACTGGCTCCCTGATATAACATGCATATATAGATATATACACCACGCACACCAAAACTAATGTACACTGTACACTCAAGAAACCGTGGAGTGAGCGAGCTAAAAGCGGGAAAACAACTCATTGCTAATCATCGACGAACCATAGCTGCTCAAGATCCCAGTATATCCCGGAGGTAGGGCGATTAACAAAATTAATCCGACGAAGCGGGTATGAAGAAAACTCCATATTGAAGTCGGATGTGTTGGGCGGAAAGTGGCCACTACCGCAGCACGCTGTAAACAACGAAACGACATAAATAACAACAACAAGAGTTGTCCTCTAGAGTAGAGATGAGAGAGATAGTCATCGGATAACGCAAATTTTACGTCCCGTGCGCTGCGTACCTTCACAAGCAAATATCGAGAACTAAGTAAAAAAGTCACCGGAAACGATCCACTCTCAGAATAACTTTTTTAAAAAAGTGCGTGCACAAATTTATGCCCACAAAGTTGATCAATTATCTCGGAAATTGTTTCATGAATTTCTGTAATTTTTTTCCCATGAAATCTTATTTTTTTATCGACCTTTAGATTTTATAACATTTAAGCACAAGGGTAGTCTGAATTTTGCACAAATTCGTTTTTGTTATATAATTTTAGATAAATATGAAACCGTGTGCTCTAAACATTAGATTTTACTGTAAATTATGTTAATTTTCTAACAATGCAAGTCAACGACGTATCCGTATCACATTGAAGAGGGCACAAAGTTTCATTTCATTGTATGTCTTCGTCGTAGAGATAGGTACAATTTGACCAAAGTATCAAACCACATATTCACCAAATAGCAGGCGTGTCATCAACAAAACATACTTTAGCCCACACAAGTTCTATTGGGTTGAGGTGCGAATGATAAGGTGGGAGGCGAAGAGATGTGTGGCCATAAAGTAAAGTAAAGAGCCCCGTCACTCCAAGTGGCGTATAGGGAATATGGTGTTAGTGACCATAATTTTTACAGACCTTCGGCACATGTTTTTGGGGTAATGTGGTCGGTATTATGCCCGTACCGCTTTACTTTCCCAGAAAAAAATCCGGTACCTATTTAAGGCTGGGTGAACCCGGAAGCCGTCGGTCAGGATCGAACCCGACCTCGTGTCCTTTGTAGTCCAGTTCACTAACCACTGAACATTCGCGGCTCCTATGTGTGGCCATACTTTGCCATTATTTTATCAATTTGATATAACTTTGTCTTCTTAGTTTGTCTAACAAGTTACAACAACACTGGTTTTAACTGGGTGTTGTGAAAGGAAACATTTTCTTTTCTAAGCCATGTGATGATTTGATCTTTTGTGCTTGACGAATTAGGAACTTTGTCCTCCAGTGCTACTGCATTATGGTAGGATGCATTGTCTATTACAAGACATGAAGGTCTATCCAGAATGGGGAGTAGAGTGTTATCTACCCAGTCTCTGAAAATTCATCCATTCATTTCAGTGTGGTACTTACTCCCTACTGTAGACTTTGAAAAATAAGTTGTGTCATTAACAAGACCATTCTCTCTACTGCCAGCATGTACCAATATAATGCGTTGTCCTTTGCTGCTGGGAATGCTTCTTTTATTTGTTTTCTGTCAACTGATTGCCATTCTTTCTCATATGTATGATGAGCATTGACCCACGTTTCATCCAAATATACTATATCGTAGCCTTCCATTCGTCACTCACGGATCTTCCTCAGGTATTTGCTCCGGACAGCTATCAGGTGTGGTTTTTCACAAAAAAATATTTCTACCACAAGCAGATTTTCGAAAAGTGAAACCAACGCCTCTTACGATCTTCCAAAGAGTCGTTGTTGAGATGTCAATATCACATTCTAATTGTAGTCGAACTTTAAGTTTGCGCAGTGTAACAAGTTGATTCGATTCAAACATTTTCAAAATTTCGTCTAATAACATCTTTGTCAAAATCAACAACTTTCATTTTTCTTCCTTACTTGACCGTCGCCTCTGCGGAGTCAAAGCTCTGTCCTATCCATCGATTGAAAGACTTTCTATCTATATTTAGAGCTGCCCATGTTTTGTTTTCTGGTTTTTGGTATTGTAATATAACCGACCCCTTTTAGATTCATTGTAAAAGTGCATGTACAATAACACAGTTACCTTTTGTATAGTGATGAGTTTACACTTTAAACTCTTCATGGTTTTATAAATCAAGTAGTCACTTCACAACAGCTTACAAATTATCACACATACAGGAATATTCATTAATAATAAACATTTTGTCAAAATATGCCTCTTGACCAATTTAACAACAAACTGGAAATGAGATGACAAAAAAAAAAACCTCGGAATGGCGTACCATCAGGCTGAAGGTCGGTGAAAAAATAAAATTTAGCGAAAAAGAATGACAGAAATTCATCAAACAGTTTCCGAGATAATTAATAAACTCTGTGTGCACGAATTTCTGAACGAACTATAGTTGGGCTTGCACTTACAGCTTCTTCACTTTTTAGCACACTCTAGAGACCGTGACCATGTATGCTCCACTGTAACTCTTAATGACTATCCTCCATTCTCACTGTTAGCCTCATCCCGATCTTATCCAAACTACACAAGCACACCAGGGATCACAATTAATTCAGTTTTCCAGTCATAAATCTCCGTTATCTAGCCAAGAAAATATTCTACTGATGTAAGCGCGCGTGCTCAGTTTTATTTCCAGTTTTCTTGAGGTTGCTCTCAGCGACATGTAAGAGGCTGTATCTGCATGTAGCAAGACCGTATCGAGCGCTCATCTCTGCTCCATCAAAGTGGCATCTCTAGATCCTGCCTCTCTAACTTATCATAACCACCCCCTGCCCCTCAACAACTCAGTGAACGAGTCCTGGCTTCCAGTGGAATGTTATCTGTGCCCCTCTTGATACAAGTATTACACATTATGTGTTTATGTCTATGTGTATGTTACATGTTACATGTTATCTATTTACCTGAATGTCTCCCTACACGTTTTGCTTATTTCTTTTATTAAACACTTTCTGTCCAGTTTCTTATTTGACTAAAAATCGACACAAAAAAACTACCTAGCTACTTGCCAACTGACCTATCTGTCTAAATATATATATATCTAACGATCTACTTTCTCACCTGCCTGCCTATTTACCTACCTTCCAACTTACCTACCTACCTAAATGCTTACCTACCTAGATGCATACATACATAGATACATACATACATACATACATACATACATACATACATACATACATACATACATACATACATACATACATACATACATACATACATACATACACATTAATTTCTTCCTACACAAAGTCGCGATAGCTCAGTGGTTAGTAAACTGGACTACAAAGGATAAGAGGTTGGGTTCGATCCTGATCGACGGCGTCCGATTTCACCCAGCCTTAAATGTGTACTGATATTTTTCTGGGAAAATAAAGCGGCACGGGCGTAATACCGACCACATTACCCCAAAAATCATGTGCCGAAAGTCTATAAAAATTGTGGCCGCTAATACCATATTTATTGGCCACTTGGCATGACGGGGCTCTTTACTCTACTTTACATACATATGGCTATCACATTTATCTATTTGACCCTCTGTGACTCCGTCCGCACGCCCTGTCTGTTTAAATTCCTTTTATGTTTGTTTATTTGCACATCTGTTTCTTTATTTCTTTGTTATCCATTGTTTAGTCTATAAGTATTTCTGTTAATCAGCCAGTCTGTATGTCATTGTCTTATTGTTTATCTATTGTTTAGTCTTTTAATACTTGTTTATGTTCCTCTTTTAGTGAGATTGTATGTAACATTATGTCTGTCTTGGGAGAACCTCTCCGTATATGCATTAACTTTGCTTGTACATCATATTCTGATACTATCTTCAAGCCTGTATATTTTTCTACCTGTCTTTATGTGTGAATGTCTGTATACATAACGTTATGTTCGCCTGTTTAACATCTCTCTCCAGTCTACACTCACTCCCAAACGTTCTCTCCTTCTCTTTCTCCCATTTAATCTATTCACTATTTTCCACCTGTTTTTCCATTTTCATCACTCTTTTTTATTCCTCTCTACCACTGTCCCTCCCACCATATCGTCCCATCACTCAGGTATCAAGCGATGCACCAGCATCACCCACAATCACACCTACCACTCCAGATCATCAGATAGGGAACGTCTTTTCGAAACTCAAAATAAAATTGGCCAAACGAGAGACAACACTGCAGGTAATGGATGGAATTGAGCTGTGAGTCGCTGCCAGTTAGAAGCGTGATGTCATGTTCTTGAGTGCAACACCTCGCCATGAATAATACCTGGCAAAGATCATTCACTAAATCATAGTATGTGGCTTGATAACGAGAAACAGATCTATACAGTCCCGCCCTTTCAAACCGAGAGAAAGGGGGTAAGAGAAGGCGAAACTAGAAAGAGAATGAAAATGAAAGAGACGGAGAGAGAAGGAGATGGTCGGAAGAAAGCACTAAAAGAAATGATGGGCTTTGACTTCGTAAGCGTACAATGGTAGGCCTCAGACTGGAAATGGCGTAACAGAGTGTTAGCTAGAGTCAACCTAACGACTCTGAAAGTCAAGGACTGAGGAAGGTCAACGTTCGTGCAACAGGGAGACATATCGTGCAATGTGAACCGAAAATGAAGAGTAAAGAACAATAAAGAACAGGCAACAAAAATCGTTAATCATCACAGGTGTTCTCTGACAGAAGAGTTATGTCTTTCACATTTTCAGATGCTTTCATTAACAGCAAATCTCACAGCTGTCCAATGGAATGTGCATGAAACACCGGGGTAAAGCTGGGGTAGGCGCAATGAAAGATAACAGCTTGGATGTCTCAGCTTTACCACCAATACAAGAATAGATCAATGAACAATCTATTTCAATTCCCTGGACCGTTCTGTCGCTGACATCCGTGTTACTAGCACGTTGGCATGCTCCTCTCGTGAAACAGAAGTTTCGCTTGGGAGAACCGCCTCATGGCTAAATTTATTTCTTTAAACTCCAGAGAAATTAACTCTTTTCATCCCTTTATTTAATTAAATGTCATTTTTATTTGCATGTTTTATGCGTCTTTCTAGACACGGTATTAAAGCTGGACTTCTTTCATCTTGTTTCACTTGATGACGTCTCATTTTGTGTGTGTGACCACTCAGACGTTACATGACTCTGACCACTCTTGACGTTTCTTCACTTTAAAGATTTCTTTTCTGTTTTGTTTGTTCCAGTTTAAGACTTTTCGATGGGAACCTTGCTTCTTTATTTATGCTTATCTTGTTAGCAAATCTGAATAATAATAGACGTTGTCTTTTTTCACAAGTGAATAAAAAAACTGGAATTATCACATTACTTTTTTTTTTTTACAGAAGATGTTATGTTTGACACAATGGGTGATGTTTTACACAAGATGTGTTTGACACAAGATGTGTTGTTTTATATAAGATGTGGTGTTATAAAACATATTTAAACTAATGATCCAATTGTTTTTCCATCTCCTATTTCAGTGGTGGGTGTATGGCTTCAAGAACTGACCGTATCACACCAAAACGACTGGTTGTTGGTGGTATATAAATAATGCCATAAGTGAATCTAGATCAAATGTTTCACTAATGCAACAAGATATTTTAAGCAACATCTCCGACTTCTCGTGTTTGGGTACGCACTTAAAGAAAAGAGAAACATGAGGAAGGCAGGTCTCCAGTGTTGTTTAAATATAGTCTAAGCTGGAGATAAAGCTCTGACTAATAAAATAAGACTTGGCTTGCATCTACCGGCACACCTTTACTTCTCAGGTTTTATTACTTCAACCTCACTGATTGCCGTTATTTGGAAACGTCGATTAATGAAACTCGGTATTTTCCTGCTTAACTTTGACTGATGTTTGTAAAGTTTTATCTCAACAGGAGAATGAAAACTAATGATCCATAATCAAACGATTACCCTGCATGCAGATTCGACACAAACAAATATAACAATTAAAAAGAGAACCTGCACGTAGTGAACTGACATGCGCAGATACCGCGCTTAGATGTAAGCTAACAGAAAATAATTCATCCATAGTTTAAATCTCGTTCACAAATGAGTTTCTACGAGAAATGTTAAACAGCACCTCACTGCGCATGCCCACAGGAAGATCTATTCCCTTTCGAATGTCAGCGTTTATATGCTCCTCCACACCTCGCCGTATGCAGATGGCAATCAAGCAGAAGATTTCACACACAAAAATGGTCGCGGGCGGGAAAAACTTTAAATGATCTGATAAATGAGACTTGTGCAGCACCTCAACTTGTGATGTGACTGTGTTGTACAGCTGCTTCTGTGTGAGCACGTGACGCCCAACAACACAGCTGGAGAGGTACAACTTCATGCCCTTGAGATGGTTGATCACTTCCGTTGTTGGTCTTTCCTTTGGTTGGTGCTAAACTCTCTACAACCTACCACCACTCTCGTCTCATTTTCCCTACACCCTCCGCCTTTCCCCGTTATTATATTAATATTCAACGTTTACCAACTCTCTCTCTCTCTCTCTATCTCTCCAACC